>JAVDOI010000011.1:19130886-19650886 GCA_032191485.1 Leptoclinus maculatus | reverse complement strand
CACTAAATAATTTCAGTCATGTCTTTCTACTAGATGGACACAAGTTAAGAAAGTCAGACCTGAATCAGCTTATTGTGGTGTCTTTGTAGAAGGGGGAGACTGCTTTCACCTAACGTGTAGGTGCGTACAGTTGTGAGATATTCTCTGATATAAACGTATTCATATGGAACTCATTGTAAAAACTTATGGGTTGAGGTTGATGAATACAAATCAAGTGTTTGAGACCATGAATTGCTGAAGAAGATGCGCTAGCAGGAAATTACTAAAATGTAATTTCAAAAATGACGTGTACATAAGTCCATGTGTGCCGGCTTTGCTTCTATATCAAGTGTTATGCCACAAGACATTTTAACCTTCTTTGACTTTGTTCTATGCATGTGTGGGTTGTTTCGCAGACTGTTGACTGCATGGACGTAAAAAATAGTAAGGAGAGAAAAACGCTGTTCATGAGGCTCACCTGAAGGCAAAAGCTTTGTGCGTATTTAAGTTTGACTTACATTTTTCTTTACATTTTTCTGAGGCAGAAATGTCTCCATTATGTAAGTAAGTATGACACGAAATTGCGAGGCTATAGAGACTTAATAAGTCTCACTAGCCTCTTGGCCTTTTGTTTGACTGGCACTGCTGCACATTGAATCCCCATCGGCATTTCCACATCCACTAAAATGAACGTGCTGCACTGACAAAGGTTTATTGAGGATTAAATCTGCACTTGGCAACTTTGCATGTTGGCAGCACCAAATAGCAGAGAGAGGGTTTTTTATTTTATTATAATTGAAGTTAATTTCCCAGAAACCCTGTAATGTAACCTCCGTATAACGACGACTGCATGGTTCTTTCATCAGCCAGTCCGCCTGTGATGGTTTATACTAAAGAGACAAGAGCAACACAAGATGTATTACGAGTGAGTCCAACTTTCTCTGGACAGGGTGCTCATTTACTGCTGCTCAAGTGACAGCATCTCACTTTCAAGTTGGGTTTTGTCCTTTTCAGTTGATTAATAAGAGACCATGCGTGACTAGGGATGGGTATCGTTTAAAAATGTTCTCTACCGATACGTCCTACCTGGTCCTACTACTGGCCATAGTGAAATATCATTTTACTGTTTACCTTAAATTACCTTAAAAAGATTTTAACACTATCTGTTCAATTGCTTGTGGATGCATTATTCCAAATATTGTGAATTTGACGGATAAACATAACTTAACTGGCAAATGAATGGCCCAGAAGTTTGTAATCAATGTCTTTGTATGTCAAAGTCTGTGATCAGTACTTACATTCATTCTGGTCAAGCAGTAAACTTTACACATATTGGAAAAGCATTTTTCATTGCTTCTCAGAGGCTTTTGGGAAGAATTTGGAGCCAGATCCGCTCATAGCCATGCTTGGAGTAACAAGCTCCTTATTTTCTGCCAATTGTTGGATTTGCAGCATAATTGCCAAAAAATTAAAAATAAAGACATTTCAGTATCTCCAAACCAACTGAAAAAAGAAGCCGAAATATTATTTCATAAAATATGAAATGTAGTGCCAACATCTTCTCAATCCCTCCAAAGAAAATGCAGATCCACTACTTCTCAAAAGCTATGTTGCTCACCCAGAAGCATACAACGATGCAAAAACAAACACATAGTGCACACAGTATCTACCACAAGCCTATAATAGATCAGAGATAACATCTAGAGAGGCTGAGGACATCTGGAAGACAGATGAAGATATTCCACCTGTCACCATCAAAGATCGCCACAACAGAGAGAGATAAAGATAGCCCACGCCTTTCTGAGCCCAAGATAGCCTGATATCGAACCAAAGGGATGTTTTAACCCTTTTCTTGCCCAAAAAATATTTGCGGAGCACTCGTTCTCCACCATTCCTCGTGTTTACATGGAAGTTCAGAGGGATGGTCGCATTAGTTGAATTCCTTGCTTAAAAACACATTGGATGTGAGACAGAGACAGTTGAAAACTTTTTTACAACTTCATGAATATCAGGCGTTCAGTCGGGCACAGCGGGGCTACTTGTGGAGAAGAATGCCAAAGATGATAATGGCTTTCCAAGCAAACAGTAGGACGAAACATTTTTTAAATGCTTTATCTGGAACGCCAACTGACAAGTTCTTGGCGCGAACGTTTCTAATTATTCAATTCTGAATTTGATGTCTCATCTAATGCTGCTGTGAAATAATCCGAACAGAGAAACAGAGGGGGCACCGGCCAAATCCATCCGAGCTGAAACAGACACTTTGCTGATGCAGTGTGGAGGGTGTGTGCAGCGGCAGCCGCATTAGTGTGTGGGTGGTGTGTGCAGTGCATCTGCATGCGTTTGTGTGTGTGCGTGTGCTTGTGTGTGTGTGTACGTGTGTAAGTGGGGTTACACAACGACCTATCTCATTCACAAACAGAGCCATGTGGCACTGGGGCTGGTCCCTTTAAGAGGCATGTGTCAGAGTTTTCTACTAAGGCTGACTGCTGGAAAAAAAGGTGAGTGTTGATACATTATTCACAAGAAAGAACACACACACACACACACACACACTCTCTTATATATGCTACATATCTGAAGGACATGTACATGAGTTAGGCAGTCATGAGTGTGCAGAAAAGCGTGCTAATACACACACGTCGACATTAAAAGTTGATCAGTGTAATGTCAGTATACATAAATGAGCAAAAACATGGTCTATACATCCTTTCTCTCTCTCTCTCTCTACACACACACACACATACATATATATACACGCACATGCAGGAGAGGGGAGAAATCCTCAGCCTTCTGTTATTCAGTGTGCATAATTTATAGCAGCCCCAGATCTCCCTGCTAATGACAGCACACTGGGGCATCTGCAGCGCAGCAGCAACAGAAACAGCTATCTGGCATGGCTGTGTGTGTGTGTGTGTGTGTGTGTGTGTGTGTGTGTGTGTGTGTGTGTGTGTGTGTGTGTGTGTGTGTGTGTGTGTGTGTGTGTGTGTGTGTGTGTGTGTGTGTGTGTGTGTATAGAGGTATAATGCTCTGCTGAGACAAGGACAGTGAGAGAGACAGAAGGAGAGAGAGAGAGAAAGGGGGAGAGAGAGAGACACACAGAGGGTGTCTGAAATAGACACAGATAACGCAACAAAGAGGGGAAAAGGATGAGACAGACAAGTGAGAGACCTCTCTCTCTCACACACACACACACAGTTTTGTAAAGTCACTGATTCAACCAGTGCATCTCCTTGCATGTGCATTCATATCAACGTTCTGTATGTATGTTAGTCGGAGCACCACCTTTTCTCTGGCTTAAGGAGGAATGCCTCTTAATTAAAGAATTCACCAAGTATTGTTCCCAGTACACACAACGGTGTGATTGATGTACAGAGCGGCCTGTAAATGTACAGGTCCAGCTCTGTTACGGCTCCACAAACACTTCTCTGTCATCCCTCGGCTAATGGAGACAATCGTTCACTGCAGAGCTAAAGGTGTTCGCACCAAAGAACGCCACGATGAAAGCTTAAATTCACCGGGGACGGTTTAATGACTTGTTCGAGGGTGTGGCCTCGGATGTGTTTCCTGTTGCAAGGATTGTTTTTGACATGCTGCGCCAGAGCAAAAATCTCCTAATTCTGGGATTTGGAGATCAATGCCACAGCGGTTCTGCCCTCCAGCTGCTGTACACACTGATGTGAGTCTGAGCGGAGAGACAGCGCTGCACGCTAGCCCAGAAAAATGATACTGCTGCTGATAAGGTGCTGGAGTTACACACATGCAAACACAGTCTGCTATGCATGCAGGCAGTCAACATAGTCTCATATGCATGCACACTAATCTGCAATTACACTATGCATTCGATACCACTTATACATAATTATACACATTTTGCATGCACACACACACACACATACACACACACACACACACACACACAACTATATGAACATACATTCCAATTTAGCAAGAAATCCTAACCGTCAATTTGGTTGATCCTATGAGAGTTTTGAGTGTTTTGAGATCTATGTCATAGAAGGCTTGGTCACAATAATCATTCTGAAGGTGAATGTGCTCATTCACCGTGTTTCTGAGAGTGAGATGAGAAGCTTGACACCACCGTCAGTGTTAAAGTAAGTACAGAGTTGAGGTCAGTTAGGCTAGCTTAGGATAAAGACTAGACAGGGGGGAAACAGTTAGCCTGACTCTCTCCAAACGGAACAGAAATGCACCAACACACACCTCTAAAGCCAATAACGAACACAAAATATCTTGTGTGTTGAATCTTTGTTAACTCAAAGAACACTTGTGGTGATTCTTTCACTGAAACAAAGTCATTTTTTTTCTAGATGTGGGTACAAAAAAAGATCAAATGCCGGTATCGATTGACTGAGAAGTTTTGATACTACTTGTTACTGGGTTATTTCGTATCGAGTACCGATACCCAGCCCTGTCTGCAGCTATAGCACACGCTGGCAGATACAGTCGGTGAACACAGGTTTTGGTGTCTGCTCAGGTACAATGGAACCAAACGTGGCAAACTCACTGTGACAACAAGACTTAGTGAAACCACCGCAACTCCAACAAGTAACTCCCCCTAAAACCACAAATTGCTTTTTTTAGGTAGTATAAGTATGTAGGTTACACAAAAGGAGATTGGTGAGCTTTATAGAAGTTGGTGGGCATATTTTTAAACTATCCGACGTGGTTCAGCTGACTCCGATGCACATATGATAGATCTTAACTTAAAATATTAGCATATTTCCCAAAATGTGGAATTTTTAGCCACACTAAAAGCGTGAGGATCTAGACGAAGGTAAGGTTTACAGAGTGGCGGTGAATTTGTTTTTAGACATTCTCGATACGATAAAACAATCCACGAACTTAAGTGTCCTCACTCTCAATGGGGTGGAAAAGGGCCCTTGCTATTATTGGAAGTTGTACATGTGCAATATTGCGGCATCTATTTCTAATATCAAAGCTGAAGATATCTCCCTCTCTTTCCCTCCCCCCCTGTCTCTCTTTGTGTGGCTGACTGACAGGAGGGCAGGCATAAGCTGAACCACACACTTCAGCTACAGCATGAAGCGGGGGGTGAGAGCATGAGAGTTGAGGTATGCAGCACTAGATACAGCATCAGTGACAGGAGCATGTTTGGGCATCAGACAAAGCTATTTCAGGAAGAAAACTGTCAATGTATCTCAAAAGGCACGCCAGCAGCAATGATCAGAGAAGACCTACATTTAGACTGCCTGGGATCTTAGATAGGACTGCTTTTGTACTTTTGAAAGAGAGAGAGAGAGTGCGAGCCGTCCACACACACAACTGAGTTGCTTTCTCTGAGTGAAACGGGGAGAGAGTAAGAGTAAGTAAGAGTGAGAGAAAGGCGGTGAAGGCCGCTTTAGCTCAGTGGAGACTTACATGTGGTTTCAGATTCCCTATCAATTACTCAACTCCTGTAGCCTGGAATTCTATATTAGCTTGTACTCCATTCTTTCACATCAGACGTTGCAGACAGTCCGGCAGAGTCTGATTTGCAATTTTGCCTCATCAAGCTGTATTCGGTGTTAGCTATAGCACGCTCAATAACATTAACAGTAAACCTCACTGATCTCGCCAAAACATTGGCTGTTTTTGGAAGATGGCGCTGCTATCTTTTACAGTGCAAAAAAAACAATATCTACTGTCTCATCATTTCTCTCACAACGAGGGGTCTGTGCTCCTAACGTTGCACAACCGTAGCTTGCTGTAAATGTCAACATTCGCTGGCAAGTCTGAATTACACCTTGAGACAGTCAGTTGTTTCAAAGAGATATTAGCAATTTATACCATTGTCATTATGTCAAAACTGACATAACGTGGCTTCTACTTATCATGTAGCGCAGAAATATCTAGAGCAGGTCTCTAAATTTCAACAAATCAGACAGGTGCTGGTAGTCTACAAACATAGCAAGTAAGCTGAACAATGTAGCTAACAAGGCTACTCTTTTGTTGTTTTCATGCTGCTTTATTGTTTTATATGATTGTACTTTTGCCACACGGTAAAACTGACAAAAGGAAACAGCAGTACTGTGGTTTTTCCCAGAATACACACAGTAAATGGTAATGGTATTGTAGCCTACTGTTATGCATTATCCTCTTTGTGTTTGGCACTTGAACGCAGACTGGCCAATCGTAGCGTATATCAGCCAGCACTGACCAGGGTCCAACAACTAACCGTCTCTGCTCCCTAGACTCTCATGCGATCATTTCTCTTCTTTTTCCGGCTGGTTTAGTGGATTTGGAGCTAGTTAAACATTGTGTAATAGTGACACTCGTTACCCAGAGAGGTTAAAAGGAGATATACGTTTCTAAAACGTTATGTTTCTACATAAAATCCTGTGGTGCTAACATTAGCAGGACATGTTAGCACACCATTAACTAGAATTAGCATGTCAATGCTACGCTAGCTACTAAAAGGACATGATTTTCATGATTGTTACAGTAAATAAAGACCTACATGGCTTTAAAGGAACAGTGTTGTTCTTTGAATTCATTGTCTTCTGTCTGGAACGCCATGTGATGTGGTTAGTGACAGTGTGGGCTCCATGGTAACGCAGCTCTGACAGCTTGATGGAGTAGCAGCGGGGGCGGGTCTTAGGGTCAATTAAGAGATTGACCTGAGACCTGAGATTAGTCATGAGACGGGACGCAAGGGCCCATAGTATATTAGTAAATATTCCGCAATTTAAGGACAGCTAAAAATGCTTGACCTTTAGATTTTAACTGGGTGCTTGGAATGGAGAGCAGTGATTGGTCAGCAGATCTGAGAGGGATGAGCAGTTTAGAGATTAAACCTGATGCCACTCCATGCAGTGCTTTAAAGAAATGTATAAATGAAATGAAAGAAAGAGGGAGAGGGGACAGGTGTACCTCCACCTGGCTGGTTCACACCATTCAAACATTAGAATAACCGTTTCCTAAATATCAGATAACATTTTCACACAGAACCGTACAAAACTGTCTGTAAAAATCTAATTATAAGAACTTGCTCCATACAGCCCAAACGCAGGTTTTACAGTATAATCGGGAAAAAAATGAAAAATGCTCCACTATAATATAAGAATGTTGACATTATTTGATAGGAGTGTGTACAGAAGTGGGCGTTCCAGCAGCGGGGCTGTGATTGGCTGGCTGAGTTTAGAATAGGTTTGGGATTGGTTAAACTCAGGGTGTGTGTCTGCTGACACACCCCTTACCCCAATCCATCTTTAAGCTGCAGTAACTTCTGTCTCAAATTAAATTCTCCTGCAACATCCTCTCCTGCACATCTCCAGTCTGATCCCTGGCCAGGAGTCCTGCTCGGTCGTAGCTCATTAAACATCCACCCTGACATCACTGCATCCGCCCCAATGAAAAGTGTCAGAGTAGCCAGTGAGTGAGCTACAACTGGGGGGGGGGGGGGGGGGGGGGAGTACTGGCCAATAAACAGCTGTTTGCATTTTGCAGAGGGGGAACATTTTGAAATACTTCACTGAAAGTTGATGACTTTGAAATGTACTACGCATACAAGTAGACACTTGAAGCTGCATTTGTGCTCCAACAAGTTATAATGTTTGAATGTTGGTTTCCTGTTGTTAAACATGGGTAAATAATGTTATAAAGTGATGCGTTTGTGTTTAGCGCTCCTTTAACCTCGTTCTGGGCGTGGATTTTGTACTTCTGTGATTAGTTTTGGCAGATGAATCCAAATCAATCTTAGGAAATTAGCAGAGGTGACGATGGAAAGCAACATTTGTGTTCTTGTGATGCTGTGGACATTCAGAGGCTTCTGGTTGCCACAGTGCGGGTCTACTGTGTCACCACACACTGTGCAGTGTCTAATTAGGTTGTGTTTCTCTCTCTATCTCTGGCTTCTGGTGTGTGTGTGTGTGTGTGTGTGTGTGTGTGTGTGTGTGTGTGTGTGTGTGTGTGTGTGTGTGTGTGTGTGTGTGTGTGTGTGTGTGTGTGTACGGGGTGATTCAGCTCATAAGTGGGTATCTCCTCTCCTGAGCTTATCCCTGGCTAGAAAATGTGTTTTAGACGGAAGCCTGATTGCAACAGCACAGTCATAAATAAATGACTTGATAATTTTAGTATGTCACGGAGGTAAAAATAGAACATCACGTTGTTAGCTCAAATGCCGGATGAACCCTTTGTGAAGACTTCAGAGTTACTTCCCTTTTAGGATTCAACCCTGTACACACACTGGTGGTTTGCATGGAAATGATGTTGATTCTGGATAGGAAGAACTTCAAAATGGAAAAAGAGCCTTCGTATGATTACATTGTTCAAAAGGTTGTGTCCTCACATTCACATAACAGAGACGATGAACCCCAAAATGTTTACAGTGGTGATATTAAAGCTTGTATTGGAGAAATGTGTTAAGATCTTATTCCCTTCTCTTTTGTGAAGCAGCGGTTCACTTCCTGTCTTTGTACTTCTACCACGTTTGACAAGGGACAAGCAGATGCTTTAACATCGTAATTACATCATATCAAAAGCAGCGTATTACTTTAAATATTGAAAACACAAATGGAATGGGTCAATGAGATGATTTGCCATAAAGTCAGCATTGTCCATACAAGGAATTCGTAAGAGAGAGAGAAAAAGTAAGAGACCTCAGCCTTTGCAACTAGCAGATTGGATGATATACAATAGACACAACTCACACTGCTCGGTTTATGTATTATTTGAGCTGAGGAGCTGACCCTGATTCTAAACCTTTTCTTTTACCTTTGCTAAGACAATGGGTCAATTCAAGACTTTTTTTTCTCCATGTCGGAGAGAAATATACGGGGGAAATGTGAGAAAGAAAAGAGAAAAAGAGCACAATCTTTATCACAGTCTCTTTTTTTTTTCTTGTGTCAGGTTCAGATTGTTCATTTATTAAAGCCATTCTGATGACAATAACTTAAACGGTTTCTCACAAGCCTGGCCAGCCGCTGCACATAGTTTTAGCCACCATTCACAGAAAAGAGTCATTTAAAAACCAGGAAGTGGTAAAGAAGTTTCTGTTTTTGGTTGTCCTGCAAGAAAGAAAAAAACCCACAATTGCAGATGTCCATGATGGAAACTTGAAACAAGTTGAGGTATTTGAACGGTTACCACCACCCACAGACTGTCACTGCAGTCAACACTGGCACTGTCATAACTGTGATATTAAACAGCTACGGATTTGACATAGAATACTGAATGTAGGCAACTATTCAAAGTTTGGAAAAGGTTACCCCTAGATGAGGTTCATGTCCCTGATTGTCATCACATGTTCTGCCTAACGACCCCTCTCTGTGACACACAGGAGACTACTCTGCAAACTTCACTGTAATGATGTGATGATGCTGATCTTACTGGAACCCCGGTTACACGGAAGTTTCAGTACCCACTGATCTTGTCTAAGGAACCTGCTGTTTGGGGCTTAACCCCGGGTCTAACTTAGGTTTAACTAAGAGGCTTAACTATGTCTCTCACACACACACCGACGTGCACACACGCGTTCCCTCTCACATTTCATTATGGGTGACCGGGTTATGGAGGACCGAAGTGCCAATCGGCTCGCGCGCATGCATATGTGAGCACGCTGACACACTATGTAGACTGCACACGTGCACGCGCCGCCAGAGAGCGGCGACCGTCTCCTTGCATCGCCATGGCAGCCTCAGTGGCCCTTACGGTGCGGTGTGAGTGCATGGCAGGTGTAACGGAAAAGCCTTAAACTTACCGCAGTCCTCGCACAACACTCTCTCCACATCCTTCAGCTCCGGCTCGCTGGCGTCCACAGGGGCGTACGATGCCTTGAATACCAAGGGCTCCGCGGTGGGGTCCATGAAAAAGATATATCTGTGGTCCTTCTCCACCGTGGTGCACGGGGCCTCGGAACCGAAGTCCCCGACGGTCACGAGCTGCTCCCTCTCGAGGCCGCCGCTGTTGACGGGCCACACGTCCAGCACTTTGACATTCACACTGTAGGGCTCCCGGGAGGAGACGTTCTCCGGGGAGGAGCGCACCTCGCCCTCGATGACCACGGCGGATCGGTACGCCTGGTCCTGGAGGGAGTTGAGACTCGGGGCGTAACAGGCGAAGGAGACCCCGATGACCAGCATGGAGAAATGCACTGGATCAAGCCTCATGCCGTCAGCCTGTGCTGTGCTGCAGTGCTGCTGGGCGGCGGAGCGAGCTGGAAGAGAGAGACGGCGGCGAACGGGCTCCGGCAGAGCAGGCAGGGCAGAGCGGCAGACCTTGTGGAAGTGTCCATGCCATCTGTGTCTGCCGCTGCTTTCCCCATACGGCTGCTGGCCTCGGATGGGGGGACACACCAGCCTAGGAACCGGAAACGGCCCGCTTCTGCATGCTTAAAAATGTGATTGCTGCATTCTCCTTCAACCAACCACCCTCCCCCTCTTATCTCCCCTTTTCCTGAAAGGCAAAACAAGACTCGTAAATTAGCCTCCTCTCGAATCCAGGGCTGAAACCTCTCTCTCTCTCTCTCTCTCCCTCTTTCTCTCTCTCTCGCTCCCTCTTTCTCTCTCTCTCTCTCTCTCTCCCCCCCTCTTTCTCTCTATCTCTCTCTCTCTCTCTCTCTCTCCCTCTCTCTCCAGCTAATAGGCTAGCATCGCATGGGTGGGCGCATTGCCTCTCTGGAATGAAAAAAGCAGTTTGCGCGTACAGGGGAATCACAAGAAACGATACGCACTCCACGCACACGCAAGGTCGGGTCCTTTATCCACTTATTTCGATCGACTCCTGTAAACCCCGTTAGTCGGTAGGAAAAAAATACAAAAAGAAAATTACAAAAAAAAACAACTGAAAACCGGGGTGGAACAGACTGACAGGATGAGATAGCAGCGGTTATCCGGTGAGGCGATGCAACAGCGCGCACCCTCCAGCCGCGTCCCCTGCGCCCCTCATCAAACGCGAGAGGCTTACGTGAGCAAACATCACCTGCCCGGTCACTGGCGTCGGCTCGCCACGTCCTGCGCAAACACCCTAATGACCCGGGCACCCAGCGCACACCGCCACCGACCCAACCGGCATGTGACCATGCCGGTCGACTGTGTTAAACCTCTGCGGGTGTGGGTGCGAGAGAGAAAATCGCGCACGCAGTGCACAGACACGGAGTGCGTCTGTAGCCAAGCCCCTGCACGGCGCCCACTGTGGATCTCCGGTGTGAGAGGTGCGAGAGAGGCTATAGGCGACTAGTACACACACTGCGGATAGTTGTTGCGATGACTAACGCTGCGAAATTCTCTCAATGGATTCGTCGGCATGGCGAGGCGAGCTCAGAGTTCCCAGACTTTAGCGTTAAATGTCCTCAGACATCTATGCGCTCGCTGCGCGCGGCAGGAGAGCACACCCAAAACCTGACATTTTCCACACTATTATGCGAGTCAATGCAGTTCACTCATATTTCCGTGGGACACTGTACAGTTTTACGACTCTATGAGGCAACAAGTGGGGGCACCAGTTAACCCAACCTGTGGATATTATGCTGGAGAGACGTTCTACCCAAATCTTTTGCCAATCCTGCTCAGCTACAGCTAATAAAACCACTTTTTTTCATTGAACGCATCTCCACCAATGAAAAGAGAGCTTTACACAATATGCTCAGGCTTTTTATGGTGACCACAAGGATCCCCCTCCCTCCATCCACAGCAAACCAGTCCCCTGCTTCCATCTCTGTATCCATCAATCAAACCATTCATAAGATTCGTCTTTCCCTCCCTGTCCGAGGCATGTGCGCCCTTCGCTAGAGGTCAGAAAGCCTTCCGTTGTCCATGCTGAGAAATGGATGAAATATAATGTCATATAGGGGACACGTGGACAGGTTTGTCTTACTATAGATGACTGGAATGATAAAGAAAATGTACGAGAGGCCATTTCATCACAGTATGCACCTAAATGATGGGCCCCATCCGACCGTTTCACCATCAGCAGGGTGACATCATGAACCGGTCTCTGTCCATGGTGCTGAAAGGCTTGACAGGCTTAGTGCTTTGTCCCAACAGGCCAATCACACGGTACCTCATACAGCCAGATTGCTGCAGTGAAGGGTTGTCTCCGTGTTCACTGTAACATACTAACCTAAGATCAAAAGAGTCAGCTTCTTTTATTGTAAAGTCAAAGTAAAAAGTATAGTTTTAGTCCTGTGTGCTGTCCATGGTGCTAAATGCTAATTGAACGTGAAGGTTTTTATTTTTTGTCAAATGTTGATGGTTCCACATTACTGGGATTGCTTCTCCAGTCCAGGGATCAGAACATTATTTCAAGAGGGAGCCCTTCAGAGTCTGTGATCCATCCCGTACTGTCCCACCCCCACCTCTTACCCTCACCGCCCACTGCCCACCCATTCACCGATCTGTCTCCCCTTCAGTCATTCAACCAGCCATGCATTCAGTAGAGCAGTGTGATATGATAGCATAATACAGCATATATGCCAGGGGTGTCAAACTCAATCCCAGAGAGGGCCACTATTAAAAATTGGGACTACGTTGAGGGCCAAATAGAGTCACCATTTAATAAACAGGATAGAAGGGATATTGGACAAAGTGCAAAAAGAATACATGTTTAGGTAGGCTACATTATTTTATGCATATGTGCCAGAGCCAGATGTTTGGCATCTTTTCTTGGCTGCCAGTTCATTAATATCTGGGGTTAGGTTGTTCTGTGGAAACCCTCAAGATGGAGTAAAGGTGTGCATCAGTGAGACGACTCCTGTGTGGGTTTTTGTTCATCTTCATCACAAAAGCTGCTCACACAGGTATGTGCTTCCAAACATGCAGAGCATTTGAGCAGCATGTAGGCGGAGTTAAGGTATCGTTTCGGGGGTGAAGCTTGGAAACTGTGCAGCGCCCTCAGAGTCATACTTTGCGTGTCATTACGCTGGAGGTCTATCAGCTCCACAGGTGCTCTTTCCACGTCAACTGCAAACGGATTGCTGAGCAGTTCAAATTTAAATTTCTGAGCTGCAAAGTCGGCAAATCGCCGAGTGAACTCCGTGACAAGTGCACCGAGTTTATCAGCAAAATGCGCAGTCGGGAACACAGCGGTGGAGACTTTTACTGCATCACACATGTCTGTGATCATACGTCCCCGTCCCTGAAGCTGGAGGATTAGCGCAGTGAGATGCTTCGTTATGTTGAACATAAAGCCAGCTCACATCGCCACTTTTCGTCCCGGAGCTCTGTGGTGTGGCGGGCCAGTTATGATAAACAATATGATATTTTCTGGCGGGCCGTTGTACCGAGGGCCGGATATATGCTGACAATTTAATGACAAGTCTCTCAATGTGTTGATCCTTACTAGGCTTTTCATCTGGGTTATGTTGTCCAGGGCCCAGTTCAGAATCTGCATTTTTCCTTTTCAAATATTTCTCCATCGCTGTTCGTCTTGTCACCACAACCTCTCCCGCGCGTCATTCCATTCTACTGTCCTACATTAACAAGGTCATTATTGCGCTACCTACTGCCACCCACTGGCATGGAAGAGTATTTATTACTTAGCCAGCCACTATATTGCAGCTCAGACGCTCAACAATGGCAAAGTATTTGCAACAACTAAATAATATATTTTTGGACTCATTAAGTGAAATTGGACATTTTCCCACGGCACACCTGACGATCTCTCACGGCACACTGGTGTGCCGCGGCACAGCGGTTGAAAATCACTGCAGTAGAGACCCCATTCAGAGACCTCACACACACACACAATTTAAGAATTTCCAAATTAGCCTTGAAAGCAAATCATTGACAAAGCGAAGGGGAGTAACAAACGATTCCCGCTGACTAACCCGGGGAGGACTGCCACCAATTGCCTCCACGATTCCCCCGACACTCATGCTGAGCCTGTGGGACTTATCAGAGGGGCTGTTTTTGGTAACGCAGAAGGCCTCTCATGATACAATTCCTTCATGATCCAAACTGCTTCACTGTCAGGATAATGCTCTCTGTCTCTGACACTAACAAATACTTGTTACAGTGACACCACGTCCTTTATTGTAACAGTTATTATGTAGAATATGTCTTGGCACACTTGTCCCAGATTTCCTCTTTGCAGTCCTCTTTCCCTCATTTTCTAAATCACAAGAGATACTCATGAGCAAACTCAAATACCAACTGTTTTTAAGCCCACCATCCGCTGTCCATGGTTCTGAAACCAAACACAAGCGACTTATCCACAATGGAAATGACTGGACATATGCTAAAGATTATAAGGCCAATTACATTCCTGGTTAACACAGTCATCAGTTCATCAGTCAGATCAAATGTATGTTTGGGGTAAAATAGATGTTAGGACATTTAATTATAGCAGTACGTAATGCTTGTGAGTTTTAAAAGAATTCAGATTTCTGTGGCTTTTTGTTAACATCATTATTAACATTGTCATTATCATTTGGCCTACAGTGTGAATAAATACACACACACACACACACACACACACACACACACACCCTCCATTACAAATCTCCCACATCATTCGTCTAACTCGAGGTCTGCTCCGCCCCTCCGGGCCCATGAAGGCTGAAGACCTCATAACTTCACCTAATGTTTGGTTTTTACTAATGTTGTACCTTATATGACTTTTAAAAGCGAGGTTCAGTCCAACTTGAATAAACGCCGACAAAAACATAAGCAAGTGCTGAAACATAACACAATCTTAACTGAAATATGGATACATACTAAGCTAAACACAAGTCGCAGGAATAATAAACTGTATAATACACTTTAAATAAATGACAGTTTCATTCTAAAATCAAAAACCTATTTAGATGGTTTTCTATGTTGTTTGTTCATTTAATATTTGTGAATTCAATCAGTTTTTGTCCAAAATATTTGTTTTTCATGAAACCTTTTTGCTACTTTCTACGCAAACCCTTTCGAGGCCATTGAGAAACAGTGGCAGGCAAGCAAGTCCAATCACAGGGTAATGATTCATGATGCTTCACAGTGTATCAGCCCCCTCCTTCACACTCCCACACAGCTATCATCTACTGTTCATTCAGAAATGTCTCTTTCACCTTGCTTGCTCTCTCTCTCTCTCTCTCTCTCTCTCTGTCTCCGACCACAGGGTCCGTTCGGGTTCGCTGTCCGTGGTGCTGAAACACCCAAAGCAATAATCATCAGGTATGACTCTTGTTACTGTCCTTTTTTAACTTCTTAGACAGGATGCAGACAGGTGTGACCTTTACATACTTTAATTTCTATCTATCTATCTATCTATCTATCTATCTATCTATCTATCTATCTATCTATCTATCTATCTATCTATCTATCTATCTATCTATCTATCTATCTATCTATCTATCTATCTATCTATCTATCTATCTATCTATCTATCTATCTATCTATCTATCTATCTATCTATCTATCTATCTATCTATCTATCTATCTATCTATCTATCTATCTATCTATCCATCCATCCATCCATCCATCCATCCTTCCATCCATCTATATTTCTTTCTATCTATCTATGTTGATGTTAGTACTGCAGTGTTTTAGGCTCACGTGGGTGGGGGTTCACTTTCAGTTGCAATATGAGGCTACAATAACGGCTGAAGTGAAAATCCTGTGAAACAGCGCGAGTGTCTTGAACGCAGCCCGCTCGCAGTACTACAGTAACACCGACTACAGTTGCTTTCATTTTTTTCCACCCTCTTCTCTTCTCTCGTCTCGCGATAGAGCGGCGGAGTGGTTTGACGGGCAGTCGAGGTTGCAGCAGGCAGAGGGAGACGGTGGAAGGTAAAGCAGGGAGGCAGCATCATGGCGGACAGAGACAGTGGCAGTGACCACGGAGGGCCGGCCGCAGGCCCCGGCTCGCTGCCTCCGGGTGCGATGGGCGCCATGTCCCGGCTGCAGCACGACACCGAGGAGCTCGCCTCGAAGCGCGTCGACATCCAGAACAAGCGCTTCTACCTTGACGTGAAGCAGAATGTTAAAGGCCGCTTCCTAAAGATAGCCGAGGTCGGGGCTGGGGGAAATAAGAGCCGCCTCACTCTATCCATGTCGGTTGCCGTGGAGTTCCGCGATTATCTCGGGGACTTTATCGAACATTACGCCCAGCTAGGCCCGACCAACCCGGACATAGTGCAGGATGAGCCCCGGCGGGCGCTCAAGAGCGAATTCCTGGTGCGGGAGAATCGCAAATATTACATGGATCTGAAAGAGAACCAGAGGGGGCGGTTCCTAAGGATCCGTCAGACCGTTAATCGGGGGCCCGGATTGGGAAGCGCTCAAGGCCAGACCATCGCTCTGCCGGCGCAGGGTCTCATCGAGTTCCGCGACGCTTTGGCCAAACTCATCGACGACTACGGTGTGGACGAGGAGCCGGCGGAGCTCCCGGAGGGCACCTCGCTCACGGTCGACAACAAGCGCTTCTTCTTCGACGTGGGCTCCAACAAGTACGGGGTCTTCATGCGGGTCAGCGAGGTGAAGCCCACGTACCGGAACTCCATCACGGTTCCGTGCAAAGTGTGGTCCAAATTCGGCAACACCTTCTGTAAATACGCGGAGGAGATGAGGAAGATCCAGGAGAGGAGTAGAGAGAAACGGGCCTCCGAACTGCTACCCGAGGGCCCGCACGGAGGAGATGACGGCGACGACGACTGACGCGGATCTTAAGAGAGCAGACGAGAAACAACAAAGACTAAACTGAACTCTGAGAGAAAACGAGACTTTTAACTGTAAAATAGAACGAGAATTTCCAAGGGAATCACCCCACACACACAACCTCCACAGACATGGCAGCAGCTCTGCTGCCTCCTCGCTCATTTTACTGGATGTCACCCCACTTACCACCCATGTAACAGTACGCCGCTGCTATCAAGGATCGAACTGTAAGATATGAACTGTTTCCTACTTGATTTAAATGACAATGAACAGAGTGTTTATATCTCTATCAAACGACAGATTTTGCACACATCAAAGCTATTTCGAGAAAAAAGAAAAATCATGTTTAAATGTTTTCAAACTGGTAATATACTAAGATTTAATCAAAAGTGAAACCAGAGGTCTATTATATAAAAATGACGAATATTTGACATCAGCACAAAGAGAATATATTATGGACTTTATGAAACCAAAATCTGAGACCAGATGTGACCAGATGTATAGTTTATTATAAAGGTACGCAGAATAAATATGAAAGCGCTCTAAAAGTGTATGAATAGCAGAACGCAGCACTACAGGCCTGTAAACACCTGTCAGCATGTGTGTAGGCCCGTGTTTTGAAAAGAAGTTTGGCAAAGATAGGATCGTCTTTAATCTGACCTAAAGCCTGTAGGCTAATGAAAGCATTTCTATCATGCCGTTATGGAAAGAATCCAAAATAAAAAAGCCTGTTTTGCGCGCCTCAAACAAATGAGATGAATCTATCTCTGAGCTACTATATAGAATATCAACCCTCTTGCACCATGTCCATATAAACTTAATTGAAAAAAAAGTGCTAACTTAGATGTACTAATTATGATTTTGTGAATCAGCTGTAAAAAAAAAAAAAAAAATCCTTATCAATTAAGATTCCCACGTTTTCTGTGGGTTACGTTTTTTCTTTGTTACTTTGTTGTTTTTCCCTCTGGGGGAGGGTGGGGGATGCAAAATGATAAAGGTCCACCTGTGGGAGCGCAAAGGCGGGGAAACAAAAAAAAATAAAAATGAGACGCGTCCGCGCGTGGCGAGGCAACGCATCCTCTCTGACGTCATTACGACCCGTGCCTTATACACTCCACTCGTTTACGTGTTCTCACGTGGATGGTCTGTGACCTCGACCGCTGTACGTTTTCATTTACGAGTGCTATGTAGGCCGAATTATTCACTCACCGGGGCCGCGTTAACTCGCGCCTCCTGCAGCGCATGGAGCATTGGGTGGCAACACCGAGCTGAAAGGCTGCCGGGAGCTTGGGGGCCAACAATTATAGTGCTCAGAAACAGAGCTCCAAGCTAGAGCGGGCCCTTCAGAAAGATGAGGTGCTGCTACATACACTTTAAAAACTAGGGGTGGGGGGTGGGGTTAATTGTATTGTGCCCAGAATCTATAGCAGCACCCCTGCCCTGGTCGCCTCTCAGTAGAGTAGAGATGTTTCTCCCTGGAACAGGAGCGTGACCCAGGACGTATACCACCTGGTGTCAGCATGGAGATTTATTGGGAGATGTTAGGAGTGGTTTTGCACACCATATGCACCATGTTAAACACATTTTTAAAAACAGCAACGACAACAAAAAAAGAACTAAATCAGGAGTTGCTTGGATGAGGCTATTTGTCAGAGCAGAGATGGATGCTGTTTAAGAGACAGGCAGTCAGCCAGCCAGGCAGGCCAGCCGGCCGTGCCATGCCGTCAAGTCTGAGTGCAGCTTAGTGGATGTAGAGGCCTATCAGTGAGGGGCCAAGGCAGTATCTATCTCTTTATGGTGCTACAGCCCCTCGATCGCTCCTTGGGCGCCTCGCCACTCAGAATATGTCACTTTTGCATTATTTCTATTCTGACGCTCTTCTTCTTTTTCTCCTTCGAAGTTCTTTGCTCCATATTATGTTGTCCAAGACGTGTCGGGTTTCTCCCTCCCGGGCAGAGAGGAAGCCTCCGACTAGCGCAGGACGTCTCATGTTAGTGTGCAATATTGTGTGCGTGCCAGTCGCGGCATTGCATCACGTGTATAGACTATTAATAGACGAAAAAAAATGTATAGGCTATGTGATCGGTAGATATTTGAAAGCATGACGATGAGGTTGATGCATCTGCATTCTATTTCCGAAATGTGAAGTCTTTCTTCTCATGCACTTTGGTCAAAGTGATAAAAACGTCAGACTCGTAGTGAGATATTTTTCCTGTCATTGTTCTGTAAACCGCCTATTAGTGCACGTAGACTAGTGAGGGTGTTTAACGTCCCCCTACGGAGTCCCCCCAGAGATAAAACCTTTCCCTCCTCGGTCCTCTCCAACACACACACACACACACAGACAGACAGTCAGACAGTCAACAGCCTCTAACTGTCTCCATGTCAGCCTCTGCAGTGGCCCACACTGGAGTTGAGTAGTATCTTGGGGCTTGGGTCCACGGCTGGCTGACACACACCGTCATAGTCTCCCCGTTGAGGCCTCTTGTCGCTATCTGGGCGTTAGGGAGGCCTCTAAAGTATTTTGGATGGTGTCTAGAACTGCACAAGGCCTCCTGTCATGAGTAGCCAGGAAACTGTGTGTTTGGAGCCTGAGTGCGACTGAGACTGCCGGTCGCAGGACAGGGGAACTACGATTTGACTTTTGCTCGTCTGCGGTTTCACTTGAGCTAGGCGATAGTGATCGGCCTCAAACGGGCCCGAAGCACAGAGTTTTGTTGTTGTTTTTACAATGAGGATCTCGATCCTTCCCTCTTACGTGGGCAGACTCTGATCTCAGGTCTGCTCCTCTTTTTCCAGCTCATGATTCAATGTGTCAAAGAGAAGGCCCTGGCTCATTGTCCGTGCGGTAATGAGGTAACACTGAAGTGCTAGTTTACGATTATCAATATGCTCTTAAGTGGTTGGTTCACCTATCAGCTTTATTTAAAGCAGGGTGGCCTTCAACGCGACGACTGAGCCCGGTCACAGGCCCGGTCAGGGTGGCATGAAGGGGAAACAGACTGTATGGATTGCAGCTTCAGAGGCCTCAGCTGGATAATGTGGTTACAGCCTGGGCCTGTGTGACAGCTGAGGCTATACTGAAGCAGAATTCCCCCTTATCAGAAGTCCTATTGAATCCTAGCTTTTTAAAAGTTGATCTGCGTTCGATTGCGCATGCCTGCGGCAAATAGAGCCAATAAAAATGTTCCAGAAAATCCCATCTGCTCCACACAGGACGTTTTGGCCTAGGTTTGTCTCCGAGTGTTGGTGAAAGGCCTGATGAAGCCTGGCACTGCACTGTCGGGGCTTACCAGCAGCGGCCTTACCGCGACCTGCTGACCCGGCTGTCGGACACATCCAGTTAGGCCTTTTCTCTCTGTTATGGAGAAGAACAGGGAGTCTCTGTGCCCTCTTACAGAGACGACTACATTTCCTCACACTGCCCTTTGAATTATAAAAAGCCCATTTCTATTAAACACACATACAAGCCACCTGTGACTGTGTCCAGGCAACGCACATCTGAGGTCAACCTGAGTTCGTCTTGAGTCTGGACTCTCTGTTGTGATACAGCACTTGTTCCCCAACGTGTTCCAGCTTTAGCATTATTGAATCCAGGCCTCCAGGAGGCTCGTGCTTCATGGACGATTAGAAATACAACACTTTCTTTCTCTTTTTCCGTAATGGCCAAACATAAGGAGAGCCTGAACCTGCTCACGGAGTTCACTTTGTGAGTGCCTCACTCTGTGAAACGCACACATTTCATGAAAGATTAAACGGCGTGTTGTTGTGTTGCAGAGCGTAATCGCCAGGTGCTACTGGGTCAGTTGTGCTTTTACCGATCCATTTTGGGTCGTAGTTCTATCGAATTACAGAGGAAAGACGCTCTTGTGATTTTGCTGAAGACAGTGTGATCAAATCAGATTCCTCCGTTTAAGAGCGCTCACCCGGTGTCATGGCAGAACCGGGAGTGACCTTGCAGCCATGTTGTGCCCCTGTTACACATTCATCCATTCGTGGGACTCAAATGCAAAATGGTAGGCAGATTTCTTTTGTCTTGCTTTCCGTGTCGAGCGTCAGCGGTCAAGCTGTGTTCTGTCCTCAGTGGCTCTGGCAAAGTTCAGTGAACATTGGTGACCGAAGCTGTTAGCATCCACAAGAATGACGTTCTGATTTATCATACAGCGGCAGCCATCGTAGCAATCCTGAATCATGATGTAATGCTGCCTTTTGTGTGTTATTACTGCAGTGTTTTGTTCAATTTTATTCAAAAGAGCTTGTTTTTTGTTTTGTTGCTCAAACAATGACTAGACCATTCCTTACACATGTCAACTGATGGAAATGAAGAGAAATTTAACAGTGGACATAACTCAAAAGTGCAGCCGTAACTACTTGTTGCATGTCCTAAAAGTCAGGTTGCTATGATGGCTCCAGCCGCTTGTTCCTCCTGTCTTTAAGAGGGACATTCTTCATGTGTCTGAATACATTCATAACAGCCACATGTACAGCAAACTTCCACAATTACTGGCTGAAAACAGACCGAACTTCCAAACACCACCCAAATCCGCTCTGTTTCTGGCCTCAGTGTTGTAGTCTTTCATTGGCCACTCAAGAGTTCCTGGCTGATCACGCAGCCAATCGCAGCCTCTGGCACTATATGACTCATCACAAACCGGCTGACAGAGGGGCTCATTCAGCGCATCTTCTTTTTTTTTGCTCACTGCACCGAGTAGCGGGGTCCATCCTGTTTGCAGACTGTACAGGCTACTGTTGTTACTGAAGTTACAAAGACAGGCTTTCAAAAGTTTTATGAGGATGTTGGGAAATGGATCCTGGATTTTAAAGGGTGGGGTCAATGCACAATGAACATATCCCATGTCACCGTTTGGTCTAAATCCCTTTACCATCCCCATATGAGATAATACGTTGTATCTTTCAAAAATATTTTATCTGTGGCGTGTGTGTGTATATATATATATATATACATACATATATATATATATGTATATATATATATATATATATATATATATATATATGGTTTGTTATATATGATGCTCCTCCTTTCAGAAAAATATAACATGTAAACAGGAAAAACATATTGCTGTTTTTTTCCTTTGTATTTTATACTTACAGAAAGCATTGAATAAAAATGGATAAATACTTGCACTTTAGATATATTAAGAAAAATAAAAAAATCTGCATATTATTTTTGATAGGGATCTCACATTCAAAGAGTATAAATTACAGGCTTTGTGACTATTGCTGGACAGAGATGTATTGAGTTCTACTTATTGAAGTATATTTTGTCTGTGTGTCAGAAGGTTTACTAAAGTAAATTGCATGATAAAGTAGTGCTACACCGATATTGTTCTTTTTTTAGTTGGTAAAAATGTCTGAAAACTGTGATAACAACCCTCTTGTATCATGTTTATCCTCTCCTCACCCCGTCTAGAATATTTCTTACTGAAATATGGCCTTTCCTGACTACATGACGATGGTGCTTACTTTGGCTTTGACATCAAGCTCATCCTATACATCTCAACATCATAACTCGCGTCCTTACACTTCATTACTTTCTGTTATGTACTATCACTACCTTATTAAATTTCCGTTGATGGCAAAAAAAAAAGAAAAAGGTGTGCTGTTTTGTACATTGCTGTTTGTTTTAATGTTGGGGAGCCTTGTTGTCTGAAAAATGACTAATCGCGCAATAAAGTCATTCCACACGTCCCTGTCTCTGCACAACTGTCTCAACACTACAGAAAATGAAAGGAAACATATGGAAATATCCATTATCTGTTGGCCAAATATTGCAAAATGTTAAAATAGTTATTTATATCTGTATGCTAAGTAACACTGTTTTGATACATACAGTATATGGGGAAGTATTCCTGACATAACTACGGCATCTCTACTTCCTAAATACACTACATCACGATGGGGTTTCATCGCCGAAGGCACTTCACGTTTCACTTTATTGTGCACCATGTAATACATTTATTTTTCGCTCTACATGAAGTCTCTACTGATGAATCTTTTATCAGCCAGGTGAGGATTTTTTTCAGTCTGAAGGTCGTTGCACCAAAAGCAATGCAACGGATTGCACCTCGCATTAAACTCAGCTCTTCAGTCAGTTGTGAACCAAACAAAATGAGGCTTTTCACACAGCATATCCTGGGCTACGAGTGGACCCTGGCATAACTTAGCCCCATTCAACCCAGGTTTAAGCTAAGCCCAGGACTATGTGATCCACACTGCACCTCTACAAGACTAATGTTTATCTTCTAGAATGAGGCGTGACTACTCTTTAATAGATTCAACAACAAAAACATGACGTAAAAAATCCATAGTTTACCCCGCTTCACACTGGCAACTTTAAGCCCTGTGTTTAGTGGATTTTTAGGGGATAACTCTGTAAACTCGAGGCCTGTGTAGCAGGGCCAACAACTAAAGTCGGGGTTAGTGTGAAGAGCTCACTTAGTTAGTAGCTGAGTGCAGTGTGAAGAACAGTGGAAGCAGTAAGAACAAATGGGGCTAAGATTGTGATATAGTAACCATAACAATATTTGATTATTCATTTTATGAAGTAGACACTGCTGAATGAATAAAAAAGTTTCAAGCAGTGACTTGTCTGACACATAACAGGCAGGTATTAGCATAGTGGTGGAAGGAATCTATTTCATTTGAGAAGTACAGTCCTTCCTTTTTGAACTGTGTGGTTTTTTTGCAGTCGTCTGTGCCACATCAAACTGATGCAATTACAGTCGAAGGGTAGCTGGATGACGGCATATTAGATTTGAGTACATTCTGGTCGTATCTATTGGCTCAGTGTTTGTGCTCTGTTATAAGCTTTAAAAGGCTCAAGGAGCAAACATACTGCACTCGCCTTTAAACACAGTGCTGGCAGCACACACATTGATACGGCATGTTGCTGAAGGCGCAACATCAAAACAAAATGCACTAAACGCTAATGTGTAAACACTGTTCAGGTAATGTTTGGTCATTACATAGCCATGCTGATAATAGATAGATAGAAAGAAATATACTTTATTCATCCCGCAAGGGGAAATTTGTTTCGCTAAAGCAGCAAAAAATATACTAAGCAATCAAAGATGGTAATGTTGGTTAACTAGCTAGCTGGCAAACTAGCTTACAATGTATTGGTATTAGAGGTCTCAGATAATAACCCAAAATAACCTTTTGAAACATGCATTTAGATAAAGACTTTTTGTGGATAAGACACACTTTGAATAAAATAGCATTTTAATAGAAAGCTTGCATTAACCATATAATGCATCTTTTTTTGGCAGACAAAAACAGCCATGTTACAGCAGGAGAACCACAGGTGTTACTAATTAATCAATTAGCACTACATTTAATTTAACTAGCTTACACTATTAAACTAGCTTCCACTAATTTAGTCACAATGGCCCTTTGGGACACTTAACATTAAATAGAAGAGAGCCACGTTATCAGTAGCACCCTATGGTAACACATGTGCTTTTCCTACTATGAAAAATCGAAATGTCTTCCGGGAGAATAAAAAATAAAAACACGTCTCGAGGCTAACCCTGTTCCTGACTGTTACGTCACCAACTACGGCAGGGTGTAAGGTTCAAAGTGTCTGTCTTTTTTTTGGCCAAAGTTAAACACTTAAACCAATTGTTTCAATGTAATAGGATAAATAGGACACATTTTACTTTTGTGTGGAGTTTCTTCTCTCTGTTGTTCAGTCACACATTCACACAGTGTACCAGCAGGAACAGAGAGACATTCCTTGGGCTCATCTTCTGGACCTTCTTTTTACAGCTGCTCATCTTCTAATGTGACAATCACTGGCACCATATTTGTTACCCGTTACAACTTTTTTGTGTCACTTAACACTTGTTTTTGAACTTGATGTTTTGAAGTCATTAGAAATGACAACATGGCGGCGAAATTCCCAACAAGAGGAAGCTCAAACATTTGTAGGTTAAAGTGGGCTCACGAGACACTTTTGGGGCTCAGAAACGAACTAGCTAGCCTAGCAGCATTAGCATCTTTTAGTAACAGGTGTACTATATAGCACAGCTGAGCAGGTACTGAGACAATCTGCTGGGAATAAATACAATATATCTTCTTATATAATCGAATATTTTACCTGGTCTGCTTTTTCCCGAAAATAATTACCAGAATAATATAATATAATATAATATAATATAATATAATATAATATAATATAATATAATATAATATAATATAATATAATACAATATTATATAGTATTATATAGTATTATATAATATTATATTATATATATAATATAACATATATAATATGATATGATATAATATTATATGATATAATATAATATAATATAATATACTATAATATAATATAATATAATATAATATAATATAATATAATATAATATAACTTATATAACATATAATATATGATGTAGTTACTATATTATATATATTTATAATATAGTAACTACATCATATTTATATTGCTGGTATCTTATTCTTAGTATGGTGGGGTATCATGTTATGTTACACGTTCACTGGCCCACTTCTACACAGTTGTTCATGTCCTCGAGACAAATGACGGCATATTTTGTGTAAAATGTGAACCCCTGCTAGTTCCAAAAAATGCTCATTATTGAATCTCTTCTACCATAAATCCCAATAAAAGGAAGTCCAGGGTGAATAATATCAGGGTGGACAGTGCACTCAAAAAGCTTGTAACAATCAGTGATATCACTGACAAAGAAAAATATTTTTTATGATGCGGACAAATGATAGTGATTGTCTTTTCTAGAGCGGAGTGCTATTATGGCCTGAGATATACAGTAGCACTGTGCTTACAGTTGAACAGGACATCCATTTAATAAAGTATGTACTTATTTAAGTTACCATAATGACTGCTACAAATAAAATGTTTATCTTGTTCAACCAATCCAAACAAGAGCAGGCTGAGAGCAGTCAGTTCAATACAACTATGAAAAGATTACATCATTTTGTTTTTTGTAGCTAAAATGTAATTATAGATTTGTCATTTCAAGGTCAAAACAGCTCACAAATAGCCATGTGTATTTGACACTGACGGGAAGTATCAGCAGTCAGTGTCATGGCATGAGTTTATAAATGTAATCAGCGTCTCTCAGCTGCTGTAGCTGAGCCTCTCCAACGCGTCTGCCGATGCAGGAGAAACACTGCAAGACACCTGGGGGGGGGGGGGGGGGGAGGGCGCTGCCTTTTAAGTTTTAGATTTGATGCATTAAAAGACAATGGGGAGATGATACAGCGATGTGTTTACACCATGTTTTACTGGAAGCTACTCCACGCGTTGTTTTGCAAAAGATATGAATGATGTACATGAATTCATACGCTAACAGGGTGTTTGGTGTTATGCTGCACCATCCAGTTTTTAAAAGGCGTCACAGTGCAGACTGTCCACTGCTTTTTAACTTAATGTAGTCTATGTTTCATGGTATGATACATTATGAATGCCAGGAGGCACTGTGAAGGTGAATTACGTGTTGAAGGATGAAGGATACCAGATGCTCTTACATACTTAGTTTATTTGTGTGTGGCTTTAACGTAAGTGAACACATGTGGCTTTGGTCTAGTCACCAGCTGTTTCATACCGTACTTAAATAGTGTGCTACCTTTCAAATGTAGCTCTTAACTGCAGGCTAAACATATCAGGGAGAACTCCCCAAAAAAGAGCTTTCACCCATGTTAGAAATGTTGTACAGTGCTGAACAAAATGTGTTTGCATTATTATATACAGTATTTTATCATATATATAATATATAACGTCTACGTCATAGATGTCAGAGGCACTCAAGTTTGCTAACCTGCTGTGGAGCTTCTTTTTTTTTATCAGAGTAGACAATATTAATAAATCACAAGCACAATCTTCTGTATAAAAGCTTACTTTATGAAGCACAGACTAAATATTCAGTAAATATGTCCTTTACATAGTATAAGCATCCTGTCAAAAAACAGTTCCGATATACAAACAAAACAAACAAAAAGACAGATCCAATGCTGACATCAAGGTGCCGAAGTTGTCATTTTTTAAATAAAACATAACAATCAACAATATTTTTTTTGCCACGATCCTATAGTACAGCACAGGCCTACCCTAGAACATGGGGAAACAAAGGTTAGCACAACAGCCAAAGTGACTATAAGGGGAAGTCTCCCTGTAAGAAAGCAGTTATTCGTCCTAACAATACGGCGTTATAAAACGGTACTTCCTCTCTGAAAACTCAGCTCCACTTCAGCATTTTGGTCTGTACAAGGATCCAGGATTCCAGCCAAGTCCCCAAAAGGATCTCAGATCCTGTTGTTCACTATTAATACGATATACGAAGCAACAGAGGCGCAGCGGCCAGAGCCAAAGATATCATATGCTGTTGATATCCACAGTCCTGTCGACATGCTTCTGTGCCACACCGAGGCTGAGTGAGGGGCCGCTAAGCTCACTGATCTACAGTTGTGTCTTATAAGCAAATTACGAAGAAAGAGAAAAGGTGTGTGTGTGTGTGTGTGTGTTTGGGCAGGTTGGGATCAATTAAGGTGCTCACAAACAGCGGTACCGCCACCCCATCCCCCACTCCCTCGCAACGTTACGCAAGTCCTCCTTCCGTGTGTGTTCCTCTGTTTGGAAAAACGTGTGCTGGACGTCTGTTTTGCCTGTTCTTGGCTGGTCTTACTTAGAAAACCAAACCAGCCTCTTCTTCTTAGAAAACATGTTTTTTCTCTCCTCCTCCCTCTACGTGGAGGATGTTTTGATGGCTACTCTGCTGGTGGAGTTGTTTTCGCTGCTGCTCCCCTCTCCATTCCAGTATGCTGACGGGTTTCTCGACTTTAGCACGTTAAGCTGGAGCAGTCCCGCTGCTACACCCTCCACCCAGCCAGTCTCCGTCTGACGTAGGCCGGGGCCTACTTTCCCCAAAAACATCTTCAACTGAAGGATGGCAGTGGAGGGAATACACCAGTACTAGTAAATGCCCAATACGAGGCCAAGCAAGCTACGATCGGTCCATGTTAGCATGTTATGAACCAGGACACTGATCGGTCTGATTGAGATGGCAGCTCTTATGCAGCAGAAGGCCATCGGATTGATTCTCACCAAACATGCTCAATAAATTCTTCATAGAAAAACATGACCCTGCTATATTTACTTCTTTACTTCTTTACTTCGACAACTCAAACTGGAGCCACTTAAAAACAGCATGCCGATGCACACACACACACACACACACACGGGACAGCGGCTGACCCACTCGTACGGTACGCCTCCCACCCACACTTTCCTGTTCTGCCCTTCACCCGGTTCTTCAGGAACCTCACACCCAACCATATATCGTTACGGTTTTGTGGGATGAACGTGGCACAGTGCTTCCATTCAGTCGCACACCGTCATCCTCCTCAGTCCGGTTTAGACTTGTTAGAAAGACGAACGGCATGACTGAATGCATGTCAGTATTTGGGGTAGCGGCAGATTAAAAAAAAAAAAATCACAGACACAGACTTGTGATCTCTCTGACTGACTCACGCTCTCTAAATCCCTCAACAGCAAGAGTCAAGGTGCCCTTGAGTAAGGCACTCAACCTCCGGTTCCTCTGGTGGAGCAGCTTAGTGCACAGTTCAAACCGCGCTCGTTCCACTCGGCAGCTCCTTCACGCTTACAAATGTACGCAACTGCACGAACGTCGAGACGGAAAAATCGCTGAAAAAAGAAAGAAAAGGAGCGAGCATGCTCAGTGTAAACCCGTCCCGGGGTGAATAAAGGTTTGGAGACTTAAATAAATAAATAAATATGCTATACATGGCAGGGACTTGATCCTTCTGAGAAGTTCTTTTGAGAGTTTTCTTTTGTAACTCTGGGACAGATATGTCGTATCTTCACACACCACAATGTAGGTCCGTACACACGCCTGTGGAGAGGCCGGGTGCGTAAACATGGGTGGAAAAAGGCCAAAATGCTACAGTAGTACCTTCTCCTCCTGCAGGACGAGGACAGAGAGGACAAAGCCAAACCGGTCTGTCTCTCCTTCTTTGTTCTCCGTCTGGCCCTTTAACAAATACATTATAAATCACTCGAAGCTCTGCACATAACTAAAAACACATTTCATCTAAAGACAACTGCGAGTTTCATTTTAAAATAATACTGAATGACGTTATAAATAGTGATCACAGTTATGATCATTTTCAATGTGCAATAATCAAAGTTCAAAGGACTGAGGTTTGGCAGGGTCACTTGTTGGGTATCAAGCACGGGCTCTTGGTCCTCTTCATCTATTGCTCAAGGACAGAAACTCATCACCAGGGCGGATACATTCTGGGAAGGAGAGTGACATTCCTCCTGTTTCTTACTGTACGTACAACAGGAGGAGTCCAAAAACACAAAATACTAACAGAAAAGCCCACTACATGGTCCTCCCTTCCTCCCCTCAGCTCCTCTGTCCCGGGGCGGTGCATCCGGCGGCCCTCCCGTTCAGCCCGCCGTGAGCCTGACTGATGGACGGGGAGGACTGCGTCTTGCGGAGGAGGCACTCGCGGCCGGCCAGGCCCCCCTCCATGATCAGGCCCCCCATCACGCTGGCCTCGATCTTCTCGAGGTCGTCCGTTTCCGCGCGGATTTTGGCCTGCAGGAGGCTGATGTACGTCTCATAACGAGTCTTCTGCTCAGAGAGAGGGGAGAGGAGGAGGAGGAGGAGGAGGAGGGGGAAAGAGAGATTAAAAGAGGATGAAACATGAGACTAATTGCCCTAAAACTCACCTCACAACTGGCTTTATTCAAGCTAGCATGAAACTATAGTCTGTATTTGAGTGTAATATTGAGCTTGATTGAGGCATTAAAGGGGCAGTTTGGGGGTTTTGAAGTGGGGTTGTATGAGGTAGTAGATGGAGATTGGAGATACAGACAGGAGTACCATCACGGGAGCAAAGCAATGTACTCCTGTGGACCGGGGGGGGGGGGGGGGGGCAGCAGCAAAACGTACTTTAGACTCCTCAAAGAAAGATGCACCTTAAAAGAATCGACATCTTTTAAAGTGTACGTTATATTTAGAATATTTTCACCACTCTATCTTGACCTTTTCGAAGGGGAACTGAAATGAAAGGGAAACTTATCCACGCTCTCTTCTAAGCCACCAGAGAGAAACAGTATCGATACATTTCCCTTTCAGTTCAGTTCTCTGTTGGAACATATTCTGACTGAAGCTTACACGTGATGTGGATTGTTTTAGGTGTCTGTCCCCGTCCACAGCAGTACATTGCTTTGCTCCCATGTTAGTACTCTAAACTCCTGTTATAGTACACTGACTATGGTGTTACCTCATACAACCCCACTTCAAAATACCCAAACTACCCCTTTAACATAAGGAATGACAGTTAGAAGCTCTTTCCACACATTTTCAGACAAGAAATTGATGAAGAGTTGTGCTAACAAGATGTCTTCCTTGCTAATAAATAGCAAAACAAAATGATAATCATGATGTATGTTAAATATCAGAATGGATATAAAAAGAAGAAGGCAGATAACAAGCCACACTGGCCATCTGTCGTGCTGTTTGGTCTCTTTAGCTGCAACTTGAAAAATAACCCCATAAAAACCCATAAAATCAATAAACATAAAAAAGCAGACAAATGAGCCGAAGCTGTCCAAAGCCTGTACCTCGTACGTGAGGTAGTGCTCTTTGAGCCGGTACTCCTCCCACTCGCGGCTTTTGGGGTCGACTGAGGGCAAGTTTTTCCGGTGCTCCTCCAGCTCCAGGCTCATCTGCTTCAGCTTGTTCTCGTGACTCAGCAGCTGCTCCTCCTGCACCAATCACAGCCCGGACAAAAACCAGAAGACCCCCAACACAGCCAATCAGATGCGAGCGGACACAAATAGAATATGTAAAAATGCCCAACCCTGTGTGGAGCCTTTTAATGCAGAAGGATTGTGCGTGCAGGCTTGATAACCTGTATATTAGGTACCATGCAAAAATAATCACTACCAGATATTTATTGTGGTATTTGACAATAATATATTATGTATCTGGTGGAAGAATATAAGCCTGTAGAGCGTGACAGCTGCTCTGATGTGTGAGTGTGTACCTGTTTCAGTCTGGTGGATGAAGACGGCAAGATGGGCCGACAGAATTTCTTCATGGAGCCGATGGCGGCAGGGAAGGCCGGAGCGGAGAACAGCGCCGCCACCAGGTTTATCCGGAACATCCACGACATCATCTCCTCCTCACTACTGGAATGAGAGAGAGAGAGAGAGGGGGGAGTGAGGGGTTGCTGAAGGGCAAGAGAGCAGGTGAGCGCATCGAGTGAAAATTGCTTGATTGATGTTTCTGAGCTCACCACATCAACACAGATTCTCCTGCAAGAAAAACTCAAATGGCTGCGGAAAATGACAGAAAACGAGACAAATACAAACGGCTACAAACAGTTCATCGTCACCACCATCCATCCATCCATCCATCCATCCATCCGTCCATCCATCCATCCGTCCATCCATCCCTTTTCTGCACCAGCTCATCCTGTACGGGACATTGTTACAAGATGGTCCAACTCAAAATGTTTTACGACCTTCGGACGATACCATGAATTGTTACCATGTGAAAACCTCTCATAACATAGATGCATGGAACGGAATATTCCGTCGTAAATATTTGTAGCGTAAAGACAGCATCTGAAATGTGACTTACGAGGCGTGCAGCAGAAAGACTCTCCAGTCTGAGGTTTTCAGCTTCAGCACGTTGGCTCTCTTGCTGTAGTCGGTGGCGCGAGTGGCTAAAGCGTGGTGGATCCGCACCGCGTTCTTCAGGTCCACCTCTGAGATGTCGGCGTCAGGCTTGTACTCATCCTGAGAAAGTAACGGGAGAAATCATTATTGTAGGTCTTGTGTTTTGGAGCCCGTAAATGTTGTTATGTTTCAGTCATTCTGTCTCTTATAGCAGAGAATGAAAGAGTAGCCTGTACTTATACGAATAGTCTTCATTAAATTACATAATGAGCCTAAAAATAGCAACTCTTTTACATTTGCCAACCATCATTTAGGTTGAACGAGCTCATATGTGGTTAGCACAGCCTTCCTACCAGCAGGGGGAGACAAACACACAGTAGAGCAGCCATGCCTCATTTCCTCTCTCAATGCTCCATCTATCTCACTCCCTCTCCATTACACACACACACACACACACACACACACACACAGAGCCCAGCAGCAAGCAGCCTCCGCCACCGCAAAGACAGCGGTGGCGGATGTGTGTTTCTATGGTAACGGGGCAGAGGACGAGATGCGGTACCTTCTGGAGATACAGGATCATCCCCTTCAGCACCGCATAGAACTTCTTCCACCCACGCCGACCCCTCGGGGCTGGAAGAGGGGGAGAAGGATGGAATAAACAAAACGTTTCTGTCATGTTGTTTTACGGCAACTTATTAGGATTTCTTTCATTAAGTTTAATTCTGAGTGTGTGTGTACAATCACTCACTGCGTTTGCCGTCCATGTCAGCGTGGCTCTTGCGGGTCAGCACTCCGTGTTTGTAGGTGACGGCGTTGAGGAGGATGGGGATGGCGATGAAGGGGTTATGGCCGTCCGTTACCCTGGCAACGCGCTTATTCCCGCCCTCGCACTGCTCCTCCACCAGCTCTGACAGACTCTTCCTCAGCTCCACCTCCTCACTGCACACACACACACACACACACAAATGCTCATTCAGACCAACCTGAGTAGCACATATTCAAGTGTGCTTGCTTCTACACAACCCGCATGCCCCAAATGCTTTTCCCTTTGATGAGTTGTACTCACACGGCCCACTCCAGCTTCTCATTCCTGATCGAGTTATACAAGACCTGCGTGGACCAAGCAACAAAGGAGAGACACTGTGAAGACGTGCTGAATTTCTAAGACTAAGACAAAACAAAGATCAAGCTGACAGATTCTGTGGTGGCTGTACTTTGATACGGGGCGACCCGTACCTTTAATAAGTCTTTAGGGAAGTCTTTGCCGCTGTTGAGGCCATCTAGATTACTGATGAACTGTTGGCAAGACATCTTCTTCCCAATGTTCTGAGGAGAGGCGAACAAACAGACAGACACAGACGGACAGAAACATAACAGTTTACGATGTCATTCTCATTTTTGTGGAGGCAAATGTGTTTTATGTGCTGAAACCTGAATGCAGTTGTTTAACTGTCCACCGGGTGGCAGTGGTATGCTGCCGGTTCTACTAGTGACGAGAAGGTTCCACCTCTATCGGAGTTTATGGAGCATCAGCTTACCATACATTTCCTCATGTCTTAATCTCTAATACGGTGCGTCATTAGAGGATGAAACATAGGGAGGTGTTTGTGTATTACTGCTCCTTTCAGCCTGGATAACGTCTGTAACCTAAACAGATACAGATGTGGGACTAAAGCTGACTCACTGCTGTTACAGAGAAAAAGGAGAAAAGAATAAAAGATATTGTCTGTGGCTTTCCTCTGAGGAGGCCACGTAACAGACAAGACAACCCGGCTCCCTTTTCTAGGAAATGTTCAAAATACCCAGGAAGAAACGCTCTGTGACGATCGATGTAACATGCGTCACCAAATGTTTTATGCTCCATTTATTCATAATATCCAGCGGATAGGTAACGTGGTGTACTTCAGAGCCACAAACCAACTGGATGAACTTATTAAGTTTAATGCAAAGGTGCAAATGCTAAGTTCAAATCTTATATTATAAAATGTATAACCTTTCTAAAATGCAACCTGCTGTCATTTAGATATTGTGATTTGTAACGCTGCAGATCAATTGCATTTCTCATTGCTTGAACCAATAATGCATTCATCACATGTAGAATAAATGTCAACCAAAAACAGCTACTGACCATGTAACAGATGTAAAGGAGCCCGGGGTTAGTACTATGAATATACTTACCACCTGCAGGGGTGGACAGAGACCAGGGGGCCAGGTTTGGTTAGCAGGGGATAGAAGGATAGAAGCTAGTTAGTTTAGTTTAAGAGGAGGGATATTCACAGAAAGCACTATTAGCAGGGACTGGAGTTGAGCAGGAGGGGTCGAAGGAAAAGCGAGGCACTGGACCCATGACGCTGATCGCGTTACGCTGCCCGGACCGCGGTGCTCCAGTTTAGACCTGAACAGATGAGGCTATTCGAGGAGAGGAGAGACAGAAACGGGTCAGAATGTAGGCCGCCGCGGAGCGGAACGAGGACGAGAGAGGAGGAGGGAGCGGAACGAACGGGAAATAGAAAAAGATGATGTGAAGGGAGACGTGCCGACGCTGACAGAGGACTGTCTTCATACTTCTAAGAAAGATTAGAGGAAAGGCCATCCTGCAGTAAGATACATACCTGCAAACTCATAAGGGGTGAAAAAGGTGACAAGTCCAAAACCATGTCGGGGGGGGGGGGGGGGGGGGGGTGGTGGCATGAATTTTCATTGAACCGCTGTTTCCTTGTCAGATGTCAAGACTGGGTAATCCCATTCTCTTCTGTCTCCTCCCATCCTCTTTATAATTCCCCATACCTCTCCCACAGGAGTAGTTCTTCCTATTTTATTGCAAAAATGTCTCCAACTATCTCTCTTAGCTTGTCGTACTGTTCTTCTCACCACTGCTTGTGCCTTTTTATATTGAATCAAATGCTGCATGTTATGGGTTCTCCTGACTTGTCTGAATGCTTTGTTCCTATTTTTAACAGCCTGGCAGCACTCCTCTGTCCACCTTGGAACAAGTTTCTTATTTATCCTGTTTTTACTCCTGGGTATAGATGCATTGGCTGCCAAAATAATAGCTGAAGTTACCTGCTTGTTTATGTCATCTATATCTCCTGCAAAGGCAATCTTTGTCATTGTTTTATTCTTCTTTTAGTATAGCATTTGTGTTGTATTAAATGCTAATCGCGGTTAGCATTTCTCCATTGGCGGTAATGTTAAAATTAGCTTAGAAGCTAGCTAGTCGGACATGTTACATGATATGCTGGATTGTTGTTTTGTATTCATGTATGTGTATATGGACAGTTTGTAAGGCCATATTTATGTATGGACTTGAAGTCTGGACTCCAAGTCCAGACTTCAAGTCCAGAGAACGCAGTATGGACAATTGTTACTGCAGCGTGATGACATCACCACCTCAGCTGGTCTTGCTAATGAGTTTAATCCGTTTTTTTTACTGTAAAGTATTTGTACAATCAAACTAAATATGACAACCCTGCTTTTTTATTTTCATTAAAAAGAAAAAATTATATATTATTATATAAGTGTATTATATTATATATATATATACAATTATATGTATTTGTACATACAATTATATATACATATATATATAATTGTATATATAATTATATGTATTTATACATATTGTAATTGTATATATAATTATATGTATTTATACATATTGTAATTGTATATATATATAAAATTGTATGTATATGTATGTGGATCAGATCCGGATTGCTGTCCTCTTTGCTGGCGAGGAAAACGCTACAGAGACGTCATTACCAGCGGCAAGTTTCAAAAAGACTCGCCGAGATCAGGCTGTTCTAGGCGGGCACCGTGAGCGCTGAGCCCCCGGTGCTGGCGGAGTTTACTGCCGAGATCAGGCAGTTCTATGGGTAACATGAGCGCTCTTATTCTTATTCTTCTAATTAAAAGTAAGTGATATGTAGAAGTGCTTGACGTGTTAAAACCTGGCCTCAGCTCACAAATATATATATATAAAAACTACTGAAATATATTAACAAATATGAGATTTTTAAATAAAAACATAGTCTCTGTTGCTATCAGGTGTATGACAACGGACGCGCGTACGTCAGTAAATGTCATGGAAACGACGCCACCAAGACGCTATATAAGGTCGAGCTGACCTCAGATTGTCACTTTGCATCTGAACTCGGAGCCTGACGGCGGATCGGACCCGAAGCCGGAGCTGATCCTGACGGCGGACCGTTGCCCGAAGGCCTCTTCTATTCTTATTCTTCTAATTAAAAGTAAGTGATATGTAGAAGTGCTTGACGTGTTAAAACCTGGCCTCAGCTCACAAATATATATATATAAAAACTACTGAAATATATTAACAAATATGAGATTTTTAAATAAAAACATAGTCTCTGTTGCTATCAGGTGTATGACAACGGACGCGCGTACGTCAGTAAATGTGATGGAAACGACGCCACCAAGACGCTATATAAGGTCGAGCTGACCTCAGACTGTCACTTTGCATCTGAACTCGGAGCCTGATGGCGGATCGGACCCGAAGCCGGAGCTGATCCTGACGGCGGACCGTTGCCCGAAGGCGGAGCTGATCCTGACGGCGGACCGTTGCCCGAAGGCGGAGCTGAGCCTGACGGCGGATCGTTGCCCGAAGGCGGAGCTGAGCCTGACGGCGGACCGTTGCCCGAAGGCGGAGCTGAGCCTGACGGCGGACCGTTGCCCGAAGGCGGAGCTGAGCCTGACGGCGGATCGTTGCCCGAAGGCGGAGCTGAGCCTGACGGCGGACCGTTGCCCGAAGGCGGAGCTGAGCCTGACGGCGGATCGTTGCCCGAAGGCGGAGCTGAGCCTGACGGCGGATCGTTGCCCGAAGGCGGAGCTGAGCCTGACGGCGGATCGTTGCCCGAAGGCGGAGCTGAGCCTGATGGCGGACCGTTGCCCGAAGGCGGAGCTGAGCCTGACGGCGAATGTGATGTGAATGTGAATGTGAAATGCTGAATGTAATTGTTCATTTTCTAACATATTGTTACATGTTATGTTGAACTGTATTACATTGTGAATGAAATTCCTTTTAACTTTAAGTTGCTATTGTTGGTTTTATTATGGTCCATCCACCTGTAGATTCAGTCATTTTTTTACAGCAGTTAGAATTAGAACAAAGGTTTAAAAATAACTTCATTACAACCTGCTGACATAAATAACTACACTATTACATTTCAGAGCTATTCACTGATAACTATGTTTTAAAACAACTGACTCCAGATTTGATACATTATAAAAGGGAAGTAAGTGTTGTTTACTGGTGGTGCATTGTAAATGTTATTTAATCTTGATCATTTTAAATGAACCAAACTAAATCCTGAATAAAACACAAACTGACCCCTTCACCCCTTAATATACTTCATTTATTAGAAGATTATAATAACTTAACATATCGATACATATTCACCCCAATAACAATTGACCAATGTGTTCAGGCTAAAACAATTACAACCCTAAATGAATTGAATAATCTCTGAATATCACTTTAACATTTTAAAGGTGCACTTGACAGCAACTCATATTTGTGGGATGATAATTTTCAAAACATTTTAAATATAGGAATCAAACATGCATTATAACATTTCCATGGATTCAGTGATTCAACTCTGATCTGACCTGGGTGTGCTGGTGGCATGGATTTTCATTTCAAATATGATCTTTAAAATGTAGCATTCTGGTGTACTCTGAGAATAACATTAAGTGATAAGACCATATTTACTTTAAGCAAAAGAATAATTTATTATTCAGTTATTTATCACTATTTCAGCTCGGGTTGAAGAGCTAGTTAGCTTCTTCGTTTTTTCTTTATTATTATTATTAACAACCTTTATTTAGACAAAATCCATTTAGAACGAGGTCTCATTTTCAAAAGTTTTAGTCAAATAAAAAAGATAGCAGAGTAGCGAGAACCATCGCCTGCAAATAAAGTGATTAGTCTTCATTGAACCCTGTTACTGTATAGCTTAATATTAACTTATACTGTTACTGTACAGCTGTTAGAATAGTGGCCTATCTTCTATTTGCAATTAATATGCATTCAATCCAGTTCTATTATTTAAATTAAAATGATAATCTACTCTGGCTGTGGTCATTACAGTGAACAGTGTGTACAGTGTGATGAGAGGGCACGTTGCTGTACTTTATCTCCTTGGAGTAGAGGCTGCATTCAGCATACCCTGCCTCATCAATGTATTTAAAACACTGTGACAGCGGGAAGCTGTACTCACATCTGTTTAGACCTCCACCTTTATCCAATCCAGGCCCAGCTCCACTCACATCTCAGCCCTGAAGCTCTTTGACCTCATCATCTCATCAGTATCTGGGCCTTTCATTCTACTTTGAGTTAAAAACAGCAACCAGATCCGCCGGTGTTCTGGTTTAATGTTAACGAGTGACCGCGTGAACTGAACCGGAACACGGGGGGGGGGCCTTCATGTTTCATCACGTTACTTCCTCCTAATTCGCGATAATGACGAACGTTAAAAGTCGAGAGTTCCGCATGTAGTTCCGCATGTAGTGGACGTTAACTTAACCCAGCAAGTCTGAACGGTAACGGAACATAACGGAACTTAAACTGTAACGGAGGGAAATGAAGACGCTGTAGACATCTTAACGCTGATTGGACAAGACTCGACACGTCACATCAAAGATGTTTTATTGCGAAGATCACCTCGTCACCTTTTCTCCTCGTCTCACTCCAATCGGAGAAACGCTGGCTGGCCAGTTGACCCCCCCCCCCCCCCCCTCCCAAAAAAAATAAACTCTACGGATCTACACGATTCACGTGGATGACATATTTTGTATTCAAAACGGCGAATTTCGCCGAAAAGCGACAAGTTTGCAGGTATGAAGATAGAGAAGCGCAGTACTTACATGTCCGTGCAGATCGGTGTTGAGCAGCATGAGGGCGCAGGTTAATGTGTGGGCTCCATCTGCAACAGGATGACACACAAGGTCCAGGTCAGATAAATGCCACTCACTCTACAAACACACAAGTGCACGTGAATGCAGCGCCATATACTCCTTTATAGTTCATGCAGACACGCACACACACATATCTGCAGAGCTGCATAAATACCCTGCATGCTAAAATAATTTCAGCTAGTGCTGTGCCTCTGTTGATTCAGCATTATCTTTATGCGAGCTGCAGTGTCAATATGCTGCAGTAACGAGTGTCTGTTTAACTGGGATCAATATGGAGAGACGTAGCAGCGTCTATGTAATACTTGTGGACGTGATATTGTGTACAGCTGCTGTGACTTTTATTCTTCATATCGCTGCTCATACCGTCGTCCTCCTCGTCCTCGTCCTCCTCGTGGCTCTGAGCCTCGGGGGTAAGCGTCCGTGGGTTGCAGTGGCAGAAGCGTCTGGAGAAATGCACGAGGACCCTCTCTCTCTCCTGGGTCTCTCCCATCAGCGGAAAGGCCTTCAAGAAGGTCCTGTCGCACACAAAACGACACCACGAGGTCAACAGGAGGTGAGATGAATGCAGGATTTCATCACTTCTGGCAGCGCATAGACTTCGCTGGAAACCTTATCAAACATTTGACTTTGAGGAAAACTGGAACAGTCAAACCTGCTTTTTAAGACTAGTAGTGATGCACTCTGTAGTATTTTGTCACAAAGATGGATTGTTTCATCTTTACGTCTCTCTCTCTCTGTGTGTGTGTGTGTGTGTGTGTGTGTGTGTGTGTGTGTGTGTCTTGTGCTGAGGACTAGCTGTACTTTTGAACTGTAAATAAATGGAGTCTACAGGTTTCATGTCAGGTGCAGTCCCACTTTCACTCTTTTGAGGTGAACATTAACGTAGAGTTATTAATCAACTGGTCCATCGACAGAAAAGTAATCAGTTAGTTTTTTGATAATCAGTCATTATTTTAAGCAAAAACGCTGGTTCTAGCTTCTCAAATTAAAGCTGTTTTTGTTCTGCCAATTAAAAATGTGCAACAGAATATTGATTGAAAGTATTTCTATGCAGTCAAAATGAATGCAGAAAACTACATTAACCTTCATTAAACCATTTATATTGAAAATAATACTTAATTTCTTTCATCATGAGCTGACTTTAGTGTGAAGACCTGGGGTCTCATTTATAAAACCGTGCGTAGGATCCTCGCTAAATGTTTGCATACGTTCAAAGGAGGAAATAAATCCAAACTCAACCTGTCGATGTGAGCAGCTGGTTTGGTTTGATAGGTGAACACAATTTACTGACTTGTGTTTTCTTAAGGCATTATGATTCGGACTGATAATGAGGATGTGACTGTAGGAGAGCTGTCACTGGCTTTATTTCCACACTTTGCTAATCAATCGTTACGTGCAGGTGGTGAAGATTTGCAGGTGTGTGACATCACCACCGTGGTGACTCCTCTGCTCCAGTGAGCTCTGATACATCAGAGAGCTGTTTACAGTATGCTGAATCTGTCCCTATGGAATAAACCATAAACCAATCAATAAAGTCGTGTTCACTGCAGCGATTATGAAAACTAAGATTGTACTTGGTGATCTATGCACAGTAGTAGAAGGTTATTGCTCTGTTCTGAAGTTCTTTTAACACTAGTTGACGTTATCTTACAGCTGATGATAATTTCATCACCTCGTACGCCTCTTTCAGACCCCGTGTTGTGCTGAATGCAGGACTTTTAGTATGTTACTTTTTTAACAGTAACAGTTTGCTAATCTGGGCCAGTCTGAAGTGCACACACGAGGCCTCTTGACTGAAGGCGGTGGGCTGAAGGCAGCAGTTTGAGACAGCAACATGTCAGGTGCAAAGCAGTGATGAACTCCAGCGCTGTCAGCCCCGCCGGCCAGCTGCACTGAACACGACAGCTTGATTAGCACAAAGCTAATGCCTTTTGACGAGGGAAAGCGGAAAACACACACTCAGGCTAGCGCGCGTGTGTGTGTATGGACGTCTACATCGCACACTCATCACTCCTCCGAGTGCTGACGGTGCGTTACCTCAGGGCTCGATCCAGCGACAGGCCGGAGAAATCGAAGAAGCTCAGGTACTCCGACGCCACCAGCTGGCTGAACTCGTTACTGCGGGGGGGGGGGGGAGACAGGAAGAGAAGCACCGGTACATCAATGTGAATGTGGAGAATGCTCCTCTAGTAATGTTATATGAAGAATGAAGTAAGCTTGAGCACATGTGTTTGATTATGTGTAAATCAATCCGGTGTTCTCACATGTGCATCTATTACGTCTGTGTCTCATTCAATGCGCTAATACTGAACATATGCAACTATGTAAACATGTTTTCTTGTGTTTCGGGTAATTTATCAGTCCTCATGTGCGCACATGTGCTACAGTGTGTGTGTGTGTGTGTGTGTGTGCTCACTTCTTGCCCAGGTGTCTGGCCACATCGCAGCGTTTGAAGCCCTCCAGGTGATAGAGGCGCTTGGCCAGCCTCTTGGCGGACTCGCAGTCGGCTCGGCAGCCGTTGGCCAGAGTGTCGGTGCTGCCGCGCTCCAAGCGCTCCTGACTGCCCAAATCGCACTCCTCTGAGTCAGACAGCGCGTCTGTGAGGTTGGCATCGCTGTTGGAGAGAACACACACACACACACAAACACAAAGCAGGTGCCCAGGTTAATGGATGGAGCACATGTCCGTCGTCGCACGCCCACTCACTTCAAACTAGACAGAGGAAACGAAAAACTCAATTACGTAAACATATGCTCACACAGACACAGGCAAAAGTCAAATGAGGTCTCAATGACTTGTGATGACACTGACCCAGTTCAGTGTCACTTCATGTCCTGCTTTAATGCAGTGAATCCAACGGTTGATTATAATGCTGAAGCTAATCACAGACCGGTGACCTCTACCATGATCTGAATTAAAGTGCTGTAATATAGAAAGTAAAAGCTCATCTCTACTCTTCTTTTCCTGTGTTGCAGGCACATGTAGCCCGGACGTTAGAGAAGTGGGCTTTTCATTTATAATAAGGTCCGTAGAGTGACGCTCTCTCTGGCCAAAACATCTGCCGTGACCTTGCCCTTGGTCAAAACACCCAGCTGAGTGAGTACGTGGTCCGTCACATGCTCATTGTCCGTCGGGCAGGCGGCCGATCCCAGCTGTGGACGGGCGTATCTGTGTGACTGTGAGGCAGGGTGTTACTGCAGGAGACTGGATGTTCTCTCTTTAAAGTTAAGAAAAAAAAGGAGATGAGCTGCCAAACTGTTTTATTGCTAAGTAATGACTTCTGCATGAATGACATGCTCTTGAACACTATGTACCCGATTTGAAGCTGAAATCCTTTGCATTCACTTTGACATTGTAATAAAGTATGATCTCAAACTGAAGTGCATTGAAAAGTCAAACGTACCGAACCTTGTAGAGCCAATAACAGCTGACTTAACATTAGTAAATAAGGCCATCACTGCTCAGGGACACAGGTTGATGAACTGATCGAGCCAAGGACTCACACTCTGTAAAACTGTTAGTGTCGTCGGGAGAACAGAGAGAGACTCCGGGATTAATTAGTGCCCTACTTACTTATTTATGAACTTACTGAGGTAGTGATGTTTGAGGTATTGAGTTCGCACTGTATACTTTGCTCCACACCACAGTCCATCAGTGGGGAGCTAATTAGCTTTTTTCGTTTTATAGTTCTGTGAACACAAAGTGCTGATGCTTTGGTTTCGATCACAAGTTAACAGACGAAACATCTGACATTCCAGCAAAACAGCACGACATTCAATACCATCAGAGCGAAAAGGAACAAACTCTCGTGTTGTATTAATAGAAATCAGCGAAACTAACAGTAAATGATCGGTTTTAATTGTGAAGAAAGAGACCTCCATCAGTCTGAATGGCATCTCCTCATTTCCTGCCTGTGTGTGCATCTGCGTGCCACCGTCAGCATTCTGGCCGGATGATTCAGATGTTTTCTGCATAATCAGATCAGCCCAATGTCATTACCCTCACAAACTCAATACATTACGCGACGATTTGCTGGTTACCGTGGTTACGGCGGAAGCCGAGTGTCCTGTGCTGGTAAAGGGATTGTAGACGATTGGAGACCATCTTACTGTCTGCCACACCTTCGCGTTGTGTGGCACCCAGATTGATAAAGTGACTGATACAAAAAGACGTATAAACACAAACAACAGCCGGTCCTCTGCCCTCACACGCTCACTGGCTGACTACACCCTCGGTTTCTCTGCTCCAGGCAAGGTCACGCTGTCCCGTCTTGACTGATTCATTAGGCACTTACTATCACTCTTCATCTGGCCTCTGACCTTGGCCCAGTTTGCCTCGGGAGACACTACAAGGAGACTATTGCCCCCCCGACAACACAGCTCCCAGGGTCACGGGAGCACATAAAGCGTCCGCCATGATGAGGCGGGTCACGCAAACTCCTCCACCTTATCTCAGCGGAGCATCACTAACAGGAATGACAACAAGATTGTAGATACGGTTCGGGTGGGAGCGGTTTCATTCGCAGGGTGCCTGGGCTCACCCTTAGGGACCGGGTGGGGAGTTTGTGTATCCGGAAGGAGTAAAACCAGTTTTTAGAAGGAGCCAGTCGAGGTGGTTTGGGGATCTGATTAAAATGCTTCCTGTACGGCTCCCTCTGGAGGTGCTCTGGACATGGAGGAGGGAGGACACAGATTCTGCTCAATGGACTACGTATCCCACGTAGCCCGGGAGAGTCGCAGGACAATGGATGGGTGGAAATATAAAGACATAAAGATAAAAGAAAAATACGCACACATATGGTGACACAATAAAAATGAGTCTGCGGTAAGCCATCAAAACAATATCTAGTCTGGCGCTTGCAGCGAAATTGCTTTCGCTTGTCTGACCATATTAATTCACTCGACGCAGAGGGACCTCATAAATCATTCAACGCTCATTTCAGCCATGGGGCCAAAACGATGGCGGGCTCCCCCAATTCACTGGTGTCTGGCAATAATAGAGCCAACACACACACACACACACACACACTGAGAGAGAGACACAACATGAAGTGTCAGACATCTAGTGCAGACCTTTTGCGCCGGGATACTTGGCGCCACCGAGGGCCAAGTGGCACACAGTAAACCTATTTGTCTGTCTGAAGGCACAGTTCTGTATCCCCAGGCCACACAATCCTCCTGTGTCAGAGATAGAGAGCGTGATGGTGCATGCCACTGACTCACATGCTAATCTCTGTGGCTGCGCACCGCCCGAACCCACACCTAAAGGTGTGTCTGCATGTAAGGTGTGTGAGTGAGTGTGTGTGTGTGGGAGGCCGGGGCATCTTCTCGTTAATGGCATCATCCATGAGGGTAATCATCTATTATGGGATAAACTGGATTATGAAATTTTGTTATTTCACAGACTCGTCTTTCATTTTCACATCACTCTGATCAATGGCTAACCGAGGCCGACATATTAAAGGGAACACACACACGTTGTGTGTGTCAGCCAGGTCGTCTGCTGGGGCTTGTTGATACGATCTCAGCAAAACACGCTGTTGCAATATTGGACTCTTAAATGTGAAAGAAGCAACAAAGACACCTCCGGCCGTGAAAAATGACACAAAGTTACATCCATGTATCCACAGCACTTGCACATTTTGTTTTTCCACACTATTATTGACACTGTTGGGTCATCAACTGAGGTCATGAAGAGTGACAAGCTGCTGTTATTGACTTTTTTAAAAACTGCTGGTCACAGCTCAAAGTACAACTCAGACGTGAGAATAACAGTTTAGAGCAATTCGGCATCCTTCAAGTGGGCCAAGGCTACGCATATATATTGAATACAGCAGTTAGAGCTGAAACAAAAATCCATCAACTGATTAGCTGCTGGAATTTTAGTTTTTAATCGATTATTAATTTCATTCATTTACCAAGTGTCTCTAACATGAGGATGTGTCATGCTTTGATCCTTTTTATATAAACTCTAAACTGAATATTTAGTAGTTGCCACCTTATCCTCAAAATCACCTTGTATCCATAGCAACTACAGAAATATCTCATATCTCTCGCATGCCATTTAAAATGATACATCCTGATGAAGATAATATGCTAATTTATGGTAAACTCCTGCTAAATTCTCTAAATCCACTACCTTCATTGGCGGGCACTTAAAGTCCCTAAAGGAACACCACGTGAGATTAAAAAGAGTCCTTTTTATCCCAATGTTGGTATCACAGAGAAGTCCCTGCAGAAACACAATAGAAGTACTACAGTGGTAGTTCTCCAGAGTAAAACTACCTCACTATTTATATGTTGCCACGCAGCATAATGTTCACGTTCCCACCCGTTTGGACGTGAAATCACAAATCCACTCTCTGACCTGTAGAAATATCAAACTTACAGCAGCTGCAGCAAAAAGTCGAAGTGAACATCGTATTCCTCTTTCCACATCGTCTCTCGGAAATTTGGAAATCAGCGGTTAACGGCGCGCGGAGGTCCGACCGCCTCATCGTCCAGTCGTCGGTAACATCTGCATCGGCCCCGGTTTGTTATTTCACTCCAACAAATTAGATTTCTTCAAAGCGGAAGTCGGGTCATAGATAATTACGGCTCGTTCGGGTGATGAATTAGACAGTAGCGTTACTTCACCGTAGTGTCAACAGACCAGGAATGCGTGTTTGGAGTTTTTTCTTTCCTTGAAGTTTGTTGGCTCGTCTGGAAGCTCCACGGAGGAGAGGATGTAGGGGGCGGAGCCTACGACCGGGCGGACTTTTTCCTGATGCAGTGCACCGTTCCTAGCGGTGGCTTTACAATGGCCCTGTGTGTCCCATCCAGCACCACTTCCTCTGCATTTAAGTGAAAAGGATCTCTGAGCAGATCGGTTCAGTACCAGCGGGACGTCCTGTGTTTGGACTCGGTTCACTGAGCATTGCTTTCCAGCAATGGAGGCATTTTGTATGTGCTTATTTCTGTACATTCCTCCAGTGTATTGCTTCAATGTGGCTCAGCAACCTAGTAGGGATGCAAGACACAGTGAAGCCACCTCAGCTCACCACCGATCTGGTCATGATATAAATAGTTAAAGAAGCATAAAAGTACTTTATCAAGGTCACTGACTGGAGGTCCAAACCTATCTTTTTATGACCTCTTTAAATAATGCACAGTGATATCAGGGTACACAGACACACCCTGTGTGATGGGTTATGCTCCCACGACACACACACACACACACACACACACACACACACACACACACACACACACACACACACAGATTATGTTATAAGACACACTGACACATCCCTGCATGCTAGCCTCTCCATCTAAATCCCTACTTCCTCTTTCTCATCTGGTGGAAAGAAGAACAATAGAAAAAGGACAGAGAGGCAGCTGTGGGGTCAAAAGTGCAAGATTTTGGGGGATGAGATGGAAGATGAGAATAGAGACAGAACCCTGGAGGAAGTTCTGATTGCTATTTGAACGCTCCACGAGATTCACTGCAACTGTGAGCATTATGAGGTACAGACAACAATGAGTACGTTTCCTTGAAGTACAGTCAGCACTGGGACCAGCGTGCTCTTTTAGACCAAGCACACGCTGCTGCTGAATACTGATCACGCGTCAGTTTCTTTGCGCAGCTAACGACCGTGACTCATGGATAAACTTTGTTTTGATTTTTTTCACAGACAGCAGAGTTTATGAACCTGCTGTAGCACAAATGTGACGTTCTCATGGCAGCAAGCACATGGCACAAACGGATTGAGCAGTTAGCCAGAGATAAGTGCTACTCATTAACATATGTAGCCTATTAAAAGGAGCCCTTAGTGTCACAATGCCAAAGATAGAGTCATAAAGCAGTTCAGTTGTGCTCCATCTAGCCGTGTCTTAGAAACAAATGAACTCAAAGCAGAAAAACTAAATTTGCACACGGTCTATGTGTGTTTTGTGGACTTTGGCAGGAAGACAAACATGTTTTCAGAGGGTGTTGGGCTCCATCTGGGTTTTTACTTCGTCACGATTCTGTTTGTTATTTTTCTGGATAGGATCTCAACGCAAAGCCCGAGGGAGGAGAGTGTCCGGTTTGGGGACCTCATAATTGCTTCTTTGCAGACGATGTGGTCCTGTTGGCTTCATCAGACCGCGAGCTCCAGCACACACCGGGGCGGTTTGCTGTAGAGTGTGAAGCCGTTGGGACGAGAGTGTGCACCTCGAAGTCTGAGGCCATGGTTCACAATCTCCCGACAGGCGGATTGTTGCAGAGTCAGCAGTGATACAGGTGTTGTACCAGACCGTTGTGGTGAAGAGGGACCTGAGCAAAGATTTCAATTTACCAGTGGACCTCTGCAGGGAGCTCAGACATCAGGAGGGAGCTCGGGGTAGATTCTACATCTCATCTGAGAACACCTCGAGATCCCCAAGGAGCTGGAACACGTTGCTTTGGGAAGGGGACGTGTGGACTACTTTGTTCAGCCTGCTGCCACCGCAACTCTGCCCCGGTTAAGGGTCGGAACATGAATGGGTGGATGGAACGTTTTGTAATTGTGATATAATCAACCAGTATTGATATTAAGATCAATATCAACAAACGTTATGCTACAGCCTTAAATATTGTCAATTTAAATAACGATTACATAATGACTAAATTACATAAAGTAAATCACTGTACTTTGAAATGGCTTTAGTAATAAGTAAATCCCTTTTTTCATTTATGGATCTACAAGACTCTACAAGAACCACATAAACACATTACAAATAGAATTACATAAAGAAATGTATTTAAGACTAAAATCACATCAGTATAGACTGAGCCCAAATAAATACTTACATATATCAAAGTCAAAGTAAAAATAAAGCGTAACAATCTAATATCCAAAATGCATGTTATTTCATGATTGTTATGCCAGCAAAAAAGGCTATTACGCATAACCACTAATCTCATGTAATATAATCAGTTACTTTACTGCTCTGGGCACAATATTATGGTATGTTTTATTTTCCTTCTATCTCTTTCTTGCACTAAACACACACACAAGACCCCAAAAAACACAGAAGCCCAATCCCAATGTCCCCCCTAAGGCCTTAAACCCTGAACCCTCAAGGACTTACTGACGTCAGCTGGTAAATGAGCGTGATAAGGGCTTGAAATGGTGTAAATACGAATGGGACAGCACTTATCTGCAACATCTCACGTTACCATGACATGTTATGTATAATTGTGGGTATTTATTTGATACTTTTTACTCCCTGATTTGAACGTCTTCCAGGCTCTTTCCTCACAAGATGAGAGGTAATTACAGATAATATATTTACTCCTTTTTGTCAAAACATCTTCAAAGACAAAATGAAATGTTTGATGAATAAATCGGTGTAATAACCTCTGATTTCATGCGTTTTTTGTTTACGTCTCTGGCTTCCACTGGTAACTCCCGTGTTTAATGTCACATTGCTATGAATTGTGGGTAATTCCCTTGGGCAAAGTCTGCAGAAATGCGGACTTACGGAAAGGGTTCATAAAGGGCTCAAAATGTCTGCGAGAGAGCCCTCACACACTCGACGATTTGACAGAACTAAACCCTCACAGACTCAGTCAGTGAGTCCGTGTGTGTGGAGATTGGCCACTATACTCAGCAGCAGACAATGGACAACGGTGACTTCTTTCAGCTTGCTGAGACTAACTGTGTTCAGGTGTGGGATTGTGTTTGGTGAAACACACCCAACAGCTTCATCCGACAACAACTATTGGGTAACTTAAAATCAGCCACGGATTCAAAGAGGAAAAGAGAAAATGGCAAAATAAAAGAAGGACGCAGATATTTAGTGGAGCCTGGGCTCGCTTTCCACTCAACACATACAGGAAGTGCCTCAGAGGAGAGAAGCCTGTGGTAAAAAAGAACCCCATTCAGCCAAAACAGCCATCGGTACAGTAGGACTGTGGGATGTGTCATAAAACTGAGTCGAGCTATAAATAGACGGGGGATAAATCTGTCAGTGCTGAAATGATTCAGTTAGTGTGTGTGTCTGTGGTGAGAGAGAGAAAGAGGGAATTTGTATGTATTACTGCTTGTGTTGCAAGTGTGTGTGTGTGTGTGTGTGTGTGTGTGTGTGTGTCCATATCACTGCCTGACTGAGAGCCAGGAAAGGATAATCTGCAGGATGTTTCAGCAGCACGATAGAACCACGCAAAGGGTTTTATTCCAAAAATGACATCCTGAAATATGTGTGTGTGTGTGTGTGTGTGTGTGTGAGAAACAGAAAGAGGGAAAAGATTCAGCGTGCAAAAGATATGAAAGCGAGCCTTTCGAATGTACGAGCATTATGCACATTTTTGTTTACGCATGCATGCGGCTCGGCCCGCGTGTGTCTTTTATTTTCCCATGTGTGCGTCTCTGCACTCCACGGTGTATATGAAAGAGATTAGTCCATGCGGCAGAGCCCCGTCTCTGATACGGAAACAACTGGCTTTTATCTGCTCTGCTTAGATCCAGTGAGGCTCGCGAACCAGAGGGAGGAACACACACACACACACTCGGCAGCACCTTTCCCAAACGGATACACACAGAATCATATCCATGCATGCTAATGCTCAGCCGGAGATGCAGCACACGTGTGTGCACGAGTGAACAGACACCCTCGTTGTACGCCCTTTGAATATTAGTTTGTGCTTTGATGTGACTCTGTGCATAACGGCCCCAAGTGGCATATCCATACCGGTCTTTCTCTGAAGCACTTCACTGTGTGTGTGTGTGTGTGTGTGTGTGTGTGTGTGTGTGTGTGTGTGTGTGTGTCTGTGTGTGAATGCTCCCCTACATGTTGCATTCGACTAGTTGGCTCCACTGTTTAGTTCTATCTGGCTATGGACACTAGTAAGCTGCTTGACAGACAGACAGACAGACAGAGTGTTTTCTCAGCAGCCTCTATGGATTAAGGTTAAGCTTTACCCTAAATGATGGTCCCCACAGAGGGACACGACTCTTAAAGTAACCGATCGACTGACTGACTAATCAAATGGCCGAATGTGATTGACAATCTAAAACACAATGACTGAACCGACAAGCAGGCTCACCGACTACGACACGCTGGCACAACACCTATCGCTCGCTGCCTGAAAGAAAACCCGTCACTTCTTATTTCCATGTGTTGGACGGCTTGTCTACAACATCTGCAATACTTGCCAATGTTTCCTACATCCCTGTGGCCGGCTGCCGACTTTGCTTCCCTCATCCACTGATGTCAGAATAATCAGCAGTAGCAGGGAGAGGATCTACGGGGGAGAATTTGGGCTGAGGTGAGATTAGGTTGCATCTCTCAGCCCGGGGCGTCATCAAAGCCCTGTCTGTTATGGAAGCCGAAGCCTGGATTTTGGACATAGCCTGTACGCGCCAAGGCTGTCGAAAGCATCGATGCAAGTTCTGAAAGCCGTCTGAATCGATTTGAATATTTTCAGTCAATGAAAATCAGTGAGCCGGTGGTGTTTCTTTGCACCGACTCACTCCATAATGGAAACTGTTTATGATCCGTAAAATAAGATCACATCAACAATAAGAAAAAGTAAGACATTCAGTATAACCGTATCAGTTGCATTCATGAAAGACTCACTAACAGAGTTTACGCAGCGTTTTGAGACACATAAAGCGATCCAACTGCTTTATGCAATGAAATAGATCAGCGACCACTAAATGAATGATGTTCAGAGGATGAATCGTCAGGAGTTTGGCGAAACAGTTGCTTTAGTTTACGACTAAATACCGTCAAAACTTAGGACTTCACCCTCCGCCTCAGCTGCACTTAATAATTAGCCAACTAAGATAGCGAAAAAGTTGCTTAACATCAGCATGTTAGTACTTGTCATTGTGAGCATGTTAGCATGCTAATGTTAGCATATAAAGCTGCTGTAGACTGTTGTTTTCTCATGTCTAGTCGTGCTATGCTTTGTAGCTGGTGAATGAGCAGTTCTATCTACCAGCAAATACATCTTGAGAACAACTAAATCTCTGCCAAGTTGACCAATTGACTCTGCGACTGTGGCGAAGTGGCTAGCAGGGCCGTCCTTCAATCAGAGGATCGGCGGTTCAATCCCCGGCTCAGGCTCCACTAGTTGCTTGTTGATGTGACCTTGAGCAAGACACTTAACCCCAAAATTGCTCCTGTAGCTGTGCCTACGGTGTAGAATTGTGATAGAATCTGAATTGTAAGTCGCTTTGGATGAAAGAGTCTGCTAAATGACTGTAATGTTAACTCTGCCATTTATTTTTTTATCCATTGCAGCTATCCAGCTGCTCTGTCCTGCAGTGAAAAAGACTAGTTGTCCATGACGCCCGAAGTGCCAAAATGTGTAACTGCGCCAATTCCGTGGCTACCCACCGGTGGAAGAATGGAGGTTAGGGAGAGAGGAGAGGAATGAAAGATAAGAAGCAGCAGCAGGAGAGAGCACTGTAGGGGAAATGGAAGAGGAGGTGATGTGCAGAAGAAAGGAGGAGGAGGAGGAGGAGGAGGAGGAGGAGGAGGAGGAGGAGGAGGAGGAGGAGGAGGAGGACGGGAGATGAGATGAAGTGAGATTGGACGGATAAGGTGGGGAAATGAATAAAGAGACGGGAGGTGAGATGGAACTAACAAAGAGATGGAGTGACAGAGTGAAGGAGAGAGAAGAAGAAATGGATGAGATAGCGCAGCAGCCTTCGAAGCTTGTGTAAATAATTGTTTTGCCTTGACACGCAGCCGTTTTTGAGAAATTGTGAATCATAAAAAGCTTTTAAGATGTGAATTTTAAAATGATAATAGCCTGTCTGTCCATTCACTGTGAGCTGTGTGTTCTCAAGAGTCCATTTATCATTATTAGCATTTTTAGGCTTCAGCTGAAAAGCAATTCTTTCAAAATCATGCGTTCTCCCTCTGGAGAATATTACAACAAACTCTGACTGTGCTTCAACTCTCAGGGTAATGGCTTTTTCCCTGCAGTGACTTGCATTGAATCGCCAAAGCTTGTATCTCCTGAAGAACTAGACGTCGAATGGACGTCAACGACTTCTAGTTCACGATAAATTAGTCACCGGGAGTGTCTTTAAAGCTTAAAAAATATCCCTTTAAGACCGAATAGCAGATGTATCCACTCTAGATTTAAGTGCTCGAATGTTTGGCAAGCTGGCTATAGCTTGGAGCAAAAATCACACACACACACACACACACACACACACACACACACACTGAGACCCTGCTGGGCAGAGGGAAGCTGAAGACGATGATGTCATGACATAAACAATAGCTCATTCAGTTTGGCGCTGGTGGTCAGGAAGCAAGACCGTGCTTAAAGGACAACATCTGTACACACAGAGAGAGGGAGAGAGAGAGAGAGAGAGAGAGAGAGAGAGAGAGAGAGAGAGAGAGAGAGAGAGGGAGAGGGAGGGAGGGAGAGAGAGACATCTGTACACACAGAGAGAGAGAGAGAGAGAGAGAGAGAGAGAGAGAGAGAGAGAGAGAGAGAGAGAGAGAGAGAGAGAGAGAGAGAGAGAGAGGGAGAGGGAGGGAGAGAGAGAGAGACATCTGTACACACAGAGAGAGAGAGAGAGAGAGAGAGAGAGACAGAGAGACAGAGAGAGACATCTGTACACAGAGAGGGAGGGAGAGAGAGAGAGACATCTGTACACACAGACAGAGAGAGAGAGAGAGAGAGAGAGACAGAGAGACAGAGAGAGACATCTGTACACAGAGAGAGAGAGAGAGAGAGAGAGAGAGAGAGAGAGAGAGAGAGAGAGAGAGAGAGAGAGAGAGAGAGAGAGAGAGAGAGAGAGAGAGAGAAGGAGAGCCGACATCTTAAATCCTCAGTTCATCCTATAACTCATACTGAGCTGTGAAATCACTGGGAGAGTCTGTGAACAGATCCCAGCAGTTAGCTGAGCTGATCATGTCGGAGGTCTGAGTCTATTTGACATTCCGGTAGGTTTGTGATCATGTGCAGGAGAGAGCAGAACTGGAGAACAAGCCACAGGGATGTATACAAGTCAGCCTGCCAGACCTATAGTTCAGGTTACATGGCTTTTCCCATATGGTTCCTGTTAGCACCTCCCCCCCCCCTTCAGTGGCTCTGCCCCGTCCTCCACAACCCTCTTTAGTGCTATTAAGGTAATTAAATGTAAGAGAGGACCGTCAGCTGTTGCTGTATCCCCCACAATTCCTCGGGGGTCTATGCAAATTATGGACAGAGTGGGTGAGTTAAAAAATCTCAGCATTGTCATAAATATCAGCTGGCTTGTCTGAGACGAGGAGAAGGATGCTCCCGCTGCTCAGCTCATCAAAGGGATTCCTTACACTGACAGGCACGCTGTATCTTATTTCCGTGCCGCAGTAAAAAAAATGTCAAGTGTTAATCTCCCGTATAAAGCAGGCACACCAGGCCGACACATTCTGTTTCCACTCCAAGAAGGTCTTTTTGTCGCGCATAAACCTTGTGTAATTTGGCAGCACGGAGGTTATCTCTCCCCGCTGTGCAAGTAGGCTTCAGGCAGAACGGTTGAGGAAAGCAAACACCCCAAAACCGCGACGTGCACGTCTGCGTCATGAACTTGCCGCCTGGGTTTTGCCACGCTCTCATCTGCTACAAACAGGGGAAGGAGCTGTGTCATTTCAAATGCAGCAATTCTGCTTAAACAGCTCTCCCTGAATTTTTCTCAGTATTGCATTTCTGTGCGCTTGTTGCTGTTTCAGCCTGTTGTGCAAATGTAAGGTTCACGCTGAAGCGCACAAAGTCATCCAACCGTGCACAGTAACAGTTTCCTTACTCTCTCCGTCTCCACAGATGTGGAGGCTTTAAAGATGAGAACATTTTATGTTGGTGGGTAAGGATTTGGCTGCCAACGGAGTTTACATGTACGGACAAATGACTTCCTTTTGAAGCACCAGCACCACGCTCACCCCCAACCAATCACCCTGCCCCCCCCCCCTCACAGCCTGGTCTCACCAGGCTCACGCCACCTGCTGGTTAAGCCAAGGTCACAGCATAGTGCACTGATTACACTTCAGGGCAACAGTAACGGTATACACACAAAGCCTCCTCTTCGGTATACAACACACACTGGAATCTGTCATCAATAATCCAAACATCTATTCGACTGTGTTAAACATCCAATATGTAAAATAACCGATATGCTATTATAGTTCAAGTGTGTACGTCGTGTTTCTTCTACATGGACAGTTTGATTATGGTGGAACAGTTATTACATGTCAAGTTTTCACTTGTCAGTTTAAAGTAGTTATATTATGTATAAGATTGGAAACATTCAGACTTTGGCGACTGCTAGTGCTAATATACTAAAACACAGTGTCAGAGACGACCTTTTTTATTATCAAATACCTCGATATCGATATATTGAGACGATATTGTCGGGTTGATAGTTGGTGCTTTTACACAATATTTACAATATGAGATTCAACAATCATCAGGAATGTGGATACAATGACTAAGTGAACGATGGGAAATCATAGAACAGCTGGAACAGTCTGGTGGGCTACATCACTTTACTGTAATGCAGCCTTTAAAACCAGGAAAAGACAACACATATGCTGCTATACCATATCCAAAATCTAAGACGATATCTAGTGTGGTATCACAATATTGATATAATATTGATATATTGCCCAGCCCATAAGCAGTATTGTCTAATTCCTCTTCAAACAAAACACATTCCCTCAAAATAAGTTTGAGGGTGCTGTAAATACATAAATAACTAAAGAGGCCTTCTTACCTGACAGAGTTGATCATGGCTCCACAACCCTCTATGGCTCCATGGTATCCATTAGGGACGGCCCAGCGTCCGTGTTGGCTCAGCACAAACTCTGACCTGCTTCCTGGTATGGTGGTCCTCAGCGGGCTTCCTCCCACTCCGGCCACAGCTCCGGCTCCACCAGCCGAGAGGTCACTCGGGGAGTCCGGTCCGGCCTCGGCCCCCTCCATCTCCTGAACGGTTTCCAGCTCCAGCTCCAGGGGTTCGGGAGCCTGTAGCAGCGCCCTCTGCTGGATGAGCGGCGTCAGTGGCGCCTCGAAGCTGACGCAGCTGTCCGTCTCGTCCGTGAGCGACAGCACGTCCAGAGAGTCCAGGCTGCTGTAGCAGGTCCCGCCCCTCAGCAGGGCCGACTCCACGATGCGCTCGAACGTGGAGCTGAAGCCGTCTTTGTGGTCCACGCTTCTCTTCTCCCTCTCCTCCTCCAGCTCCCTCTCCTCCTCCTCCTCCTCCTCCTCCTGGACCTCCACCTGCTCAACGATCTGCTCAAACGTGGAGCTGAAACTGTCCTGGTTCTCTCTTCCGTCTCCCTCCCTCTGGGCCTCCCCCTCCTCCTCCTCTTCCTCCACCTCTGCGTCGGCCTGTTCTACAGTCGTCTCAAAGTTGGAGCTGAAAGTGTCCAAGTGCGTGTGAGTCACCCCCTCGTCTCCTCCCTCGTCCTCCTCACCCGCCTCATCATCGTCTTCATTCCCACCTATGCCATTTGACATTTGTCTGTTGCAACGTGGAGAGAGAAAAGAACAAGGACAGTGTGAAATTACCTTCAGCGTATGACTCAAACACACGGCAGTTTCTCTGCACGCAAAGCAGATCATTCATATTCAGTGCTGAAATCATTCTTCATTCAGCAGAAGTATGCACAATGGGAACATGTTGCAGCTTGAATGGCCACAGTGACAATTGAAACAAGATGAAAGCACTGTCCAATTTGCCACTCCGTGAATAAGCTGGAAGCTCATCTCCTCCGATCGGTCAAACCTCCGCTATACTTCATCCCTTTTATTTGTGAGAATATGAATCTATTGTAGTGTTTGCTGCTGATGGAGAGAAATAACTCATGAACGTAGTCTAATCAAAGAGGGAAGCAGCTCAATATATGTTCATTGTATTTTTGTAATTGGTGCGTTAAAGTGTGTCTGTGCATTTCATAAAACCATCATGTATTTTATTTGATCTGCAGTTGTCTCACAAAGCAAAGCGCTAATTAATTGACACGTATCCCAGAGTGCCCTTCACTGCCTGTCTTTGTCGGTTTGAAATTGGTTCACGGGTTCCTCCGGCTCCTTGACAATAAAACCACGTTGTTCCTGTTTGTTTCCCTTTCGGCTCATTTAGTCGAAGGCTGTTTTTGTCTGCTCGTTTTGTTAAAATGCAAATAAGGTTAATCATGTACCAGAGTACCACACTGGGAAAATAATTTACCCTTAAAAACATTCGGCATGGCAAAGTGGCACTCTATTAAGATACGTGAAACATAAACACCCAGAACACAGCAGGCAGATTCAGCTTTCTATAAAAAGTAAGCCTTAAGGGAGTGTGTGTGTGTGTGTGTGTGTGTGTGTGTGTGTGTGTGTGTGTGTGTGTGTGTACATGAGTGACTGTCAAGATCTACTTTTGATTATTCTCTAATGTTATATCATACCTTGACACCTAAAGGTCAAAAGACAGCGATATCTTAACACAAGATGATGATTTAGTGCACTAACCGCCCAGCTTGTTCCGGGTGAGTTGCCTCCTCTTCGGTAGACGGTTGCATCTCTTCCTCTTCCACCTTCTCCTCTTCCTCTTCCACCCCCTCCTCCTCGTGCGTTGCCTCCTCCCCCGCCGAGCTCACCTCCACATTAATGCGCACTTCCCCTCTCGTCCCTTCCCTCCCTCCCTCCGCCCCTCCATCTGTATGTTGATCCCCATCCGCCCTCTCCTCTTTCGACTCGCCCTCTCCTCCCTCGTCCTTTACCTCTTCCCTCCCCTCTTCTCCTTCCCCGTGCGTCTCCCCCTGTGCCTCCTCCTCCTTTCCCTCTCTGACCTCCTCCTGTCGTCTCCCCTCCTCTATGTCGTCCTTCGCCCCCAGCTTGTTCTGCTCTGCCTGGCTGAGTGTCTCTGTGGGCGGGTCGGTGGTGCTGGTGGTACTGGGCTCCACTGGGCTCTCTGGTGGGGTGGGAGAGGGCAGAGCCTGCCCCTCCTGGGTCATGGTGCTCTTCACTGAGGGGTGTGGGGGGGGCTGCTGTCCACTCAAGAGATGAGGACCAGAGCTTCAGATCAGCAACCAGGGAGGACACTCTGCAGAGAAAAGGAGACACAGAGCCAGAAGAGAGAGGACAATCAGCATGAAATGAAGACCCAGTACCAAGAGAAAAGGAGGAGGAGGAGGAGGCCGTGATATAGAATGAAATAATACTGATGCAGCCTTTTGATTATTTCTAGTCTTAATTACAAGTCACAGAGGTGTTGCAGCGTGTTACTCTGTGTATTTGTGTGTGTGTTGGAGATGCATACGACTGGAAGGCTTTGTCCTCTGCACCAGATGATCCCCAAAAACAGCTCTGAGAGGAGGGCAGGAAAAGGTAGATGAAGCAGCGAGCAGAGGAATACAGACAGACAGACAGACAGACAGGCAGACAGACAGGCAGACAGACAGACAGACAGACAGACAGACAGGCAGACAGACAGACAGACAGGCAGGCAGACAGACAGACAGACAGACAGACAGACAGACAGGCAGACAGACAGACAGACAGACAGACAGACAGACAGGCAGGCAGACAGACAGACAGACAGACAGACAGACAGGCAGACAGACAGACAGGCAGACAGACAGACAGACAGACAGACAGACAGACAGACAGACAGGCAGACAGACAGACAGGCAGACAGACAGACAGACAGACAGACAGACAGACAGACAGGCAGACAGACAGACAGGCAGGCGGACAGACAGGCACACAGACAGGCAGGCAGACAGACAGACAGGCACACAGAGAGAGGGATTTGTTTAATGCAGCTCAACTGATTTCTGTCAAAATGATCCCGCAAGCTCATCCGCTTTCTGTCTCTGTGGAGATTTCACAGCTGAATAACTATCTGTTTCCATCCCCGCTGTGCCCGCGCTTTGTGTAAATGCATGATAGCAACCTGAGATTTAAACATGTATTCCAGTCTACTGTTACTCTCACTCACACTGTTGGACCAAGCAGCCGAGGCCTCTGTACAGCAGGTCCTCCTCCTCCCGTACTGAGGCTCAAGGACGAATGCTAATGAGCAGCTCTTAATTACGGCTCTGCAGAGAGCGAGTCATTAAAGCTGATATATTATTATTTTTCATGAAAAATGGGATTTTTTTTCTGTGAGTGCAAAAAGAAAAGATTACAATCCCTTTTTTTATAGATATGATCTGATGAACTGTGTGAGGAATGTGATTAGTGCTGAAACAATGAACTGATTAATCGACTGAAAGGAAATGGATCGCCCAACAATTTGGATGATCGATTAACCGATAAGTATTTGTCAAGGTCATGGATGAACTTTAGATCTGTGAACATATCTATATTAATAGGGGGGGGGGGGGGGGGGACAATGTACTATGTTCAAGTGGATTTTGTTTTTGTGATTTCATAATTTAATAAATTTGCCCAACTGCTGTTTTCCAAGTTTAATTAAGAACGAATTTACAATCTCAATCAATCAGAATATTTTCCTACTGATTTTACATACATAATTCTGAACATAAAGCCATTTATTTCCCATACTTAAAAATAATAAACACTAATTTAGAATCACACGGTGTATTGTTGCATAGTTCCTTTGTCTTAATTTGCTTTGATGTGACGTAACTTTATGAAATAATCATGTTAAAAGGCAATTCTACCCCTTGAAATGAAAAAAAACACAGTAATTCTGCAATAATCCAGATATGAAGTGCATATGCCTGTAGTTGTTCTTTTGGATGGCATCAGTCAAGCTGAAGTGCATTTAAAAAAAACTAATTTATCAAGCACAAACCTGCATTGTGATACTGTTGCAGAGTGCGGCCGTGTCTGACACAGACAGTCATTAGATCTCTGCTCTGCTGAATCATCCCTACAGAGGACTCACAGCACAACTGCAGCTCAAAGTTTACTTGCATTCAAAGCTTTTCGTGAAGGCATGCAGATGCAGGTAAGGGACCTAGTTAGGCAGAGGTGATCACACTGAACCCCGCAAACACAACTCTGTGGTTTCTCGGGGGAAATTTGATCAAAACATCTCGAAAAACAAAAAAAAGCAAAGCTCACGACACAGAGGAAAGATCTGTGGCAGGCGAGGATGTGAGCCAAGTCTGGATGTATGATACTGAAAGTGCTTTGGCTTAGCCCCTGAGCACGAGGACGCCGCGCTGAATGTTTCATCACAGCTGCAGAGAGATGATGCAAATTATGCAGAACCAAGGAAGTCAGGCCGGTTGCTCTCTCGTTTCGTATACTCGTCTCCTAATTACAACAGACATTTCCTTTTTCAGCACCTTAACGTTCTCAACCCGAACGCAGCGGCGGCGCCGAGCTCTCGGCCTCGATGCCTGCAGGCAAATGTTACCGTTGGAGCACCGAGAGGCGAGAATAAGACAGCAAACACTGTCACTGTCACCCTCCTCGTCACATGGCAGTTTGAATAAGAGAAACCTGTCTTCTGTCACGCTGAGAAGAGCACGCAGTAAGAAAAATACATACATCAGCAAATGTGTGTCGGTTTTTTTTTTTCACAACCGAGCACAGCGTGTTTCTGCTAGCGTCTTCTAATCCTTCTCACTCTGACCTCTGGTCTCAAAAGCTCAAAGGACTCTGACTGATCCCCGAACACATTCTCTCTGCATACTGTACGTGATCACTGATTGGCCTGCACTCTTTCTTTTGCTGTTTTCTAGAAGAAGCATGGGAACGGTTTGCATTGTACCAGACACTTTGTCTCTCTCTGCAGAACCATCAATCACACGGCCCTCGACAGTGTGGGCCGCTTATGATTTATTAACTTCATTATGACACACCTATAACAGGACGTCACATCAGCTGATGATGAATCTGAAAGACTGCCATAGCTAAATATTTCATGGATCGGTATGTGTTTACCTACTTTAACAATTTAACAACTGAATATTTGGAAGAATTTCCATCTGAGTCTATTGGAGCTGATATTCACTACTTGTACTAAGCATATGCAAACAAGCACGATTTGCATCCGTTTATGCAATTACACAAATATGCATTTGCACACATTAGCACATAGTCAGACACACACAAACACAACAGTGACACGTCTCCATAAATGGAAACAGTGAACAGTTATGAAAGCAGACATGCAGAGTGGCAATTCTCTCTCTCTCTCTCCCTCTCTCTCTCTCTCTCTCTCTCTCCCTCTCCCTCCCCGTGTGTCTCCAGTGTCCTGTTTTTCTCCCACTCTCTCCTCTTCATCTGTTCTACATTATGTTTTTCTGCTATCTCACAGTCTAACTCTCCGCTCTCTCTTTTCTCTGTCTCAGCCTCTCACTTCGCAGTAATTGAGGTAAATGGGTCTGAGCCAGCAGAAAGAAAAAAAAGAGAAGAAGACTGTGGAAGTGAGCAGCATGAATCCCAGCTGCTGAGGAGGAGGAAGAGGAGATGTGCTCAGACACCCCACATAGACGGATTGAGACAAACACAGCCGACAGTAGAGAAATGGTGTGTGTGTGTGTGTGTGTGTGTGTGTGTGTGTGTGGGGGCTGGCTCTGAGACTATGTGTGTGTGTGTGTGTCTCAGTCTTTGTGTCTCTATGTATGCAGTGGCTATCAGTAGAGACTTATTGCATTCCGCTTCTGTCAGCAGAACACTGGGCCTCTTAAACCTTATCAATTTCCTTTAATTGCGATCGGACCGTCTGCCAATCATGAGAACAACACACAAACACACATCTGACAACATGCCCATCCAGGCATATAAACCACCAATCCAGTGAGGGTGACGCTGATAAAAGGCCAAGTCGCCATTAAATATCTCCCCTTCTGTCTCTTGTGCCTTTTATATCTCTTTCGCTATCTCTCTGCCTGTCTTCCTGTCTCACTCAGACACACTCACACACTCTCACACACACCACAATGCACACACACACACATATATATATATATATATACACTACTTATTGATTTGAACTGAGACACAGAGCCGTAGTCCACTGGGACTCTGGGGCGATAAGCTGGTCTGTCTTTAGGCAGAAAGATGACAAAGAAAGGCTCCTGAGGTAATCAGGCTGGAGGCTTCACAATAAGGGGAGCACTTCTTAAAAGCGAGACGGTCTTTACTGCAATAGGAAGCTCACCCAGCTGCACCCTAACCTTCAACATGATTCAACTTCAAATTGGGTGCTTGAACTGCTTAACAAGTAAATTTGCTATACGCCAGAGTGTTAAAGGATTGTAAATACATTTGGGAGACGCAGGTCAAGAAATGCTGACCTGACCCCGGTAAGTTTAAAAAATGCTCGCTCCTACGTTTCCCATAATGCAACAAACAGTGCAAGTGTTCCCTCAGACAACCATTTCCAGCAGTCGGCAAAGAATTTGAGAATTTCTGACAGCTACTATATCTCCATCACTTGGTGTATAGAGGTGCAGAAGTCAACAAACTGACTACTAAATAAAATAGCTACAAAGTCACCATTGCAGTTAAAATATATATATAATATTAACATAAAACAATCAACTCAGCAGACTGAAAAGGAGCTAAAGGGTGATTATTTTGTATCTGGTTCTGCTGTAACACAGTAGAAGAAGCTAATTTAGGCTATTAGATAGTATGACGACAAGCCGAGCAGTCAGGGACAACCATGTGGGAAAAATGCGTGAACATCTCCACTCGTGTTCTTCCCATTCTGCCTCCCTTTAATACTCCATGCCTCAGGTTTGTAACACAGACATTATACATCTGTTTCCTCATGACAAGTAGTGCTCTCCATTACTCGCGTCATTTTTATATAGAGAAGTTATTCCCTCTCAAGCATTAAAGACGGAGAACTATAATAACTGGATATTTCCGTGCCTTTAAGCGGTGCATTTAACACCTTTCTTATGTTATTGGCAGTGACTAGAATGTGACATGGGGCAGAGGAGAGGATTACCCAGGATTCCCAGAGAGTTTAATGAATGACGAGGCTACACAATAGGGAAGAAGATCACGTTGCAGGTTTTCTGACACATTATGATATGACTTGCATTATTGCCATTTGAAGCTATCTAGAGCTCCGTTTAGCTGCTAAATCTCGTGTTAGGCATCACCACAGCACCTTTTTTTCTGAGTTTAAGTGGTGGAACAGGCAGCCACTTGGCCACTTTTAACCCGTCTGACCTCGTTACGTTTGTAGTGCTGCACGCATTCACTTTAAACAACAACAAAACAAATTGTGCAGGTCTTTTGTTGGTACTGCGTGCAAACCGCGATGTTGGTTTCTCCATAAAAAGCACCGCTCACGGTCTCGACAAGTAGTGTGAAGGGCTCAGTGTTGGTGCTTCACTGCAAGCAGTCATTGACATGGAGTTGATTATCTCCAACCTCGAAAATGTAAATTAAATTGAAAAACACAGAGATACAGAACCAATACAGTATTGCATATATTATATATATATATATATTGTTTGCACTATTTAAGATTTCGTAGAGCAGAGAAAGACAAGAAAGAAACACAATTAACAAAAATCTTTCAAACCCAGCCAAAGAAAATCTGAATAAATACCTTAACCACCACCAGGACAACCCTCTCACTACTTTTCATAAAGAGCTCATCAGTAATCAAAATTAATTTACAGAGCTATCACTGAATACTGATGGCTGCTAATCAGATCTGAACACGAAGGACTTCCCTCCTCCTCTCTTCATCTTGTCTATCAGAGAGACATGCTCAGAGAAAAACACTGCGGTCTTTATAAACGACCTACTGACCCTGTTCATGGCACGCAGGCCGGCTGCAGCCAACACACACACACACACACACACGGTGCAAAGTTTAGAGTCACCTTTCAAAAATGCTGTTGTGTTGCGAGCACAGATGCAGGCAGAGAGGAAGAAGTATCATTTCCTGGTCGTTAGCCTGGGACAGGAAAGCAGGAAAATATGGAGTTGGAAGTGGTCCAAGGTGTTTTCCTAGCCTGTCTGCCTGCCTGCAAGTCCCACCATTAGGACCACAGAGCCTCCGACTAGCCACACCATCAGCCTACTGGAGCGTAACAGGGAGCCAGCTCCCGAATCACCCTAATATGTCACTTCTGTGCTGTCAAGGTTAACCATCCCCTCGCATTTTGTCACTCTAAACGCTTACATCTCAATACAAGCGCACAGTAATGCGGTGATTTATCTTGTTTTTCCCTGGGCATTTCAATTTTGACATGCAAATTCACTCCTTGTTTCACACACACACACACACACACAGCATGCCCTTTCTGGCATCTGAATGATTTGTAAAACTGCCTGCTCTCTTTCTGATATCGGACTTTCTGTTTTAGTACAAATTAAGCATTAATGTGTTTCACGTGTTTGCGATGCAAAAAATATGTTTTCTAAACACAGTTTGAAATATGTGTATTTCCTAAATGTTGCGTCCCAAAGGGTTTTGGTGCTGTTGTTCTGATGTGTTGATAAGTAATTAAAGGAAGAGGAAGAGAGAAGCTGCTGCTGCTGCGTCTGGATGTCTGACACCTTGAGATTCAGGATGATTACATTGGAGGAAGCTGAGCTGCACTTTTGTCTGGGAGAGCCCACAGTTGTATTGGGGGAATACATTGCAATGGAGACTAGACATGTAAATGTCTATAATTAAGATAATAGTGACTTTGCTTTGGGGATGAAAACAAAGCTGCTATCAAACACCTGTTTTAAAGAAGCCACCCACATCCTGAGGCGAAGATAAGTGTAGTCCAGGAGCTCCGTCTTACACTGTGAAAAAAATCTGTATATTTCTATAATATTCTAAGCACTTAGATTGTGACTGTGGAAGTCCATGTTGGGCTTATAGTGATTTTATGGTTTATTATATTTTTGTCTCATCTGTTGTAGTTTATATATGTGGGGGCTTACAGTTTAAAATGTGCATAGGATAATAGGGGACCCTTAAAATATATAATGAGGTTACTATGTGCCTGCTCTTTTTCCAAAGTGTCTCCCAATATACTTAAAAAGACATAAACAAACACCAGATAGACAAGGCTCATTGTCTCTCTCTCTCTCTCCCAGCGCGCGTGCGCATGTGCGTGTGTGTGCGCGTGTGTGTGTGTGAAAGAGAGAGGGAGAGAGAGTGAGAGAGCACAGCGCGAGACAGCCATGTTCTCCCAGCCTCCTCGAGCCAGTAACCATGACAACAGGATGGCTGGGAGACACGGTTCAAGCTCAATTGAGGCCGGTGCCTTTCTCTTCCTCCAAAATAGACCTTGGTCGCGTTTCAAGATCGACTTGTCCTCCTAAAAGCGGAAGGGAAACACTTTTCTCTTTCTCTTCTCGGGGGACACAGGGGGAGAGAAAAAAGACACACACACACACACGCACACACCTCCATGAAACCCCACGGCCCGCACGGTGCATATATCTTTCAGCCCATATTAGCTCCACAAACACCGCTGTCCTACTGCCCGGCTGCGGACTGTGTGAGCATTTTTTGGTCACAGATTAGCAAGAAAAACAAGGACGCGAAACCCTCAACGCAGCCCCCAAGAGAAATGCTCGTCTCGCTCATAAACTAAATGACTTGGTGTCTGACCGTGGGCTGCGTTATAAATCAAACAGAGAATTTAGCGCTAACACAGTACTAGCTTAAAAACGATAACACTTTAAACACGTCCTGTACCGTTTCTTCACTCACCGGTAAAACGCGTTCAGACTTTATCGGTGGTCCTCTCTCTGTCTCCGTCTCTCTACATCCACACCGGGGAATAACACTGACAGACGGGCTCTTCTTTTTTCTCTCTCCACGCTGAGCGTCCTTCCCAACTGCCCCCCTCTCGCCGGTATGCGCGTGCGACCGTTGTTCGCGGCCGCCGCCGAAGCTCGTGGTAGTGTCTCGCGCAGGCTGGTATAGGGGCTCGCGGGAGGTCCAGGAGCCGGAGTGCGATTACTGTGTGGACTGGTGAATGGATGGATGAACGGAGGCGTCCTCCCCGTCTCCTCCTCCTCTTCGCGGAGCCTCTGAGCGTTTGAATGGCAGCTGAGAAATTGCTCCTCGGACGTCTCGGGAGCACCACCACTCTCCCGTGGATACCGCGCGGTGTGAACGGGACGTGTCTCGAAGGCCTGTTGATATCAGACACTGTAGCCTGCAGTGAAGATTAGCACTGACGGTTGTGTTGACACAAGTCCTTCTCCTCTCTGACCACTGGTGATATAACTGCCCAGACCTACTAAATACCAATAATATGGGCTTTAACTTTATCACACGAGCTGGATGCAGAGTAAGCCAAGGGTGTCAAGTAGTTCCCAGACTGAGGTCCAGAGATGGCCAAAAAGACCCTCTGGAGGGTTCCAGTATGTTCTCAGAAGAATGTGTTATTCGAGTTGGCATCTATTTATTTCAGCAGACACGTAGCATTGGGAAAAAATGTCAATTGGGGGGGGAAATTTGGGAATTGACCAGAAAAACAGACCACGCTAATGATTTACAGACATTCAAATAGTCCCGTCCAAGGTCTAAAGTCCTGCAGCTGTCATATCCAGGATGTGGTATTGGTCATGCTGCAGTTTGATTTAGATAGGAATTTGATTCCTGCAAGGGAAAACATGACCCATGAAACCGTCAATATCCTGCGTTTATTGATTGTTAGATATGCTACTCAATAAAATTAACTAATTATTACCAAACAAATTAGGTAAATTCAAAGTAAATTGCTGAGACTTAATCCCAGGATGGAATGATGGAGAAGTCACATTTACTTGGCATGATGCAGTGGCCGTAAAATCAGTTTCAGATGTGTGCTTCACATTCTAGTGCGCTGTAAATCTGTTTTATTGAGATAACAATACGGCCCTGACCTTTGACCTGCTGGTTATTGTTAGCCTGTTCTAGATGGTGTAGGAACTAGAGGTTACTGTTGATTTTGTAATGTATTTACTGCTAGCCAGGATAGCATTAGCAATGCTACACCCTGTCTATCAGGCATATCTTTCAGAGGACATACTTCTCTTGGTCAAATCGTTGTAACGTCTGAGATGCATGACAGTTTGTCCACACTCACTTGTGGTATTAACAGCAGCCTATCTTTTCAACTCTTTTTCCAAAGGTGCCAGTCATTCTGGGGGAAACTGTCAATGCTCCTGTCTTTGCGGTGGGACTATAATTACAGCCCACATCGAAGGAAAACAACACGAATGAAACCCACTGTAAAGATGACAATCAGTTATGTAGGCTGGAGAACAAAGATGGAAAGCTTTTTGGTGTTGGCTGACATTTTCTGAAAAACTTTTGAGTGTAGCATTCTTTTGTGTGTCCATATTAATATACATACGTCAAGCTGTCTGTTTCCCCCCCCCCCCCCCCCCCCCCCAAGTATAAGATAGACAGAAAGACAGAGATGAACAAGGCACGGTTTGAAATATCTGTGGTTGTGCTGCAAACGCTGCCTGCTCTGAGCCTGGGATGATGTTGCCATGTTGTTTTTTCTTCTTCTGTTGGATGGCACAGGAGCTAACGCAAAATTATAAAATTCTTGGCCTTAATGACGGACGAGCAGTTCACGTTATCTGCCAACATATACCATGAATTAGCCTGTGTCCACTCTGCCCTTGACAAAGCATAGAGGACATTTTCTTCCATGCTCACCACACATTTTTCACTCCCTCTCACTCTCACTCATCTCCCTCGTGTAAAGCCAGCACAGTTAAATCAAGCCAATGAGCCAAAGTGCAAACCATCTGTATTGTCTTTAAAATATACAGAATAGTGCTTTGAGATTACCCTCTTTACTTGTGCACCTCAAGGTCGTGAACAGAAGCACAGCAGCCGTATACAACCACACATACAGCTCTGCATTATTGTCTGCTGACAAGTTTTTTTTTTACGAGTGTTTTCTTCGGGGATCTTGGATGCAGCCTTTATAATGCAGAGCAGTGCCGAGCTTCAATGTGATGCCTGCATGGATTGAGAACTTCAGCCTCCAATCCAGTTGATCTCCAGTGATCAATAGCACATTAGAAGGAGACAGAAGAAGAGGGGGGCGGCTGAGAATGGGTGAGGAGAGAAGAGGTAGAGAGAGAAAAATAGAGATAAGAAGAAGAGAGGGATGCAGGAAGCAAGAGTGAGGATGTGGCCGGAACAAAAGAGCCTGGTGCGCGTTTGAAGACAAGGGGAAGAGAAGGTTAGAGAGGCGAGGCCCGAAGTGAGACAGGTAGAGGGGGGTTATGCAAGGAGAGGGGGGAGACAGGGAGGGGATGGGAGGGGGTAGAGCCGAGGGTTTGAAGATGACAAAGAGAGTTCAGAGGATGCACAGATGACCGGAGAGAGCGCTGGGAACAGTTTGGGGGAAACCTGCCGCAGACGCAACGTCAATCCTAATTATTAATTCATTAACCTGACCGGCTCCCTTCCCCCTCTGTAACCACGCACACACACACACACACACACACACATGCACCCATTGCTCCCTGCTCCGTACCTCCTCCGTGTCCCAGGAGAGGCGGAGGGATGGATGGATCCAGAAATGAGGAGGTGGGTCTGCAGCTAAGTGACATCTGCAGGGCCGTGATGGCTGCTACGTGTTTGGGACACTGGAAATCCCTGATGGGACAATGGGAGGGAGGGGAGGGGTGTGGGAGGTAACTAGTGAGAAGAAAAAAAAGCTAACAGCTTGCATTTTGGTTTGTTGGGGTGGGTGGTCTCTTGTGATGGTGCACATGGTGTGTTAATGTGGCGGTGTCAGAGTGTGTAAATGTGTGCGTGTGCCATCATGCATGCATTTACCTGTGTGTGTGTGTGTGTGTGTGTGTGTGTGTGTGTGTGTGTGTGTGTGTGTGTGTGTGTGTGTGTGTGTGTGTGTGTGTGTGTGTGTGAGTGTTCTAATGTGCAATCTCAAGATGTGCTTTCACGAGGAGTGTTCATGTGTGTTAGCATTTTAAATGAAAACAGGTAGCGGGGAAGATAAATCAATATGCTGATGTTGGTGTGCTACAAAGTATTAGCATTGTGAGTGTAATCAAAGCGAGGGGGAGGTGCCAGACAGACTGATGGTGTGTTTTTTGGCCTCTGCAGCGAGACTCCTACCTCTTTGTGTGTATGTGTGTGTGTGTGTGTGTGTGTGTGTGTGTGTGTGTGTGTGTGTGTGTGTGTGTGTGTGTGTGTGCGTATATGTGTGCGTGGGCGACAGAAGTGCACACATAGATGTTAGCATCCACACACACCTCCTGCAGAATTCCTCTGCACATGCTCACACAGACAATTCAATATGAAGATAGAGATACAAATGTGCACACACAAGGACACACATTCGCGCACCCAAGCGTACAGACACAAACACACACACACACACACACACACACACACAGAAGGATGAAGTGCTGCTGACTGAGGTGGAATTAAATAGAGAAATCCTCCAAACGAGCATCGATCCACAGAGTTTACAACGTTGGCTCCGTCTGCCACGGCAGGCCGAACAACAGGGAGCTCTGTGAGACAGCTGGGGCGCGCACACACACATACACACACGCACACACAAGCAGGAAGCATTGCGGGCATGTACAACACACACACATACTGCTGAATGTGTGTGCACATGGAGTAGGTCTTTGATTTTGATCAGAGGACTTCACAGCCGAATGTGCTTTAGAGTGAAAAGCATGCGTGTGTCTCTGATATTTGATATTGAATTAATATGCGAGTGTGTGTGTAGGTGTGTGTGTGTGTGTGTGTGTGTGTGTGTGTGTGTGTGTGTGTGTGTGTGTGTGTGTGAAGATAAACACAAATGGCATGCGTTGCTTCAGAATCTTTACAAGCTGGTTTCACTAATCACCAATCAAACCTCCCATGACAATATTCAAAGAGTTGCTTTCTATAAGTTTTGCAGCAATAAGAAATGTTTACCAGTTCAATCTTTAAAGAAAGTAAACAGGAGTCACAGAAAGCTTGTTTTTTGCTAATACTATGTATTAAGAGCAATATTAAGCCAAGATATTCAGAGGGATTGGAGAAAAAACAAGTTAATTTAAACCTAAAGCAACAATTTTTATACCTTCAATGAATCACGTGACTATTTTGTATCGGAGGATGCCCCGTGTAGACTAAGCTTTATATCGTCTTTCAGCTGATTGTTTTGCTTTACAATTTCACTGTTTTGGTTCAGTTCACAGTGAAAAAAGCTCTAAAAACTCGTTGTACGTAATCTGCCCAATACCAAACGGCAGAATTACGCAGATTGCAACTAGCATTTGAACATAATGGAGCATTGGCTAAAGAGCCAGGATACTAGATAAATGCTCTGTAAACTGCTGGATGTTTAAATGGGCAACTGTTTGTTAACACGTTTGACATATCACATGTGTTAACATGTTGTTTCCAGTCTTCTTGAGAGAGCCTACCACTCTCATATTTGTACGTTTAGCATGGAGCTACGGAGCCAGGGGGTGATTAGCTTAGGCTAGCATAAAAAGTTGAAGCATGGGGAAACAGTCAGCCTGGCTCTGTCCATAATTCCACACGTGGTGTAACTATTTCAGAACTTTATCTGTCCATTATAAGTTCCCCAACAACAACAAAGTATCATTTTTACGTTACTGGTTGTGTACGGCTTAAACAAACTAGGCTACAAGGAGATATTTAGCGCGCTTTAGTAGGCGTATATTTGAGAGCTTTCCCCCTGCCTTCAGTTTTTATGCTACGCTAAGCTAACCACCTCCTGGCGTTAGCTCAGTACTTAACGCACAGACATGAGAGGGGTGTCAATCTTCTCATTAAACTCCCAGAAGGAATGTGAATACGGTACATGTTAAACTACTTCTTTAATTCTAACAGTAGATTGCTGTCAAGTTTTCATGTGAGTGTTACAAGGTCACTAGCGCCTTCGAAATAGAGACTGTTAGAAGTAGATAATTGCTGCCACCATTAAAAAAAAAAAACACGTGTATTCTATTAATTTTTTTACATTTGGGAGAGGCAGAAGACATTATAGTAGCACTGGGGCATCATCAGTGTCATAATTGCCTTGTTCTCCGACATTTATCTTTCTCTGGTCTCACCCGAATGGAACAGATTAAGTAAAAAACATCTTTTCTTATCTTCAGTATGGACATAATTATTTAGCATCGCATTGGACTCCAGTGGTTCCCTTGACTACCTCATCAGCATTCATTACCACTGAAGAGGGGGGGGGGGACACGACATGTCAGCACCTGCGTGTGTGTGTGTGTGTGAGAACGTGCCAGTATGAGTCTGGCTCTCATCTGGGTCATTACATCCAGAGACACGAAAAAGCGGGTTACAATGACACACATCCCTCCACATGACAGAGGCAAATAGAGAGGGGGAGGGTAATCGTTTGAGCATCAGTCACTTCCACCCGTGAACACTCGTCCTTAACAAGCTGAGTTGGAATACAAAGGTAACAGGGGAGATACTGTGTGTGTGTGTGTGTGTTTGTGTGTGTGTTTGTGTGTGTGTGTGTGTGTGTGTGTGTGTGTGTGTGTGTGTGTGTGTGTGTGTGTGACAAGAGACACAGTATCTATCTATCTATTTATCAATCCATCTATCTTGGAGGAAATTGAAGTGGGGATGGAGAATTGATCTCCTCCAGAGCCCACAACATTTTGCCCGAGAGAAGAGAAAGAAAAATGTACGGAGGCAAACATCTTGAGGAGCTATATGTTGACTTATGGAGAAACCCCATCTCTGTTTTATTTGTGTTCACATGTGTGCCGTGTGTGTGTGTGTGTGTGTGTGTGTGTGTGTGTGTGTGTGTGTGTGTGTGTGTGTGTGTGTGTGTGTGTGTGTGTGTGTGTGTGTGTGTGTGTGTGTGTGTGTGTGTGTGTGTGTGTGTGTGTGTGAGAGAGAGAGTGTTAGAAAAAGACAGCCAGGCAGAAAAAACAAGGAAAACACTGGCGGCCTTGCCAACATGGTGACAGAATGCGCCATGTGTGTTTGAAACACTGTGTGTGTGTGTGTGTGTGTGTGTGTGTGTGTGTGTGTGTGTGCGTGTGTGTGTGTGTGTGTGTGTGTGTGTGTGTGTGTGTGTGTGTGTGTGTGTGTGTGTGTGTGCGTTTGCCAACTATAAGTCTGCTGGCCAGCCGGGTCAACAGACAGACCGGTCACCATAGCAACAGTGTCACACTCATCCCCTCTGTGCCAAGTTGTAAATATGGAAATTGTATAAAAACATGGACGTCTGGCTGGTGAAAAGTTTCAGCACGGCAGCATGTAGACACACAGGAGTCCCTTGTTCCATAGTGTGGTCCATCTGACGACGAGCAAACGGGCCATTTGAAGGATTATATTACAGTATGTGCACCATGCCTCATCTGGTAGACAGGGAATATAAGGTATCGAAATACCTCTACAAACTCACCTAACTGTTAAGTTTTCCGATGAAAATAACATGCAAATTCTCCGTCACTCACTCACTTTGCTTCTCCCTCTGGTACACGACCCTTTGTGTGGCCCCAGAGTGCTCACTGATGTTACTGCTGTCAGCGGAGACGACACTCGAAAAACAAGTCTGTCAGATAATGAAACAGCGGCAGCTTCTACATACACAGTGTTGTGTGCGGTGTGCATTTAAGTGTGCTTTTTAAATGTGACAGTTTCCACAGTGTTGTCTGCATTCCTCTTTGAGCCTGCCGGGCAATTCCCCCAGCTAACAAGCTAGCTTTAGGCTAGCATTGCATAATAGCTGCAAAACAGAACATTTCTACTAATAGTAATGGCGTTTCCAATTTATATCAGCACTTTTGCTTGACATTATATCCAATATTTGTTTTCTAAATTCTGTATCAGGAAAACGTATCACCAGAGTGTAATAAGAAGGGTTTGATCATAGTGATGAACCCACAAAGAATCCTCACTTAGCTCTGCAGTTCCTCTTTTAGTATCTTTCATCTCTTTGTTTTTGCAACTTTACTGTTTTGGTTCCCTCTCACAGCCCCTGTCAACCGTGTTTTCAGGCAGTGAATAACTGGACTTTCGTCCAGTGCTCCCCTAATGCTACATTACGGTTTATTTACAATAAAATTACAGTAAAATGTTATCTAATATAATTCTGAGACATTAGTACGTCAATACAACGGATGCTTGTATCGCTGTATGTGCCTGAGGATAGCAGCCAACTGGTGCAATGATGTTGAAGTCAGCTGAAAACTCTTTCAACTTCATTATGTAAATCTTCCAAAAACAGTCAACATACGCTATCGCGGTAGCACGTTACATCGACCACCCAAGGATGCATGCTCCCGCACAGCTTGTACTGCCAGCTAAATTACTTTTGGGACCAGAGCAATACTTTGCGGTCTGTTTAACCGCCTGCATCTCTCATGTGAATCCATGCTAATGCACTTCCTCTTCACGGAGCTGGCAGCGGGGCCCATGCATTAAACATGGGGGCCGTTGAGGGGGGAACGTGTTGGAATACCAATACTTTTGGCATGTTAAATCTGCCTCGCCGTGTTGTCGAGCTAGGCCCCCAAAAGCATGATGGGAAGTACAAGCTCGGGGTCAAAAGAGAAAACTGACCTCTTCCGCTAGTGTGATTCTAATCTTTGTGTTAAAACATATGCAGGCACGGATAAAAAAAAAAAAGACGAGGTAGATTATGCAGACTTGGTCTCAGCAGAGAACAGAGACTTATTGGACGCCTTCGATTTCTGTCTTGTGATGCTTGTTCAATATTCGAGGTCAAAGGTCATTGAAAATGTTGTTGACTGTGTCTTTTTGGTGACCTGAAGAGCAGGGCCGGTTCAACCTGCTGGGGGCTAAAACGTTAACGCAAGTAAAGGTGGTGAAATAAGGAAGCATTTAAAGGAATAGCCCTGAACTGAAAAATCAACTTGACTTCAATAATATTCATTAAATCCCCAAACATACTATCATTTCAACCATCTTTCAAACTAAATTTAGTTTGAGGTGACTCTTGATAACAATAGTAGTAAGAATAGTTGACTTTTGGACTTACAGAACACTTATTGTGTTTTATAACATTTTCTACTTCTCTCACTAGTCACAAGACACAAGTGCTACAATATTTTTTAAAGATTAAATATCCTGATTTCAGACATGATAATCAATAAATATTTTTTTTTTACTGATTTATTGATGATGACATCCTCTCATTCGGCGATGCGTGATCAGGTTTTATTCATTGCTCTCCTGTCACAAAAACCCTGGGATCCCTGTTGACTTGCTATCTCCCCTTCCTCCAGCAGAGGGTGCTGTGCATGCACAGTTACCATATGTGAACGTGACCGCATGTCTAATCCGCACCACGTGCATCCAGCATCCAGTGACAATGCCTTGATAGCTGCCAGGACTTTCCCAATGTGGCAATGCCAAGGAAGTATGAAGGTAAGATAGTGACACACTCGGAAATTGCCCTGTGTAAAAATGATTTCCTGGTTCTTAATGATTCCTGTTTATAGCACCGGTGGAATTTGTAAGGTGGGGCAGAGAGTCTGATTACAAATGTGCCATTATGTGCACAAACATGCCACCACCACATTGACCTGCATAATTAAGCCAAGTCACAACATGCATAAACATACAGCAAGCTCACCTGCTCTCTGAAAAATAATGAATGTGTTTATGTTTCACCCAGATCCCTGTTGTTCCCCCTTGCAGATCTGACCTTGATCCCAGAGGGAAAGAGGAGGAAAGGAGATTGTGTTTTTGCTGATGTTCGTTTATCTATTTAGAGAGCCACATGTCCTCAGAACAATATTAAGATAAGGAGAGGAGTAAGTGAAAACCAACAGAAATGTCTTCACTTTGACCAACTTATTGTGATTCTGGGTTGTATCCAGAGCAAAAGGTATAGGAGTTGTGCACCTGGAGTTAAAATGTGATCCAGTGAGATTTTTAAATTCAGGTTCAGACCTGGGGCTGGAAGTGACCTTCAAGGATTTAAAGGAGGGGTAATTTACCCAATATTGTTCCTCACAAGAGTAGCAGAACAGAGCTGTGTGTATTCATGTGTCTGTGTGAGTAGACCTTGAGCTCTCTGCCCTGATACCAGAGACAGACTGAGGGACAAACAGACGGGTGTCTGGTTTCACTGAAACACCAGTTTTGGTGGAAATCCAAAAGGGCTGGTTTCATTTTGCATAATGCCAAGTTTAGTGGAGGTTTGAGGTAAATCTCACTGAACTGATGATGGCATCTTGTTGATTTCACTCCAACTGAAACAACAACAAAAAATCTTTAATGATTTAAAAAAACAATTATGATATTCATACTCACTCCTACACATTTCAAAGTGAGTTTTATTGCTAACATAGGCTAATATAACGCTTCATCTGCAACTTAACACAAGGATAAAGTTGCAACCTTTTTTCCATTAGTAATGTGCAGTGTGTAGAAATAATTTTAAGAGGTTTACGGTTAAAAAATCTGATGTTAGCGAATGTTAGCTAACGTTTTTGCTAACTGACATTAGTGACTCAATTTGTTGACTTCCTAACTTGATAATGTCCTATTTCACAAAATGACTAGTAGAAAAACCTGTTACTTGTTAGTAACTAAGATAAACGTGTAAAACAGTGTAACCGAGTGTTTTAGAGCACAAAAGGTTTTTATTAGGTAATTAGGTGCTGGTGTTGGTGCTGGTAATTAGGGCCAAATGACAAAGTTCTTTCTCGGAAACCATCATAAAATCAAACCCTTTTCTCTGCTTGTGCTACTCTTACGTCACCTTTTGACATTTACCATTATCCTGTAACGTGAACGTCAGCCACAGCCACTTACTGAACCAAAAACACAATGTAGGCCAATAGGAGAGAGGGAGCACCTAATATTTACTCACCACTTACCGTAAAGGTAAACTAGTCACGTCACACCCAGACAGCCCTGACCGGTTAGTGACAATCGGGAGACAGGTTAGTCATCTCCACATGAATTAAATACACCATTACCAGCCATAATTACTCACAGGCATGTGATTGACATTTACACCGTTCGTCTGATGTGGCACCGCGGGTAAGAGCAACCACAAAAACAATGAGCTGCTGGCATGAAGTGTGTCAACAACCTGTTGATGGAAAAAAATAAAAAGCATGTGGAATAAATATCCAGATTCCTTCCTGCACATGTGGTGTTGTGATTAATTGTTTCATACAAAGCCAGCAGGACTTCCTGGAATAAGATAAAAAAGGAAGAAGGGGGGGGGTAAACACACAGTTAGGCAGAAACTCAGTTACACAAAGTTAAAACAGAAAAAGACTGAGAATAAATCCCATTTCCTGTGCCGCTACACATGGAAAGGTTACAGAGCCTGTCAGGGGAAATTAAATTCCTCTCGTCCTTGAACGTACCTAAAAGTCATAGGGGGGGGGAATAGAAACATGAAGCTATCACGCTTTTAACAGCAATGAATACAAAGTATATAGATTGAGAAACGTTCTTTTTTTTACATGGTAATATTTAACCAGCTGTTACTTTTATTTCCTCACAGTATTGTAGGGAATGATAAGAAAATAAAGAGAAGGAAGGAAGGAAGGAAGGAGGAGATAAGTGCTGTGATGTCACTCTGGCCCACTCCTTTTTCAGTACAAATGCAGCAGAGCAGAGCTCAGCCTGCATACCACTGCTGCTGACGACCGCTCTGATCCCACACACACACAGACACAGACACACAAAGGCACACTCGCTCACGTCACACACTCATCATACCGCTCTCACAGAGGTGCTGGAGCTCAGAGCAGCACTGGAAGATACAACCGGCTGGCAGCCACTGAGTGAGTCCACTTTCCCTCCTCCGTGTCACTTCTCTCTCTCTCTCTCTCTCTCTCTCTCTCTCTCTCTCTCTCTCTCTGTGTGTTGTGATTGCCATTCCACGGCCCGCCTGAGCTCATTTATCTCGCACGTCTCTCCTCTGTCGCTGTGAAAACGGCCAGTGTTTTCTCACACTGAGAGACTTTTCAAACTTTTCTCTCAGTATGCCGCTCACACTCCTTCCTCTCCGCTCCTCTCCTCTCCTTGTTTCTTTTCTTTGCTCTGCAGGCAGAAGCGAATCCCGGGCTCAGAGCCAGACCTGAATGCCTTTTTTTCATGTGGATGTTGATCTGCTATATTCTCATGTTGTGATTGTTGTATTCCTGTGTGGGATGTTATTGTCTGCGAATAGTTTGGCACAATATCTCTGCCGTGCTGCCGGGCCCGTGTTCCAATGTATATAAGAGGAGCTGCTGTGCAGGTATAAGGCTGCTCACTGGTGTGATTCTTTCCTTTTTTTTTATAGAAAAACTGACCAATTTGTGTGCCTTTGTGGGCTGTTTGGTATTGAATCTTCAAGTCAGGTCCAGTTTCTTTGTATTGCTTTTTTATCACAGAGTCTTTTAAAGGGCCTCACAGCTCCCACATTGTGATGGAATGAATGACAAACACGCCCCACAGACAACGAACGAGAGCATCACAAAAGCCTCACTGTGGAAAGAAAAACTACAGCTGAAAGAGACTTGAGAGGTGCCGGACAGAGTTAATGAATGAAAGGATGCTGGTTCTAAGACTAATCGGAGGCAGTTAAGCTGTCCGTGTATTGTGACGACCCTCCTCGTCCCATGCACTGCAGGCCTCCCTGTTGTTGTCCTGTTGGTGCTGAATGGGGGGTCATCAGCTGCATGAGCCTCGGCATTTTCGTTGCACGTTGTGATCTGGGCTGTGACAGTATGCTTAGAAAATAAGTGGATTGAAACTACTGTAAGTTTAGGGTTTGGCTAAAGTTTTATTGGTCCTGCATCAGCTGTTAGAGGCAGAAAATAATAGTTTTACTGCTCAGTTTGGCCTCAAACCGCAGAATGATTCTGGTGTTTGTGGTTTAGTATAATGCCATGGTTCAACTTCTGCCACACCTCAAACACCGACTGAAAAAGGGTGATATTTCTCTTTTGTCAGCCTCGTATTGATAAATCGTAACGCTGGTCCGCCCCGAAGTGCAGATTGGTGAACTTGTTATCACAGACGCAGATCCTATTGGCTCTGTCTCAGCAACTCGCTGTCACATCTTTCAAAAGTGTGTACAGGGTGGAGGCTGCTTTTATGCTGCGTGTTTACACACAGTTTAAGGTGAACATTTTGTTCTCTCTTGAGGACTAAACTGACTGAGTTCTGACTACCTGTCAGGCTGTTAATGTCTGTCAGTGTTACGGGTATTGATGGGTATTGGTGCTAAAAACAGTCAGAGTAGTGTGTGTGTGTGTGTGTGTGTGAGAGAGGTTAGTGGTTGTCTTATATTATCCATACTATTACTGTATTTATTTCATTTGAACTCCTCTTATATTATTTTATTGTCAGCAGATACTTTTTTGTTATTTAGAGAATATTAGATACATTGTATTATCTCTACTAACATCTCTTTATCTTTATCAGTAGATGAACACATTGTTGTAGTTTGTCCTGCATTGTTTAAGTTTAGTCCCAACTATATATATATATATATATATATATAGTATAACTGTTTTTTGCTCTCTATCTGTGTCTGTTAGCCTCAGATAGCATGCAAGTCATTTACGCCCTATATATATATATGTGTGTGTGTGTGTGTGTGTGTGTGTGTTTGTCCATGTGTGTGTGTTGACATACTGAACCTGCCCCTGTTTGCCTTTCAGTATTTGAAAGCACAGAGGTATTCTCTCTGCCAACTGTATGCAGAGTAAACACTATGAACACACACCAACACACACACACACACACACACACACACACACACACACACGCACACACACACACACACACACACACACACACACACACACCCACACACACACACACACACACTACATTTAGTATTGGGGCTTATTTGCTTCAGGACTTTTGTGATGTGCCAGCCAGAACAGGATTGAATGGAGGGAAACTAAACAATACTGTAGATTTAATCTCTCTCTCTCTCTCTCTCTCTCTCTCTCTCTCTCTCTCTCTCTCTCCCTCTCTCTCTCTCTCTCTCTGTGTGAAAACCACAACAGCAACCTTCAGAGCTCAGTCAAACCGGACACACTGTGCCTTCACCTCCAGAGAGGCCGACCCTCTCCTACACAGCACAGAGGAAGAGGACTTGACAAAGGACAGTGACCTCCAGCAGTTAGACTGCACCCGATCCCACATCCTTCAAAGAAAGGGGAACCTGACTCTAGGGCAGGAAAAAGGAGCGATCGTACCCCACCGCTGAAACTCGACCCGCCGGACGGAGAGACAGAGGGGACTGACGGACTTTTCTCTGACAACCGGGGATAAAGAGGCGAGATGCTGGCTAAAATCCTTGAGGACATGTGGGTGGACCCTGAGGTGCTGGAGGCCCTCAGTGAGGAGCAGAAGAGGATCCTCTTCTTGAAGATGAGAGAGGAGCAGATACGCCGCTGGAGAGAGCACGAGGAGAGGGAGGAGAGGGAAGGAAAAGACGGCAGCAACAGGCCAAAGAAAGGTAGAGTGCAACACTGGCATCATTCTACTGGTTACACTGAAGTACATGGAGAACACGTACATGACACTATAGTATGAGCATGATTTACAGTAGAGCAGAAGAGGAAAGCGCTGACTAAAGTAGCAGGAAGGATCAGGGTCTCTGCGAAATTTGGTCTTTGGTATGACGGGCAGTGACATAACTCTGACAGGAGATCAAAGCTGCGTCTCTTACATGGTCTCATTTCTTTACAGTAAAACAGGTGTCACAACTAATTTGGCAGCGATGAACTGACAAAATGACAGTCTAATAATGATTATCTGTACCTCGAATCAGACATTTATTCCTCATACAAATATTTCAGATGCTTCTTTGATTGTTTTGCAGAGATTTAGATCGTAAGATTAAGCGGGTTAGCTTAACTTTAGCATAAAGACTGACAACAGCTAACTAGCTTAGCTCTGTTTGAGGGTAACCAGCACCTCTAAAGCTCACTAATTAATATGATTTATTTATTTAGTGTAAAAACAATAAGTTGCTGTTTTACGGGGGTTATTTGCAAGGCATATTTTTCTTGGGCGCTGACTTCCTGGAGTCTCTGTGACAAAGCCAGACTTCCCTTTTCCCAGTTTTCCAGTCTTTTTGCTAAGCTAAGCTAAGCAGCTGCTGGCTGTAGCTTCATATTTAATGGACAAATATTTCCCGAAATGTTGAACTTGAATCTGTTTTTTTTCGCCTTCTAAATATGTCAAGTATCAGGGCTGTAGCTGCCATTGATAGTATATGAAACAGCATTATCAGACTTCCAGGAAATATAATTTAAAGGAACAGTGTGTAGGATTTAGTGTCATCTAGTGGTTAGGTGTGAGAATGCAGCCAACTGAATACGAAGAAATCCCCAATTAGAAATTCCCACAGACTTTGTTTGCTAGTCAAAAATATGTACTGGAGGGGAGTCACATTTATGACTTCCATGTTTTTTCTTAATCATAGTCCTGTTTAATGCTCATACAAGTACCACACAAAAAGTCTGTATGAAGACTAACAACTAATCACTATTACTACTAAGTCTTTCTATCGCTGGCTAACATTTAGGGGTCTGCAAACGCACACTCACTCTTTATTACAGCTTATATTTCAGATGTTACAAGATTGTACATTCAAGCCCTTTCACAACTAATTCATGAGTAGAAATCTTCTCAACTCCGAGCGCACACGATACACAAGCTGTGTAGTAACACCCTCTCATGTTACCAATCTGATTAATGTGTTTAAATTACGCACAAAGTGATCGAGTCCAGAGTCAGTGACCCATGTGTCCCTCGGTTCTACCTTCCAGTCTCACTCATTTCACCAACCTTTCCTCCATTTAAGGTGTTTCTCTGACTCACTGAGACCCTATCGCCTCCGCACACGCACAACGTGTGTGTGTGTGTGTGTGTGTGTGTGTGTGTGTGTGTGTGTGTGTGTGTGTGTGTGTGTGTGTGCGTGTGACAGACAGCCTCTATCACCGCCTGTCGAACCGTTCTACCGGCTGAAAGCTGAATAAGATTGAGTAAGCCCTGTGGTTTTGGGGCGTCGCCTCGCTTTAAATTACATATCAAGTTGCCGTCTTTGTTGACTCAATCTGTGCCATGTCACTGGAGAGTGTGTGTTGTGTTCTGTGTATTCATGTTGCACAACATACAATCCAGTTAGTCCTCTTTCAGCCTTTGTCCGCTGCGCTGTTGTCGGGAAAGGACAATCATTAGGTGTGCATGCAGGCCCATAAATGTCACAGAACTATTAAACACGACTCCGTTTCGCGCCGCATTTCTTCATTTGTAGGTGTGGTAGTGACAACGACACACACCTCACTTCTGCACTGGAAACGGCCTCCTTTTCTTGTAACTCAGAGTGGAATCATAAAGGTGTGTTGTGACTGATGTCAGAGATAGTCTTTTGGTCAGGTGACATCAGACTGAGACATCCACACAATGTCCCTTTATGTGCTGCGTGACTGTGGGCAAACACGAGTCATTCCCTAAAATGTGGAGAGGAAACAGAGCGGCCTTTGTTTGCTGGTTTCTTAGAAATCTGTGTAGTCAGTCCGCTGTTCGGAGCCGATCGTGTCCGTGGACTCCTACGGCATCTGTTGCCTACACTGCGTCTTCGAAAGGGCAAATCTGCATTGAAATCCTATTGGTGGAAAAGTGCTGCTGTACAGCTCTCTGAGGATTTGAACTTTCAGGCCACACCCCGATCAGTGATGTCATGGCAGGTGTTTTTCTCTTTTTTTTTTGGAAAACACCTGTTGTCACACATTGGGCGTTGGGAGGGGGGTGTTATTTCTGCCGACTGTGTCATGATGAGGTCACAACTAAAAGACTAAATCGTTGTTGTGTTTGGAATTGATTTCTGATTATTATTATTTGAAGATAAGCAAACAAAAAAAGATACAATGAATTACATTATTACATAAGTTGTTTATTTAAAATGCATTATGAATATTAAGAGAGTGAAAGAGAAGGTTTTGGGCTCTTTCCAAATCCTACATTCGAGGGAGTTTCTGTGAACCCTGTTATTAACCATGTTCTTTTCCTTCTGTAACGATCCCAAATTATTTAAACATGGTTCATCAGTATTCAATATCTGACTGATGTTTTTGCAGTGAGACACAAAGAATTTACTCCAATTGAATAAAAGAGCACAAATGGGAAACAGTGAAGCCCTCAATACTGATAGGACAGCACCACCTTCTGGATAAAAGCCAGAATAACAATTCATGAGATGGAATCTTACTGAGAGACAGAAATCTTAACCATTTTTTAAATCTTTTCTTTCTCCTCCAGCCGACAACAAACATGTGAAGTGGCTGCTGGGTCGGGATGGAGACGTGAGCGTCAGTGTGATCGGAGAGATGGACGAGTTCAGGTCCTCCAAACTCCTCCAGAGCCTCATGAACAACAGGTAGGCACACACACGAAAAACACAACAAAGAATCCTTTAAACTGATTTACTCATTTGGGGGGGGTTTTGTCATCGACCTAAGTGTGATTAGTAAGTACAAAAGCACGCTCCGTAGCAACAGTATCCGTTTGCTGGCTGTTTACTGTAGAAGGAACCCAGAGACCTTTGTTCTGCAGCAGTAGGTTGATTTATTAATGAGTCAATAATGAGAATCTACTACTTCTGTCAAGCAACAAAATCCAGAATGTGCAAATCAAATGCAAAACTCACCTCTGTTTGTTAGATTTTCTTTATTTTAATTTGAACGTGAATTAACAGTGTATTTCATAAGAGTTTTTTGAGTGATGGACTTTGTCTCGTAGCGTTTCTAAACCAACACATGAGAACATCCACCGCAATAAAGCTTTTACTTCCTTGAACAAATGCTCTGATTGACTTTGATAGCTAAAGAGTGTCAGTCAGCGAGCCGTCTCCTCGTCCTAATTGGATTATAGAAGTTATTTGCCATATGACTAACTGCGGGGGATTGATTCAAAGGTTACGACGTTCTGTCTGAGGGACTAAAAATGGTCGTCTTTGTCTTTCCAGAGTCCACACTGATAATGTGCACGGCATCCAGCCGGTGGACTTGCTGACAGGAAGAGAGGCCGAGCAGCTCGGCTTTAAAGAAGAGCTGTCCCTCACAGACGTCTGCGTGAGTGCATGTGCTTGTTTGGGGGAGGGGGGGTTTGAAGCCTGGCGGGGGAGACGAGCCGCGTGTCCGAGTCTCACCATCAAATTGTGTCCTCCACATTCAGGATGACCCGGCTTCCCCACACGACCGGTGGTCTGAGGAGGACTCCTGCAGCGCCGACGACGACCCGAAGGACCCCGCCGAGGACAGCGACGGCGAGTCAGGCGGCAGCTCGGACAACCACGGCGACTGGACTCCTCTCTACAGGCCCCATCTCGGTAGCCGTGGCAACCGGCCGCCGCTGGAGGCCCAGCTGTCAGACACAGAGAGGACCGGACCCCAGGACAGAGGTAACACCACCAGAGAGGAGGGAGGAGAGCTCTATGATTACACATTCACTGACTCTTAACAGCTAGAGGACTTACATATCAATAGAAATGATAAGAGAAGGTAAGACAAACTGTGAGCAAAACGTTTAAGAACCTCAGAATTATCCTTAAGTACAATGCCTGATGAGTAAATGCACTTCTTACCAACACTGCTTGCATCATAAGTCGTTTGTCAGAAACATCATCTACCTGCTTATCGTTGTGCTCCAATGAAAGCCATGCGTCTCTATTTTCGGTTTATTTTTCAGAGAAAGATTCGATGTTCTCAACAGGTTTTCAATCAGATAAATAAAGCCTTTATTGGATTGAATCATCCATTGTCACAGAGCTTAATGAAGGGGTCTGTCACTATTATATCATATTAACGAGACACACGCTTTTCACAGCTACATAGAACACAGATGATTTGTGCTGGAAGGGCGGAGCTGTCGACAGACAGGATAGAGTACATTATTACAATAATATAATAATATAAATAAATATGAGCTCAGAGGTGAATCAATCTTGAAAACTCACCCTGCCTCCCTCTCCCCTCCTCAGAGAGTTCACACTACGGAGGCCGCGTGGCGCAGCTCAGGAAGGCGTTCGCAGAGGATCCTCACAGCACACCCGCCTACACCAAACCCCCCATACCCACCAAACCTGCTCACCTACAGAAAAGCAGCGCGCCCTTGATCCACTCGAACTGAAGGTGTGTCCAGGCCGCGACGAGGCCACACTGTGACACAGAGCCAGAGCTGTACTCAGAAAAAGAATGGCTCAGTTGGACACTGATGGACCAGGATGAGGCCACACAGAGGAAAGGATCCCTCTTTGAACCTGAGTGGTGACCTGAGATACACTTTGTAAGGCCGCGATGCACGGACCGACCCACAGACGGAGAAACGTCTGGGGGGGTGGGGGGGGAGGGGTGGAGAGAGAGAAAGACTTGAAAGCTTTTTCAACCGAAGTCAACCTCGATGAGAAAATGAAGCAGCTTTGATGTTGCCGAGTTCAAATGCGGCCCACATGGTTTGTGTGATTGACAGGCAGACACAGAGATGTCCGGAGACACACACACGCACGCACGCACGCACACACACACACACACACACACACACACACACACACACACACACAGACTGTTGAATACAGGTGGAAAAACACTGTGCTGCACTTGATAAATGAGTGTTAATGTTAAGTTTTCTTATTCAGAAGTCATAAGCAGAGGTTATCAGGAGCGGAAACATGTGTTTGATCAAAGCTTTAAACTGTTTTAAATGTGGTCCATGTAACTTAACACCACGGACCGATCCAGTTTATCAATCACAAGGGTGCAGGTTTTTTGGGGGGAATAAAAGGACTGAATTCATGGTAAATAATAAACTCACTGGTTTCCAAAAACAGTTTGCAATCATTCATGTTCACCTATGAACACACACACACACACCTGCCTCCTGACACCTGAACCAGGCCTTTAACAGTCTGCTTTCTACATGACGAGGGTCTTTTTTTATGTGAATGAGTGAACAGGATGTCATGGCGTCACGTCTACGACTATGATCCACCAAGCTTGTGGGAATCAGTGTAGTATTTGGACAGTGAATGATGCTTTGGCTACTCCAGCACACTGGATTTAGTAATGAGGTTAATTACCTGACTCATGCTTTAAAATTAGGGCTCTTTTTTTACTCTCTATCATATTCATACTGGTCCAGACTGAAATATCTCTACGATTGGATGAATCCTGACTTTGGTGATCCCCTGAGTTGTCCTCTAGCACCAACATGTGGTGCAATATTTTGATTTATGGCCAAATAACTATTGACATTTCTATCTGTACTTTGTGTTCAGGGCTAATGCTTAAATATTAGCATTCCAACATGCTGTGCTCTGATGGTGAACATGGTAAAAATGACATTTTTCTCATTGTGAGCATGTTAGCATGCTGACCTTAGCATTTAGCTCAAATCACGGCCGTAGACTCTCAAAGTGCTGTGATTTTTGTGGGCCAAAAGTAATAAGGTGGATAAAGACGAGCTTTAATGAAGTTATAGAAGTTAATTGAGCGTAAAGGTCAATTCTTGACCTTGGAAACAGCAGTTTGAGACAAAATTCTCATCACAAGGTCCACTCACTTGGCTTATCCAGAGCTATCAGCCGCATCACACAACCGCTATCATGTGACGGAAAATCCATACTGATGTCACACGATAACAACTAAATCATCTCCATGACAACGGAAACAACAGACACCACAATATGTGGCTGATAGCTCTGGAAAACAAGCAAGTTGACGCTGTGATGAGAACGTTTTTTTTTCGAGCATCATATTTAATATTTGTAATGCGTTACATTCTGCGACACACAGACATCAACGGACATCAACAGACACTTCCATTGTGAGCATCTTCACTTCCTGCTTGTTTTTGGGGCCTTTTGGCCTTCAGTCAGGTCTCCAGTTAGTGAAACACATGACCCGTCGGATTGAGTCACGGGACAGGCTGGTCATGGTCACGTGGCAAACTTGGCTGGGGAAGAAAATTGTACTTTTTGGCCCTTAAAAGCTAACATGTTTTGGATGACTGCCCTGCATTGTCATAAATGTGGAGGGGATGCTTCTACGAACAGCTCCAATGCTGATCAACCAACAAGGATTTAAACACCCTCACACACCCCCACAGCTTTTTTGAGTCAGCACTTTAACCTCGTGGTTAACGTCTCATTTCGATTCTAGTGTCTACAGACTGCACTGCAGCATGAAAGGGACATCAGATGAGAGAAAAATAATAAATCCTTCTTGTAAGGACACGTGATACCATGAGAGACGTAGCAGTAATTCATCTAAAAGGTTAGGAGTGTTTGAGCTGAAGTTACTACCTAACTATTGGATCACATATTCCCTTTACTTGGTCACTAATTCCCTGCTAAAGCTTTGCTCCTGCTGACACTTTAAACTTTTGTAATATACCTTTTATTTGTATTTGTGTTGGGTAATTCCCAAATGACTTTCTATGTATTTTATTGGTGTGAAAAACAATAAATGAATGCAACTGAAAGACTGATTTAATCTCTTTTTTTCTTCTTCTTTTAATTTAACACAGTTGAGTCTGTTCATATGGTTATAGCGTGCATTCAGCACGGGGGGGGGGGGTTGCTGATAAGGGAAGAGACAGAGAAGCGGCCGATGGCGGTCACTTACACAATGATTATCTATTCAGTGGGATGCGTCAGAAAACAGCCCAGCGGAGATCAAACAGGGAGCACAGAGAGCTGATTAGCATGTGGTTTAGAGCGAGACGGAGCGCGAGACGCTCGGGGAGACAGAGCAAATGGGAGTCAGGTCACGGGAAAGCAACACGTCAGAGCCAACTCAATAAAACTTCTCATTCCCTCGCCATCTCCACACCCCGTGTAGCCTTCGTGGACGCGCCTCTGTATGTGGGCGAAGAGCGTACGTGTGTGTGTGTGCGTGCGCACGCGCGCGCGCGCGTGTGTGTGTGTGTGTCCACCCATATTTCTTGAATCATGTGACTCGACACGAGCAGTCATGCACAGTGTGAAAGGCCCCGCTATATATAGTAGGACAGTGTTGGGTTTCCCAGCGAAGCATTGTAGGAGCCCTGTCATCTTTGTCCCAGAAGAAAGTGCGTGCCGTCGACTTGTGGTGTTTCTATTTGCTGAAGGTGTCAAGAGTCTGGAGGTGGATTCAGGACACGAGAAGCAGTTGTATTTGCTCTTTTTTTTTTTTGTGCCTGCATGATAGTAAACTTCAAAGATCACAATAAGGATTCGATGCCATGTGAGACCAATAAAGTGCATCTTATCTCATTTTTCTGAATGAAGTCATTGTGAAGAGGAATAGTGAGTCAGGAGATCAGTTAACAGCTCTGTACTAAATGAATAACAACACCTCAGTGGTGATGTCATTATATTTGGCACTAAAGTTGCAACGGTCCTCTTTATTTATTCTTAACCTTGATGTTGGCGAATTGATGTGTACAACTTCAGGCTGAAACAATTGAACAGTTTACTATGTTGCATTGTTAATGCAATAATTAAAGTCAGTGTACAGCACTTCCCCCTCGAATTAAGTGAATGTTCAGCTGAACATTAGTAACAATAATACCTTATGATAATGGACACTGACAAATTAATACAACTGGAATGATAAACCCTTTCATATTTCCAAACATTAAAGACGACATATCTTAACATTTAGCACATAACAACTAGCATCAGCTCCCAGTTTGATTTCAGAAAAAAGTAATAAAAGAAATTATAAAAATACATTATGTTTGGTCTTTACAGAAAGTAAAAGAAAAACATGACCAGCCCTATTCTTAACCAATAACCTTACAAACACCTAAAGGGATTTGTCATAAAGTAGGTGCTTGTGAAAGACAGATTACGTAGGAAAAGAAAAAGAAATGGTCAAAATCAAACTAGTAACTAGTATGGGTCAAGCTACAAAAACACTGATTCCTACATTTCCCAGAATGCAATATGTAGAATTGCCCTCCTCCTTTAAAACCCATGCAAAGACATGCAAATGTTTCCTGGCTTTGGTGCGTACAATTAGTGGAGTTCCCCTTTAAACAAATGAAACTAAACCATTTCAATAGTCATAAAATAACAGATAGACACTTTTTTGCAGTTTAAAGTCAGTCAAGACATTTTTAGCCACTGCAAAACAAATGACAGTCCCATCAGCCTCAGCTGTAAGGCTAATGTTAGCATGCTAACACGCTAAACCACGAGGGTGAGGTGAGTATCCTATCTATTATATCTATGATATAGATCTTGGGAAAATGCCATGTCAATGCTTTTCTCAATAGTCTGCATTATTTGAGATTATGAGGCAAATCAATACTGGCTGACATTTTTGCCAAATAGTTAGTCATTGCTGCAATTCAATACCATTGATTATCATTTATTTCATTCATTAATGATTCACTTGAACACTCACGTTCGTCGGCACTATGCCATACAAATCTAAATGAAATACCTCATGTAACTGACATGACTGCTCGGGTCTTTATGTGCTAAAGGTGGGAATTATGCTAATTATATATTGCAAGCATTTTGTAGCTCGATACTCACCGGCAACAATCAATTCCACATCATGAGGTGGCATGAAAAGAAGCCGTTATGAAACATCACTGCAGGCAGACTTTATCACCGTGCTTTGCCTTACTTCCTGGAACCACTGAGCCTTTTTTAAAAATCAGCAGCAGGCTAAAGATTAACAGAATTTTGTGTACACGTTACCTCCGAAACGAGCACCGTGTGAACCCGCCTGAGGTTCACTATGTCATAATGTGTAGAGAGCTAAATCTCTTCTCTTTCTATGTTCGGGTTTTGACCGATAGATAGTCCTTTTTAATTTCACAAGGACTTAAATTTGTACCAACAAGTTACATTTTGAAGCAATTCAATAGTCTTTGTGCTTGTTTGTCATAGGTAGCATGAGCCCTAACCAGGGGTGGATGGTGCTGTGGTCGGTCTATTCTGAATCCACCTTTAACAGCTTTAAGGGTCAAAGGTCAAGAGTCCCCTTTGACCCTAGTGTCACCAAAATATAACCTGAGGGCAGATGAGCCGGAGCTTTTCAAGGATGTAAGAAACCATTGTATGTCCGCTTGGGAGTAACATGTTTCCCATGTGTTCAGAAGTGACCACAAATGGATTTACAGAGGGCGTAATGAGGAATGATCTCAGAAAGATGCTGTTTCTGCAAAGCTGTTACACATTTTCTAACACTGGGGATACAGCCAGTGTAGGGGAGGGGAAAAAAAGAAAAAATTCACAATGAGACACAGTGTCTCCAAGCAGACGCAGTGGCCAAAATTTCAAAGGTCTGGCTCGTGAGTGAGGGTCCGCCCAGCTCCAGCGCAGGTTGCCTTTGGGCTGGCAGGTTGTTCCACTGCAGTGTGTGTGAGAGGAGTTCTTTTTTTTAGTTTTTTTTTTTCCCTCCGGAGTGGGCAGGGCCGCTGGTGCTAACATATGTAAGCTCCACAGGGGTCTGTGACGGCACACACCGGCTATCTGGACAATGCACACGTCATTAACCTCTCGTCTCCCTGCGTCTCCGTCTCACTGCGTTTCGTTCGGCCTCCGTCGTCGCTCTCCCTCTCTCCTCTCCTTCCCTCTTTGTCTGGGCCCACGCTATCTTCATCCCCTGCTGTCCATCTCCCCGTCCTCCTCCCTGCGTATCTCTCTCTCTCTCTTTCTCTCTCTCTTTTCTCTCCCCCTGTGGCCTGCTTTTCATCTCTCCCAGTTTTTCACCCCCTCTCCCTCTCCCTCACCCCCCCTCCTCCCTTCTCCCTCTCTGCCCTTCACCACGTCTCTTTTCTCCCCCACCTCCCTTCACCCTCTCCCTAGATCCGCTTTCCACCCTCCCTCCTCCTCCTCCTCCCCCACTCCCACAACTCTCCCTCTCAAAGCCCCCCCCCCCCCGACCCCCCTCCTTCCCCCCAACCCTCCTCTTCTCTGTCCTCCGTTCAATCCCTCCTTCTGCCCCCCTCCTCCTCCCTTTCTCTCCTGCCATCTTGCAGGCCAGTGGAGCCAGACTGCAGGCGTTCAGGGAGTCACTGGACCTGCTGGGCAGCGGGTGACACAGATTTCCGGTGTGTGTGTCTGTGTGTGTTAGCGTGTGTGTCTGTGTGTGTGTGTGTGTGTGTGTGTGCATGCGTGACGAGAACAGGGAGGGGGGATTAAGCTCCAAATCACTAGAAAGGCACCGAAGAGAGAGGGGGAGTGAGGGGAAAGAGGAAAAAAAAAGCTGCAGATCCAAGAATTTGAAATTCCCCCTTTGTCTGGGAGATGAAGAAACACTAGACTGTGGACTTTGACTAAAAGACTGTGTTCCTCATTCAGTGAGAGCGTTGCGTTCGCATGATGCTGGAGCTCGCTGCTTTTCTCCATGAGTTGGCAGTGTCCTGCGTTGGCTGGCGTGCTGTGCTTTCTCTCTCTCTCTCTCTCTCTCCCTGCCTGACAAACACACACACACACACACACACACACACACACACACTCACACAAACACACACTCACGCACGCATACTCAACCCCCACAGATGCACACACACACACACAGTCCCTCTGCGATCCCCCTGACTGAAGGCACACAGGAAGTGCAGCCGTGGCCCAATTATAGCGTGACACCTCGGGCCGGCCGTTGCCATGGTTACGTCTTCCCTGCGGTCCCCTGGAGTGTGGCGCCGAGGAAGAAGGTCTTATCACATCAGCCATCGTTACGGCAACAAGCAAAAAACCCACCCTGTAGCCTCAGTGCAGCTGCCGGTGTATTTTGTTTATAACGTGGTAGTGTGTGTGTGTGTGTGTCTACATGTGATCTACACTCGTGAATAAAAAGGGAAATTGCGTCAGTGTGTGAATAGAGGAGAGAGTGTTTGTTGTTGCGTGTGCGCGTCAGGTTTGGTGTGTTCCAGTGCATGCACCGGACTTGCCAAGGCAGCGTGTAGGTGCGTTTGAGTGTGTGTGTGTGTGTCTGTGGGGTTGCGATAAGGCTCTCAGCCACACCATTAGGTGACTCATAATCCACACAACCTCACACATACGAACACACGTGTGCATGTGTACAACCAGGAACACGGAGGCTAACAGACACATACACCCAATTAAAACGAACATACACACACTCACACGCACACACACACGGTAGTATAAACCCAGCCTGTAGACAATTACACATGGCCAATTTCTTTTATTTCAAAAGGGCAAACAGAGCTATACAGTACAAGTTGCACATGAAATAATTTAGCCTCGGCTGAACTCATTCATTTATTACTGATGCAGTGACGTCAGAACAACAGAAACAAAACTCCCCATTAGAAACAAAACATTTGGCTCCTTTTTTTTTTTTTTTAAGTTGAAACACAATACATCCAAACTGGAAAGGGATGTAAAAAAAGACATAATGTTTTCCAGATATTTACAGTCTATTTACAGCATTTTTGTCGTCATCTAAATATTGACACACATTGGTATCCTTCTTTCTCTCCTCTCCAATTCACTGATTGTCAAAAGAAAGGATGGGAAACGAGTGTGGACATTCTCAAACGGAGCTGCAGCTCCTCGTTGAACGCGAGATCCGGAGATCTCCGAACCACAGTCCGAGTGTGTTAACATGGTGTCCTGTGTGTTTGTATCAGCTGCAGCTCCTCAACAATCATCCAACCGGGATCCTCTGACAAATGCTGCCACCACGTACATAACTATCCATCCAAGGCGCCGCTGCTTCTCTCTTGTGCCAGACCCAAAGTAAAGTCGGAGGCCCTTAGATCAAACCCAGACACTCTGCTCTCAAACCCGGGACCTCCCGGCTTCCTCTTCAGCTCCTCGCACTTCCTGTATTTACAGATCTGGTGTCCCCTCTTGCGATTGCGGCAGCTGCTGCACTGTTCGCAGTTTGTCTGACGCCGACACGGTACGCACTCCCCGCACCTCTTCCTCTTCCTTCTCCCGCCGCTGCTGCCGCCCAGAGAGCCAGGTGAGTAGCCCTCGGCCACCAGGCCCTCGATGCCCTCCGCTCCCATGGCCGCGCTCCTCCAGTGGCCTCCCCCCATCTGGAAGCCCGCCAGGGGGAACAGAGTTGGGCTGAAGGGGAACCAGGCACCCAGGAAGGGTTGGAAGTCGGTGCCACATCCAGAGGAGTCCTCCTCCTCCTCTTCCTCCTCGGGCCCCGATCCACCGCCCTCCCCGTCCCCCCTTGCCTCCGCAGCCTCCCTTTTCGCCGGCTGGCTGCTCTGCGCACCTAGGCCGGCCTGCTCCGTGGTGGCGGGGGTCAGAGCCAGCAGCCCGGCGCGCATCAGCAGCTCGGCGGCGTGGGCCAGGTGGAGCCCGCTGGGTGACTCCCACATGTCGGGCCAGGAGGGGGCCCGGCGGGGCTTAGCGTGCGTGGGCTGGGCAGCCCGCTGCTGTGCCGGGGAGGGCTGGATCAGACCTTTGACGTCCACGGCCGGGGAAGGGGTGGAGATGTAATGGGAGAGGCTGTAGGGGTGGTTGGAGCGCTTAAGGCTGGGTCTCAGTGGCTCATTGGGGATTTTAGCACTGCTGTGGGCCTGATCTGGGGAGGAAGGGCCAGCGATGTCTACGGCAGTGGACATAGCAGTGGCTGTGTGTGGGGGGTGTCTGTCCTTGTGTGTGCGCGTGTGTGTGTGTGTGTGGGAAGAGAGGTGAGGGAGAAGGGGATTGAAGCCGATACGGGGTTGACAACCGTCCTGCTGTTACTTCAGCCAAAATGGCAAGCCTTGGCCTGTGTCCCTATTCCCATTCTCTGCAGCAGCCTCAGAGTCCTGGAGAGCTAGAAATGAATGGGGGATGAAGAGAGGAAGGTTAAGAATAGAAATGTTGGAGGGACAAATACAGAAAGAGAGTAAACAGAGGAGATTGGGACTGGAGGATATTTCTCGGCCGGGAGCCACTAAACACTGTCAGAGAATCGGAGTGTGGAGAATCCGTGTTTTAAGAGAAAAATAATATATACATATGTAGATTTTTTTACAAACAAACTGCTCGAATAGAGGCGAACAGGGCCATGTATCAGACACAGTGAATGGCTTGCCCGTGATTTCCGCATACAGGAGGCAGTATCCCTTTAAGAATTTCACGGTATATCAATGCAATCAATAACAGAGCGACAACAATATGCAAAGATATGCGCATATGCGCAGGTCAAATGTGGAGCGCGCTTTTCAAATACATTTTGACGACTGCTGTTATGTGTGCCAGCCAAAGCTTAAGCTCAACCCAGGAAGACTAAATAGAGGACCGTCAAAAAAAAACAGGCTGTCTTTTGTCTGGTATCGACGACGAGTGAGCGAGGTGCGCAACGATGCGGTTGCTGTGGATAAAAAAAGACCAGGGCTATATTCCGTGTCCACGTTTGTAGCAAAATGTACCCCGGCGATTGAAACCCGGGACATATATGTAGTTACGCGTCAACGAAGTGAACCCTTTTAGCGGGTCGATCGGGGCGCCCGATCGATCGTTTCGCCGCGATTAAGGTTACCTAAGAAGACGGCGCTCGACCGACGCCACGACGGGCTGACCACAGTCCGAGTGGTCGCTGCGACACGGTGCCGCGCGCAGCGAAAATAAGGCGACAAAAAAAAAACCTAAACGGTGAAAATCAACAGGAAGTATCGTCAAAGCGTCTCCCCTTACCTTCCGAATTGCGGTCCGAACTCTCCTGTCAAACATATGATGAAGTCATGAACTAATGGCGTGGTGATTGTAGCGTATATGGACGGCGGAGCTGCCGATTCCTCCTCCACCTCTCCGTCCCGGAGGGTCTGCAAACACTCTGCACGGAATTTGGGGGCGTCGCTCAAAATGCGAAGTGGACTCTGCAGCCGAGACCGACGTGGTCAGAGCGACCCCACGATATCCGAGGGAGCACTCTGAACGCACACGGACGAGCTGTCGGGGGGCGGGGGGGGGGGGGGGGGGGGGCTGCCATAGGGTGACAAATTAAACCCAGCTTTAATATGCATGTGTGTTAACGGACGTTACTACTAAGGAACAGTGGTCATCCTTATTTCATGATACAGTGTCATGACCCGACATATTAAACACTAACAACTATTAATATATATATCAAAATTAAATATAAATATATAATCTAATCCGTCTTTATTTATTTTTTTAAATCAGGACATTGTTTATTACACCATATACTATTATAGCAATACATATTAAAGCTCAATTCATTCAAATGTCTTGTTTACTCGGTGAATACACTTGTGTAATGTGATGTAGACTGGTGTCTATGTGGAGCAGTAGTAGAATGGGTAATGTATAATTAACTTAATTAAAACCACCTGTCTTGGCTTTCAGCTTCAGTTTAGTAGACGGTATTAGTCATTAGTGACGGTAACACTGGAATGGCATTAAAAGAGACATTAGCTTTGTATACAGCTTTGTTTATCAACGTCATAGTGTTGAAAAACTGGGTGAATTGATGTTTATATTACTTTAACAGCTATTTTAACAGTTAAGAATAAGGCGCCTGACAGACAAATAAAACATTGTCAAAAGTCTGGATTATCAATTGTATCCACACCGGAAGTCAGAGTCATAACCTCCATTACAAGATAACTCTTATTCTCATGTTATGACCGCTGAACCCCATTTGCCGGCTTATTTTCTAACATATGGTCAACACTATGAAGTCATTATGAAAAACTAAAAAGGAATAACTTAATACTTTCTAAACTGTTTATTTTCACCAAAACTACTTGCTAATTAGCAGTCAAAGTGCGTTGGCCTATTAGCATGAACAGCCGACATGATAGTGTCCCTCTAAAAGCTCGTACTACGCAGATATTCTTAGTACAGTAGATATATATAGAGATATATATATATATATTTATAGATACATTACGTCCCTCTCTCTCTCACACACACTGGTGAGCTGTCTGTTAAAGGTGACTCCTCACGCGGGGACGGCGGAGTCCACTCCACCTCTTGTGAGAGCCCTCCGCTGCATCTGGCACGCAGCCAGATACCTCGTGCGTGAGCTCGTGTGTGTGTGTGTGCGTGGCGTGCCTGTGCGTGTCACTATGGGAGCAGGGGCCCACCGTACTCGCGTACACTGTCTGGCCTGGACTATCCGTGTAAACACAGCGTCTTCTAGTGGTCACTGCAAATACTGCCACATCTTAAAATGGCCACTGGTGCTGGTGGACACTGCAGCACGGGCAGCCCCCCTCCCTCCCTCCCCCTCACCTCACCTCCAGCCAAGGCCTCTCACACACACACACACACACACACACTCTCACACTCACACACACACGGGTCCCACTGCAGTCTCAACACAGGGCTGTTTACTCATTATCCCTGTCCACTGTTAATCCATAAACACACTGCTCTGCCTCGCTGCTAACAGAGGTGAAGTTGTTCAGCGAAGTGCGTTTGATCCTGTGGGTTGGAAACAAACAATGGGAACAGTTTGCCCCCCCCCCCCCCAGAGAAGCCCCTCTGAAAAATAAACACGAGAAAGCCTACGAATCAGATCACTCGATGAGTTTTATTCACAATGTACAGAACGAATCGAGTCAGAAACACCGCAGCCAGTAGAAAACAAATCTCACAAAAAAGCAAAATATATCGATCTTATGCAGTTTTTGAACACTATACAGACTAAATACAAGTTTCCTCAGATAGCAGACAGTAACCGATTACAAACAGCAAGATATAGTGTTTCAACGCGTCTTATGGTTGGAGAGAATTATTTCATTGAAAGAAAAAATCGAAGCAGTTTAGTGCAAAAATCATAACGCGTAGCATTCATATGGGTTGTGTGCATCCAGACTCTGGGGCGTGGGCCGTTTATATACAAGGCCTTCTCTGAATCCAAATGAAACGTTGGGCCGGCTGAGGCAAAGAGCTGCCAGTAATCAGGGTTCAACCACCTGCTCCACACCCATGGGAGTCGAGAAGGAAGGGGGGGGGGGGGCACAGGTGACACCAGACAGGAAGGTAAAACTCCTGCATGGTGAAATATTTCGTTTCTATCAGGTCCGGTGAGAATTTGATCTAAACTCTTCACATTGAGTTGGGGGGAAATGCAAACAGCTGATTGTCAAAGTCCCTTCCTAATCTCTCCTCAGATGACCTTTGACTTTTCAAAGTTCTAATGTAGAAACGGCGTGAAATCTAAATTCACAACCTCTTCTGCACTCTCTGGGTTTCTGTTCTGTTGGGCATTGTGGAATCTCCACTGTTTGATTAGCATTGCGACAGCGTCAAACCGTACCCGTCGCTGTTGACACTGTGGTGGCGATGATGATTGTAAAACGATTGGACAAACTGAGCGCATGAGAGAGGGCGGGTTGAGGTTTCCTCGACCCCGGTGGCTTAAGCGTCCCTCTTCTTGATGATGAGCGGCCCGACGTTGTCCCCGGTCTCATCGTTGTGTTTGGCGTGGGCTCCGTCGCAGTACGGGAACTGTAAGCAGAACGCGGCACGTTAGAGGAAAACAATAAGTCGCTCTCACAAAGTTTAAGACCTTTGTACTTTACGATACAGTAACACAGTTAGCAAATACCAAACCTCCCAGAACGCACCTGAGAACTATGACAGAGAAACACACACGTTAGCTGCGTTACCCTCGGCCTCAAAGGGACGGAGACCTTTTGTCTTTTATCTTTGAGATCATCATGAAGTTAAATACGGAAACAGCTCAACTCAAGTCCCCTAATCCCAAGTGGTTAAAAATAAGGAAAATATTCAACTTCACAGACTTAAGCGATGTGGTAGCTTTGATTTTCCTTGTTCTTTATTCTACGTCAATGAAGAGAATTAAAGTTCTTGTTTACGCAAACGACTTCTCTCCATTTCGAGGACACCCCTTGGGTTCATTTCAGTATATGAGGTCTATTATTTTAAGATGTCGCCCCTACACAAAATGATCGCTTCCCACTCAGTTAAATTCAGATTCTTACCAAAGTAAAATGAAAAAGTGTTTAATTTAACAAACAACAGTAACAGCTACTGAGACCCGACCTTCTTTGACTTCCAGCAGCGGCAGTACACGGCCTTGGTGGCGATGTCCTCCATGTCGAAGCTGTGGACCACTTTGGGGCTATCTTTACTGATGGACGTGTTCACCTGGCCCTTTTTACAGCTGCGCCCGCTCAGGTAATGGCTGACCAGGAAACCTCCGACGGCTGCAACCACTGCGACCGGCACGGCCACCACGAAGTGCTCTGGAGAGAGACAGACGGTCACAGTGTGCATACAGATACAGAACACACCTTTCTCTGTACCGTTTTCTTTTATGCTAATAAATGTGTGGACGAAATATTAGACACATCTCCCAAATGTAACGCAATTCAATCTAATGTTACCACGAACTTTGGCCTCCATTATGACCACAGATGACTCAACACATATCCAACTGCCTGTTTAAGTACCATTGGAATGTTAAGTTTTTATCACTAAGTCCATGTTAAACTGGTTTTCTGTACGTTTCTGTAGGTCAAGGCTATTCAAAGCCTGGAATTAACATTAGCACTAAGGTTTTGGATGGCCTGTCATGTTGGCTTTGTTTTTTTACAAGGCACAGGAGAGGCGTATCCAGCATCACATGCTGTGGAGCCGTAAGACCAGGGGAACAGGGGCCATGCTGTCAGCCTGGATCAGCCAGTTCAGTGATTAGCTGCTTCGCTGGAGGCCATGATACATTAAGATATTCCTAGAAGTAGATGCAGGGATCGCCTCCAATTACGGCCTCCGCAGATGGGCCAGGACTATCAAAGTCACCGTCTAAAGTTGGAAACACGAACTGCGTCTGTATCCATCACATCTGACTGGCCAGTTAACTTCGCTAGCTAAGTGGCTGGTAGTCAGCTAACGCAAGGAGCGGGTTTAGAAATTAGAGAACAATTTAAAGATATGTGCGCTTCATGTACTAGTCTCCAAACAGCCGTTAGCCTACGAACAACTTTGTACTAGTCTGGGGTAACGTTAGGTCACAGATGTTAAGTTTACGTTGAGCGGCAAAACCAAAACACTCATTTAATGCTAGCGTGCTGTTAGCTGACTTGGATACTTTACCTTTTGATAGCGTGAATCCCGATGTGGGTAACGCGGGCATCGCTGCTAAACTTGGGGCTGTCATATTTCCCCTGCTCGTTGTTTTGTTTGTGTTCTGCACTCAACAGCAAGGTCATCCGGGGAGTCTTCCTGAAGTCTGTCAGCTCTACAGGCGCTGTGCTCCGCCTCCTACGTCACCGTGTGGCAACCAATCAGGTCTGAGGAGGAGGGGGGGGGGGGCGGATATAAAATATGCTAAAACGTCTTCGGCGCACTTCCGGCTTCGCTTTACTGCTGTTAGAGGACTGAACTGCAACGAGAATGTTACATTAGATCCATGAAATGTCTTTCTCTGGATATTTAACATGTAAGGGGTTTCACGTTAACCCATACAAATATAAAGTGTCCACGTGGATATCTTTATATTGTTACATTTAATTGAATTCCTGACCGTGATGACAGTAATTTGACAAGACACTCAAAGTCCGCTTTCTGCCGTTTTCCGAAGCTTTTCAGTCATATTTTCCAATATACGACATAACTAGCTGATTCTCTAATTTACTGCTGTATGTAACCACTGTGACTTTGCTGTCCTGGTTGATATTTATTATTTAACATTCATGCCGTATCGCACGTCGGTGTTTTCAGTGGCGGAGAATCATCTTGATGGCTGCGATCTTTGTCGACTCCCATTTCCCCTTCGAGAAGTATTTACTCCTTAACCGTGTTCATGCGACGATGAGCCACAGACGGGTTTTCTGCGTTTAATTTGATGACCCTGTCTACTTGTTTAACAGAAAAGGGTTCCGTTCCATCTTGAGAAACGTTTTGTTGATACATGAACGCGGAGTCGCCAGATAAAAATGTAATGCACTCCAATTACTTTACATACAATCACCACCAGAGGGCCACAAAACAATCTACCATCTTGAACATTTAAAGTTTTGTAACATTTGAAAAAAAGATAAAAAATCACTTGAATTTGAAGTGCCATAGCCCAGGGTAATCACCTAGGTATGCTATAATATATTAATGTAATTATCGTGTAAATGCATTCTTTTAAACCATATATTGAGTTTAATTTCACTCAAATTAGAGCACAAGCATCATCCATACACCATGCACCTTTAATCATTAATTCTGAACAATTTCAAAACCCTTTACGTTTCAGTTATGTTTTTTTTCATGTACCAGACACTCCCCAATACCCACAAAGAATGTAACCAACAGTAATACCGTGTACCAGATATTATTTATCCTGTCATCCATGGATGTGACCTGTGGGACATTTTCCTTTCCTATCTCTGCATGCAAGGGCCCGAGAATGAGTCAACACAGGAATAATGGGTTTTTATTACACAGTTTAATCAACACACAAAGCTCAACGAGCCTCTCAGGTAATTCAATATACAGAGGTTTTGTGCAAGAAGAGTGGGTTCTCCTCGCACCCAGAGCCCAAGCCAGTCCCATAGCCATTTAAGATGTTAGCCTCTAATTTAACAATAGCAAAAACAAAAAAGAGAAACCAAATAAGAAAAGGAGAAAAGAAAAAAAAGCAACCTAAAGAGTTATTGGGGGGGGGGGGGGGAAGATAAAAAACACAGGTTAAACTAAGAAAAATAAATCGCTTAAATACCTGGTCCAGAACCTCCACTTTGTGAGTAAAGAAAAGTTGGCGGTAGTGGTGAGGGTGACATGGGGGTTACAATTGTGCGTGCATGGGTGTCTATGTGTGTGTACAAAGGGGTCAACTTAGTTGGGGTGGGGGGGGGGTTAAGAGCAGGAGGTGTGGGGATAAATCCAAGTCCTTTCATAGAATCCAACAGAACACCAAAATAGGCCATGTGCACTTTCTCTCCCCCCCCCCCCCCCCCCCCCCCCCCACCTTTCCCATAGCCTGCAATGATTTATTTTAAGTATTCATCATATAAAATACAGAGTGCCCTTCGACTCGTGCTAAAACAAACAGCTTTCTTGAATTGTCACCCCTACAGATGGGAATTATAAAAGGCGACAAAACAAGAAAGGATGCAGAGTGTAAAAATCCTACTGTCCCCCACTCCCCTAAATAATTAGGGGAATAAAGGGAAAAAAGGGTTCCCTCCAAGTTTTACAGATGCTCAAAGGAATGCTTTTAAGGATTAACGTCTGGGGAAGGGGGGGGGGGGGGGGTGCAGGTGAGTGAAAGAAAGAAAGAAAAAAAAAAAAGGAGTAGGGGGAGCGGCAGCCCAACCTGTGTGGTGACAACATGTAACAGAATACAGAAGTCAGGAGAGGGGGCCAGAGGTCACAAGGGAGGGAGGAGGTGAAAAAGGAGAGATGGGTGTTACCATTGCAAGCTGACAATATGTACACTGGAGGGAGGGCAAGTGAGCTGAGAGGTGGGAGGGGAGGGGAAGGGAGACAGAGTCAAACAGAGGGAGAGAGAGAGAGGGGGGAGGAGAGAGACAGAGGGGAGGTGGGGCAGAGGGAGTTTTACAGGTACTCTGGTGAAGGGGAGGCGTGGCTCAAAGAAAGCACTCCAACGGAAACCAACAAGATCTTGTTTTAAACTTTTCATTTGTTTTGAATGGTTTTTTGTTTGTTTTCTCTTTACTGAAGCTCCCCTAACCTTATGTCGTAGAGGTGGTTGGCCATGATTCTAACCCAACACTACATTGCATACTTTTGTGTCCATTCCCGAGCTATTCTGTTGTACCTGTGAACAAGCAGAAACAGAGAGACAGATAGAGAGAAGGGATGTTAGTTGTTTAGCAACATGAGGATTTTGTTACATCTTTTTACAAAAAAAATAAAAATAATGTTAGGAAACCTGCGACATCGTCACTTCCATTCATTTCCATGTGTACATGCTATGTTTTAGCCGCTATCCTTGCAGCAGCAGCAAAGACGCCAGCTGGCTGCTACTCTACAGGGGCACAAACGGTTCGGAAATATCTTGCACCAATTTTTTTAGAAGAGCTAATGACAGATGGGATGTCTTCTTATTTCTGTTTATCATGTCCCAAGAGCTGAGGGGTGTCTTTACAGACCGATACGCAGAATCATAATGTAGCCGAGGACACAGCCCAAAATGCTTCTAAAAAAACAAAGAATTTTTAAACTAAAAAGCAGGACATGTTTTCGGAGCACTTTATATTATTCAGGGCTGCCCTCTTAACATCGATCTCGTCTAGAACCTCCCGAGTCGCATTTTGTCAGTCAAATCACAACCTCTTTATAGCTCCATCAGTCTTAAAACGACTACATAACTGGTGGAAACCGAGGACAGCACTGGGACCAGGATGCACACTTTGTATTTCTAAGCGATGTTTTCATATCACCGGTGAACATGAGCACTAAAACGTGAGTCTGTGGGAGTTTATTGTGGAGCAGCTACTCTGCAGGTGAACTGGGCGTCGGCTATGAATAATGCGTTTCCTAATAACCGTAGACAAATATCAGAAATAATGTTTATAAAAACGAAAAAAATATCTATGGATCAGAAATGCATGAACCACAGACACATGACACATTGAAGAGCTTTTTAGAGGATGTATCACATTTTTGTATATTCCTATTTTAGGCGAGCGCGTTAATCCCGTTCCACGCAGCCACAACTTGTTAGCACGTTTTTTCGGTTGCAAAAATATCACAATGACGAGCAAACTGAGCTGCAGCAACTGTGCGGTTGTGTTCCTCCCAAAAGCCAGATGGATTAATGGCGACACAAGCATTTCCTGGTTAGAAATGCTTGCGAGTTAAATGTAAAAAGGAGAGTTTGAAATATAGTCGCTGGGTTTCATTCAGAGCAGCGGTCAGGGGGGGGGGGGGGCACAACTAGTACCCAACGATGGATGCAGCTCTCCATTTCAGAGGGTGAGTACAACAAAATGTAAAGCTCTGCAGACGCTCTGCATTTGTCTTAATGTTGCATACATGCGTTGTGTGAACTCGCACTACTTTTGTCCATTGACAATTTCAATAAAGTTTATTCAAAGAGAACATACTTTGTGTAATTCTACTATGAACGGAAACACAAGCCGAAGATGACTGGAAGATGTAGACAACGCAATCTGAAGTTCAGTTTCATCATATATATGCAACATGAAAAATATTACTCCAGTAATATTAAAACGAGCCCAACACAGTTTACTGCATAACATTGGACCGTGGTTTTGCTGCAAGATGGCCGACCAAAGTTTTTTGACCCGCCAGAAATAAATCCGTTCAGTGTCTGGCCGTCTTAAGAGACTTATTACTTTTGAACAGTAAGCGTGTGTTTATCTTTAAAGCCACTTCCCGTAGTGTAAACCCGTAGAGACACACGTGTAAAACCTGCTGTCCTTGTGTCGGTTGGCTTTCAAACCAACAATGGTTTGAGAATGTGCAAGATGGAGCTTCTGTCCCCCAGCAGCCAGTCTGCGACGCTGACTTTGATCAGAACAGGTCTTAGTGCATCTCCACCCAGGCCGGCGGAGAACCGACGACAAATCCAAAAACATCTGAATGACGCACAAACAACTTACTTTTCCCTGTCCGTCTTGTAGATGCGGGCGATCTCGGGTACTAAGGGGTCGTCCGGGTTCGGGTCACACAGCAGAGAGCAGATGGACAGGAGGACTGGAATGGACCAGTTAACCAATCAGGACTCACAAATAAAAAACGGGAATTCTAAGAATTGATGCCAACTTCCTTCAGATGACCCACGGATGTAAGTCAGGCAGAGTTATAGAACCGTTTATAATACATGTAACTAAGATTTAAACATAAAAATTTAAAACTCTAACATTTACAGCAGGTCCAGTAGTGAGCACTGTAGAAACCAACGTGTTTCCCCTCTTCCTTTAGTCTTAACACGCCGTTTATAAAAACAGTAGCATTTGTCATTTATCTGGAACAATATGAGCAAAGGCCGGTAACAAAAACAAACATTCTACCTTTGGAGATGGTGAGAGCCGGAGACCACTGTGATCGCAGAATGTCAAGACAAATGCTGCCGTTGCTGTTGATATTTGGGTGGTAGATTCTTGTGGTAAATGCAACCTGAAAACAGACGGAGAGAGAAGAAATGTAGAGAGAGGGGGGGGGGGAGGATGAGGGGCAGGTGAGAGCAACAACAGGAAACTTAATGATGTAAAGCCGTGGCATGTTTTAGCAGGCAAGAGGCACTCGATGTGCCCCGCTGTTACTTGGTTTATGTATGCTGCTGCTGCTTTGTACGCGTGTCTCACTCACCTTTGGCGGTTTGAAGGGGTAGTCTGTGGGGAAGTGTATGGTCAAGAAGAAAACCCCGCTCTGGTAAGGACTGTCATTCTAATGCAGGGAGAGAGAAGCCCATTCATCTCATTACTGACTGACCGTGCAGGGAGGACAAAGAAGTTAATAACTCAAAGTCAAGAGTTCAGGTTCTGAGAGTAAAAGAAATAACGACAACATTCTTTCCTCATATGTGTGAATGGTAATTCCCAGCAAAAACCAAAGCAGTGTTATTCAGGCTGTGACTGAATCAGGAATATGCAAGAAGGGAATACTTACAGGTCCCATTATTGTGGCTTGCCAGTGAAACACTGAAACAAAAGAAAAACACAGAGGAATTGTTTAGGAAACACCAAGAACACAACGCATGGCTGAGTGTTTGCATAAATAATGCCACATTAAGTGAGCGTCGTTTGTTTTCTTACAGTTGAGTAACAGGCTCTTACATAAAGTGCAACTCGGGACTCTTGGAAGAGGTATTTTTAAACTGTAAATGGTAACGGGTCATATAATGGCAGTAGACTCACATTTACATTCACAAATAGCCCCTTCTAGGTTTAACACCCAAATTGCTGCCTAAGAGGAAATTGTTATCCTGACATGAAGTAGAGTTTTACATCACAATCTGGGAACACCAATACAAACCATCAGAATCTGATTTGGTAGCATTTAAAGCTGTCCAATTCAAGCATCCTGTTGAGGTCTGAGGGAAAATGTCACGTTGAAAAAAAAGCAGAATAGTAAACCACAGTAATTATGTTACAACAAGCACTTTCCTGTAGTTTATAGCAGAGCGGTTTGTTTGATGTCGGATGGCAGGAAGTGACATGTTAACTGCTATCAACACATATCATTGTGCTGTAGCATTATATGCTTTGTGAAGCGGTCTTTCTATGGCTGGTGACAGTTAGTTCAACCAATCAATTCCACACAAGCAAATACAGAGATCATTTTTACATGAAATCTATTAATGTGTGTAAATTGTTGACAGATAGACGCACAATAATCAAGAGGTCCATGGGACGGGTTTTTTTTTATCTGAGGGAGAAAACTCTTGCCACTGTGTTGGTGAAGCAGAATAAGACGAACCCTTAAATGGGAGAAGTGATTGCCACACAGTTCTTCATGTATAAACCAAACTTCAAAATGTAAGAATTCCAGCTGTGTCACCACAGAAGAAGAAGCGATCCCATCATGTCTAACACAATACAAGACCTTGATGTCATCAAAATAAGAAATATCTAAAATGATAAGTAACTGATTGAGCCAATGTTAATCACAACTAGACTGCACGTAACGGCATAGTTTGGATTCCAACATGTCATCCTTGTGCCCACATTATGCAAGTGGTCCTGTTTTACCTTCGCAGCCACTATGATAATCATATCTCTCTCTCTTCAGACAGAAGAGTCGTGGCGCTCAGTGAGGAGAGTGGACAAAGTCACCACAAGGGTTCATGTTCGGATTACTTACAGTGAAATGTAAAAGTCCAACCGCCGGCTTTATTATATTCATTTTTGATTCTAATAAAACAATTTTTTGTTTAACAAATGGCGGTTCGCTCTGTGTGTATCAGTCCTGCCTCACGTGCTCTGTATGAATGTGTGTGTGAGTGCACTCAACTGACAAGTTGTGTCCTGCCGAGCAGAGAGGAGTCGTCGTCTATTATTTTGCACCGACAACAAAACACATTACAAATTGCATCAAGTGCACAAACGGGGGACTTCGTCGTTAGACGGGCTACTTCGGAAAACACAGGTGTTAACTTGACAAAACACGTTTGTTGGTTTAATGAAAGAGTTCTTTATTTACAGTGGACTGTTTACAGCAGAGCCACTAAGATGCATTGAAAACACAAATGTCAAAATAACAGGCCCATATGAGGAAAATGGAGGCTATGCCTCACTCACACTGTTAATGGCCTTAATGCTGTTGGATATTTTCTGCCTTTGACCAATTTTGCAAACTGATGTCATATGTCCCAAATCATATACTTTTTTTATTTAACATGTATTAATCCAGGATAATGCCATTTGATCTTTTGAATCTCTTTTACGAGGGGATCCTGGACGAGGGGTGCAAAAATAAAATATGATGTGGAATTACCTGCAGAAATGTATATGATCAAGTTTGGCATAGCTTTATTTGATAAATTATACAATTTAAAACAAATACATGGGATTGAAGACATGTCCCCCCCTCTTAAAATAACGTATTTTAGTTGAATAAGAGGGGATTTATGTTGCTTGTAAAACAATAAAGTAACCATTATTGTGGCATGTCTTGATAAACCTTAAAAAATAAGGTCTAATGATTCTTGATTACAAGAGTTCTGATCAGTCAGGAATAGATGTGCTTTTAAATATTAATAGCTATTTACAGACCGGGTGAGCTAAAACGCACAAGAAGCCTGATTGTCCTTTACAATATTTCCCAACCTGTTAACCTTCGAGTCAGCAAACTCATTCAAATATGCATAATTAAGATCAATAGATACGGTGGAATAGTTACAATGTGCCAGAGGCCACCGGATTTTGGGCTTTAACAAATCAGAAGATTCACAAAGGTGGTTGTATTAATTTCTGTATTAATACAATATTCATCATTGTCTTAATTTATTACTATATATATATATATATATATATATATATATATATATTTATTTTAAAGGTTTCAAAGGAAATATCTACAGTATGTATGAAATGTATTTAAAAAACTTAGTTTGTGAATGCCTAAGTGTTATTTTTGGGTCAATCTTTATAGGATAAAAAATATATATTGTACGTGAATAATGAAGTAAAAACCACGGTCGGCATTTACTCTTACACTACAAAACAATAAAATGATTGCTAGAGAAGAATTCCCCTTATACTTGTCCTGAAAGCAAAAGTGAAACAGGCCCGTAGCAATAGAGTTGGGAACATCATGCTTTTATATGAACCAGTTTTTTCACAACAGGCAGTCCAGGTATTTCCTGGTTCCACTTGCTCAACAGAACAGAGATACTTCCTTAATTTAGTTAAATGCCCTGGACTCCTCCCATTAAAAAGCCAGCACATCCACTGATGTTTTTGTTTCCTTTCTAAAGTTACAAGACTAAGGTTTAAAAACCTTTGAAGTATTCCAGTTGCAGTCTGTGGCAATCGGAATATTGCGAAAAAAAATTTCAGATCTAAACTAAACACATAAATCATAACAGATCTGGAGACAATTCATAGTTATCTCACAGGCGAAAGACATAATCCACATAGTCTGTAACAAATTAGAATAAGCTATCGACATTCCTTTTGGTGTCATTTTTTGACCAATAAGTATTTATTTCTGTGGGTTGAGAAGGACACACCAGGAATTTGTTGACTGAGCACCACTCACACACAGCTACCAGGTTACTGTTGGTTTAGATGATGAACTTACTGTCATCTCCTACTGGTCCTGCAGAACACTGGGCTGGTGGGTCCCGTGCCAAGTCGTTCAACTCCTGAGACAAAACAAAATGACAAGTCACTTGATCGAGTCCTGGACAGTATTTCTACAAACAATAACCTACATTACAGAACTGGGAAGGACAACACAAAAATGTCACAAATACAAAAATTCCCAGAAATAAAAGGATCTTCAATAATGTGATATAAATAATTATCAGAGGCCCAGTGTGAGCCCTCTATTTGGTTGACTAAATCCCTGTTTGTAAACAGATCTGAAAGGCCAGTGCAACCGCAATTGCTACAAAGCCTCACTGCCATAGTAACAACTCACAAAACAATTCCCACTGACACAAACACGACAGTAGCACCGTGGGCCTTGACTGTTGGAGTGACCGCTATTACATAATAGCATTTCTCCAGGTAGAACATGTGACAGTCTGACGGAGACCACGACGATATGTCTCCAGACACTGATAAACAAGAATGTAAGCTCGTCGTGTGTAGTGTGACGTTACGGTGCCAATGTTAGCTCGCGAGGCGCTGGGGTTGGACAACAGAACAGGATGTAAAGTGGTAGAAACGTAATGCTAGCTGGTTAGCCTCATTACGACACGGCCTAGCGTTACCGGGGGAATTAACAACAACCCGACAAAACACGACATTCAGCTGTTTTAATCTAACAAACGGCATAATCACGATGTGCTGCTCGCCTGCTGTCAGCAACATGGCATCGGAGGCGAACAACGCGTGGGGCCTGTTTTTACACAACGACACACTGCTAACATCACGAGCGGTCTCCTGTATATCGCTCCGTGTCGAATACAATTACAATGTCAAATAATAAACACAAACACGACTATTATTCATGACTACTTGAGATGTCTAATTACAGGTTGTGCATTACGAAGACAATATTACGTCAACGAAAAAAACAGGGATTAGATATACGGAAGCGCAACGTTAGGTTACGTCGATCTTTATCTCTTGGCTGTTACAATTATACTTACATCCGAAGATTAAACCATCAAAATACAAGCTAACTACAAAGTAATGGCAAATCGGTTAATAAAATAAGCGCGAGAGTCCTATCGTTAGCGTCACACCGCTAGCTGTTAGCTGATAACTTATCTGTCAAATCAAGGAGCGGGTTCAGCTAGCTCAAATAACTAATAATTAATATTAGCTACCTTGACTGTCGTATGGGGAAACGAATACCTGATAGCATGAACACGTACGAATATAAACCACCGTTCATTTACTGTACAGATGTAGCGTTAACAGCTAGCGGTACTGTAACGTTATTAAGCTAGCTCGATCAGAAGCTTATCCGAGTTAGCCAACCACCGGGAGATCATGTTAGCTAGAGACAGCTAGCGTTAACTCACAGCTAATATCATGTTAGCTAGAACCGGCACAACTAACACAGACAGTGAGTCGATGGTGAACCTATGTGATATAACCAAGAACAGCCATCATAAGGCTATTTGTAGCTTAAATAGTATAACGGTTCAGTTGGCCCATTGGTAGCAGCACCAGTGAAGAGACAGGCGGCGCGTTGCTGCTCTCACTGTCGTCACTCGCTATTTAGAGACCGTTAGCTAGTTGTTGAAACAAAGTACGAGTTATTTACTCAATATTGTAGTGTTATTGTCAATTTATTAAACCCTACAGACAAGTATCAAGTGGGCAAGCTTGTAATTAAATCCCCGACGAAACTGCGAAATCCTGGGCCTCGTCGTTCACTTCCTTACCTTGTGAATTCTTTTCAGAGCCATTGTTGTGCTAGCGCTTCTGTCAGGAAAAACGTGCGATTAAAATGGCGATTGATATCACTGTCCGTTGGTACTACTACAACTTAATTATCACAGAGCTCCGTTACTGTACACTCAATGTACCAATCGTTACCAGAAGCAACCACCGATAAAAATTTCGAGACGAAACTGAAAGATAGAAGGGGTAGAACCGCGGTCCTTCCTCCTACTGCAGCGGCTACCAAATCACTGCGGCCTGTGATCACCAGCAGTAACAACGACAAGACTTCCGGAATCAGCTCTTCAAAATAAAAGCCCCATGCGTCCAAGCTGAATAAAACATTAAGATTACATAAAACGTTCCTAATTATATAAGACATTATCATGCTTGGCTGTACGTTATTCTCATACAATGATTTTAACTGTTTTGTTTAAAATAAACAAAACTGCAGGCCCAGTCACACTGTACAACTCCTCTTTGTCTGTAGTTATGTGCACCCAAAGAAGAATGTACAGTCAATAGGCTACTTCAAAACGCTGCCAGCTGGTTATGTGTTGTCTCCAATAAGAAAAAAACATATTATTGGGCTACAAGTATCCATTATTTTAATATTGATTAATTTGACTTATATTGTCTCGATTCATTTATTTATAAATTGTCAGAAATGGTGAAAAATGCCCATCAGAATATTTTGCATTTTGTGGACCCGAAGTGATGTCTTCTCTGAGTGTGCTCAACCAAGAGTCCAAAACCCAGACATAGCAAACATATAAAACAGAGGAACGCAGCAAATCCTCACATCCGAGTAGCTGGACCAGATCATGTTTGAATAATTTAAATTTAGAGTTGCTGGATAATTTTCTCCACAAAGTTGACTAACTGTTCCACCTCTATATTTTATAATATTTGTATTCCTTTTTCAGAGACCAATATATGATGTGTTATTATTTAGTGTCTATGACAAAAATACGAAATTACTGTACTGCACTTGAAACAATACAAAATAAAACGTCACCCTTTTATGTTGTAAACCAGCCGGCGAAGCCGGAAGTCTCTGTTGGAACGCATCTCTCACTGCGCTACTGCTAGAAAGCCTTCCGCCGACACGAGCACGTAAAGTGCTCACGGTTGCAGTGCAGCCTAGAGACGTAGTGCTGCAACTGGCATCATTGTGGATCCATGCATGCCGCGGTTAGACTGTGCTCACATGGTCCGGGTGGAGCCAAAATGTCTACCCAGCACGCATTTTGCATGAGGTAAACTCCAGCGAACCTATGCTGAGACAGTGTTCCACCACAGTTATACAGCCTTTACCTTTACATATCTACAGACAGTGACATTTATATTGTTACACGTTTCTAGTTTGTTGGCCGTATTCATCTATACACTTTTAGGGGAAGTGTCATACAGATGAATTACACCCGGGGTTTGCTCAGCGCGGAGTGATACGGCCAGCGAAACTTGTGATCGCGAGATCCTCGGCACAAGGCACACTGTGATCTTTTTTGAGGATTTAAACTGGAGCTTCTGTAACTATGGATTACACGTTAGATTTATAGAGCAAACATGTACGTTTTAAATATGTTGAAAAACATTTTCTTAACTCTTCTTAGAGTATATGCTACAGGGTGTTATGATCGTGTCGCTCTGCCGTTTTATTTGCATATTTCGAGTGTTTCAGGTAACGTGAAAGGTGTACGTCAAAAGTTGGGCGGGGCATAGTAACTGGAAACTGTAACCTCGACCTCAGCATAGCTCCCTGAAGGTGAAGACACAACGTTTGCTCTTGTTTGCTTTACCATCACTGTAATAATCAACGGTATAGCTTCAAACTGCCCCACGTGGTCACCTGCAGTTCTCCCTGGCACGTGCCCTACCCGCAGTGGTGTACAGAGAAATACACAATAAGGGGTTCCTTTTCCCGAACTCATAAACATTACACATTTTATATATGTGGAATACATAGAAACACAGATTACACCAATATTCATACAGATTGGAATGTTAACTCATGAGAAATAAACTCGAGATATAAATTAATAAACACTGCTAACTTCATATTAACACTGCAGCCCAAAATATGTCAGGTTATAAAAGGATATATATTTCATTGTGAATATATTTAAGAACACATTAACATTGGAAATACAATGGACAATCATGTCTATATTTTCAAACAAATGATTGAGCCACTTATAGTAAAAAGACAAGTATACCATCCCTTATGAATAGAAGTATTTATCTAGATAATCACCATCTATAATGTTTGATCAGTTCTATGGAGCTGTTGGCTGCAGAAACTGTTCACAAAGGGATCAATTTACTCATTTCACGGTGTATTCTGCGCTCTTTTTAGTCTTGCGGTGAGGAACTTGTCCCTGGTTATGCAGTTGGCCTATCATACTACAATGGGCATACTGTACACTGTACATGTGAATGTTTTCATCCTATTCATAATTGTTCTTCTGCTATTATGAAATCTGTGGACAGCCGTCAGATGAAGCAAAACAAGCTAAAGTTGTGAAAAGACATGTCGTAGCACTGTTTGCCAACTAAAAAATCAGATATTACATTTTAGGATATTTCGTCATCCATTTTATTTTTGCACTCTGGGTTGGAACACATTAGTAGCATTACCACAGTAATAGTAGTGGTAGCAGTAGTACGAGTATCAATAGTAGACAAGATCTACATATATATATATTTATATATATGTATATACAGTGCCCTTCAGAATCATTGGCACCCTTAGTGAATATGAGCAAAACAGGCTGTGAAAAAATGTCTTTGCTGTTTATCCTCTTGGTCTTTCACTCAAAATAATCACAAAATCTTACCTTTTCATTGAAGTAAAATTATTGAAAGAAAAAAAAATGTAATAAATATTTTTCTCCAAAACATGTGTGCCACAATTATTGGCACCCCTAGAAAATCTCATGATTAAAATCTAACTGAAGTATAATTCCAGTCATATTTAAAATGTTTAAGTTCACCTGTTTGATTAGGAACTCTTCAACCATGACTTCCTGTTTCACTGGGGTATAAATATGAGGTGACACAGGCCAAATTCCCTTAGTCATTCATCACTATGGGAAAGACCCGAGAACACAGTGACGATGTGAGACGAAAAGTTGTTGAGCTGCACAAATCAGGAAATGGATATAAGAAAATCTCTTATATCCATTTCCTGATTTGTTGAAAACAGTTGAAAATTTCCACTATCAGGGCAATAATTAAGAAGTTTAAAGCAACAGGAAATGTTAAGAATCAGCCTGGAAGAGGACGTGTGTGTACATTGACCCCACGCACCGTGAGAAGGACGGTTCGACTGGCAAAAGAATCTCCAAGGATCACAGCTGGAAAATTGCAGAGGTTAGTTAAGTCTTGGGGTCAGAAAGTCTCCAAAACTACCATCAGACTCCCAACCACAAGTTGTTTGGGAGGGTTGCCAGAAAAAAGCCTCTGCTGTCAATCAACAACAAACTAAAGCGCCTACAGTTTGCCAAACGTTACTGGGACTTTCAATGGGACCGGGTTATATGGTCAGATGAGACCAAAATAGAGCTTTTTGGCAACAAACATCAAAGGTGGGTTTGGCGTAGACAGAAAGATAGCCATACAGAGAAGCACCTCATACCCACTGTGAAGTATGGTGGCGGATCTTTGATGTTGTGGGGCTGCTTTTCTTCCAAAGGCCCTGGACATCTTGTTAGGATACATGGTATCATGGACTCCATCAAATACCAGCAGATATCAAATGAAAACCTAACAGCCTCTGCCAGGAAGCTTAAAATGGGCCGTGGTTGGACCTTCCATCAGGACAATGATCCGAAGCACACCTCAAAATCTACACAAAAATGGTTCACCGACCACAGAATAAAGGTTTTGCCATGGCCATCACAGTCCCCCGACCTAAACCCCATAGAACATCTGTGGGATGAGCTGAAGAGGAGAGTCCACAAGCGTCGACCTCGGAATCTGAAGGATCTGGAGAGATTCTGCATGGAGGAATGGTCTCAGATCCAGTGCCATGTGTTCACCAACCTCATCACGCATTATAGGAGAAGACTCAGAGCTGTTATCTTGGCAAAGGGAGGCTGCACAAAATATTAAATGAAGGGATGCCAATAATTGTGGCACATATGTTTTTGAGAAAAATTTTGATGTTCTCTGGCAAATGGCAATGGAGCTGCACGGTGCTGGGCTGTGAGCACAGGATCCCACTAGAGGACGTTGGGCCCTCATGCCGCCCTCATAGTGTCTATTTCAGTATGGTCAGAAACATACACACGAGTAGTCTGAGGTCATGTTGTTGTGCTCTGGCAGTGTGCCTCCTGTTCCTCCTCGCACAAAGGAGCAGATACCGGTCCTTCTTCCACGGCCCTGTCCACCTCTCCTTGTGTAATGGCCGTCTCCTGGTATCTCGTCTACGCTCTTGAGACTATGCTGGGAGACACAGCAAACCTTCTAACGACGGCTCGTATACATGGGCCGTCCTGGAGGAGCTGGACTACTCGTGCAACCTGAATAAACTGCAGTCACCGTCTCGTGCTACCAGTAGTGACAGGGGCACTAGCAAAAATGCTAAACTAGAGAAAAAAACACCCAGGAAAGGAGAGAGAAATAGTCTGTGGCCACCACTTGCAGAACCATTCCCTTTTTGGGAGGTTGTCTTGCTGTTGCCTCTCCTGTCCACCGGTCATTGCTTTAATTTACACCAAAGCAGGTCAAAGTTATGTTCATTTCCTTCAAATCCCATGCAGTGTGCCATCAATTTATCCCCAAACAGCAATGTTTGGTTTGCCACTTTTTTCATTAAGATCCAACTTGAATTAAAACACCGTAGGTCCATGTTCATAAATACATACATGATACACCTTAGACTGGCCTGTTTAGAGGGTATATGTGAAAATCGTATATAGTTATAGTTTGCATTGAGACGTTGCTCTTTCCATAGCTCTTTCTGTTTTTGCCCTAATGTTGACCCAAATTGTCAAAGACTCAAATAGGGAAAAACCAACTTTGATCATAATTACTATGTAATTCATTTAGAGTTCATAAATGTATTTAAAACTGTAGCCGGCAGCACTTGAATTCTGAGTTATAATCCAATTTAATGCAACGACAGCTTTTTTGTTCCCTAGTCATTAGCAGGGAATGCTCAGGTGTAACCAATGTCACGATGGCTCTGTTCCATGTACAAGGTGGATCAGTAAGTCACACCAGTGACAGGCACATAAACACAATGGAGCCGAGTTAATGTGATGAGTCACACCTGTGCTTTCCCTGCTGGGGCATGTCGGAGTGAATATCTGCTGTGAAAACAGGCCGACACTATAGCATTGTTTGATTTAGACAATGATGAACTAAGACCTAATTCAATTCAAAGTGCTTTACTCTGAGCTCAATGCTTAAAATAGCGTGTTATAATGTTAGCATTAAAGCCTCCTATGTGTAGATTCTTTTATGTGTACATTTCTCATCTTTCATATTGTTCTGAAGGCCTAAGTCTTTCTTTTTACAGTAAAACAAATGGAACGGTTCCAGTGAAAATTGGTGCAGCATACACCATTCATCTCAGTGTCCACCAGTCCGATCTGTGTGGGGTGTCCTTTTGAGGAGTGGGGCATTTTTAAGCTTTTATTACAGACCGTAGAGATGCAATGGCTGGACCCAAAATAGGGATCTTGCAATTCATTGGTCCACAGTGTTCTTTTTGATACTCCTTTGTAAAAGTGATGAAATCTTACAGGGCTCAAAAGGCAGCTGAGTCCATAGGTGCAGCTGATGCTCAGAAACGGACATACTGACTGGACATAGGCTACTCTAAAACGGACAAAGGCAGAGGACCACACAGCTGTGCAGATGTGGAAGCTATCATTTGCTCCTCCAGAATAATGCCGGTTTATCCAATCTGACCGTGTAAAGCTGAGCCTGACAAAGGGACTCGGAGGTGTAGCCCGCTAACTGACCACTGTACAGACGCCCTCAGATGCTCAGCAACATGGCCAGTTGTTTGGGGCCACCTTCTGGCCATGGCTGCACATTTTGGCTCACAGCAGGCTTTGGTGGACTCTGTTAACAATGTATTTGTCTTTTTAGAAACACAATCCATTTGTGTTATTATTCAAATATATGTTTACAACATATCTTATCTATCTGTATTCTATCACTCAGATGTCCAATAGACGGAGAAGACATTTGATCAGCTCCTGCATCACCTATATTTCTTTCATTAAACTTTAATCTTGTAAAAAACAACAACACTATCTTAAAGGCCCACGTGATCTTCTGTCAAATAGCCTATACTACAGTTACAGGCCCACGTACGCACAAACACACTCCACAGAGTTGTTGTTAGAGGGGGGAAACCCCGTAATAAATACCTCCACAGGATGGCAGTATAAGTCTGAGTGTGCCTTCTTTTAAATGGGTGTGCGTTCCGCGTGTGAGTGAATCTGCGTGGGAGTTCCTTCCTTCGCCATTCCGGGGTGTTGCCAACCGCACGGCACCACCGAGAGGCGTCCTGGAGAGGCAGAGCCTGCATGCGCTCCTGTTCTCTCTCCAAGGCGTCTCTTCGCCCTCTAACCTCCAGAGTTCGCCCCCACCCTCCTATTCCACCACCAGCTACCCCCTACATAACCCCCCCCCCCACACACACACATATCTCAAATAACAAAATTCGGGGATCCAAGCATGCCACAACGGCAGCGAGGTGTCCGCCTATCCTCCCCCAAAGTCCCCGCAAGCGCGGCTGCAGGCTTCCCCCTTTCGAGAGAGCGCGGAGACTCCACCGAGTGATGCTGCTGCAGCGAGAGAAGCAGCCAGCCAGCACGCATATTCTCGAAGCCCGTTGGAGGACCCGACACCACAGTTCCGGCCCTTGACAGAAGAGTGCGAGAGAGAGAGACAGAGACCCCCCTCCCCACCCACCCCCCCACCCCAACCCCACATCGTCTCCGTTCCCGTCCCAGGACTCCAGGATGTCCGACTGCAACGCTTGTCCCGCCGACCGGGTGATCAAATGTACGCATGCAAGATCCTGCACGGCCAGTGAGAGCTCAGTCTGTGCCAATAATTCTTACTCATCTTTTTTTAGTTTTAGTTTTTAAGTTTGCATTCTGACGTTGACGTTGACGTCTTATTCGCACGTTTCTGTTTTGCTGTGAGTCCATCCATTTTTATTATTATTATGGCACCATAATAAAAGAAGCCAATTTGGCTGTCGAGTCACCATGCATGTGCCAATTTGAAGCTTTTAGGGGAAGGAAGGGGGGTAGGGGGGGTATCCAATCCCAGGGTCTTCCCTAGTTATTCCATTAGAATTCACCCCATCACTGAGGCATTACCCCATTTTCTAACAAGGGGAGGGGCGGTCTCTTCCTCTATGTATAGCCAAAGCCATTATGTGCGACACCCTCCGTGCTGCTGCATGAGCTCCGTTTACGCGCTCCACTCCTAGCGGTGGTTTCGTGTTACTGAATAATACCCTACAGAGACACAGCCAAGAGGGCGATAGAGGGAGGAAAGAGCAGGGAGGGAGAGAGGGAGATGAGCATCTTGTTCCAATGAAACATCAAGCAGTGTGACGATGACAGCGAAAGGCAGACATAAAGGTAAATAAACGTTCCGCATAACCTGCGATCTTTGGTGTTGTGGTGCTTGTTACATTTATCGTTGCATGTAAGCAACGATGTAAGGGGGAGAGAGAGAGGGAGGGCAAGATGCTATGGGGGACTTGTCACTCGGGGACTCAATGATTTTTATTTTGTATAGCTTTTTGTCTTTGTGTTCATTTACTGTATCTCTAGCTGCACGTCGTAGTGGCGCCCCAGTGTTGGATGTACGGAGCACCTTTGGGGGGGGGGGGCTTGTTTAATTTTTCACCCAATTTGAGTCAGGTAATTGAATTGTTGAAATGGCAGGTAGGCTGACAACTTTGCCAGGCCGAGTGCGCACCTCCGGACCCAGTGAGTGTGGTTCTGACTGTAGGCCTATTAGATAGAATCTGCCTGATGTTCGCTGATGTGCCGTTTAAAAAACACGAGCGCACATGACGGATTTACCAGTGGTTTCGAGTCGACGTTTTCTCATTAAGGCCTGAATGTCAGCGGGTAATTGTGCTTCACCCCTGTGCATCGCTCCTCCACGTCTGTCTCCGTAAAGGTCTCCCTAGCTCCCCCCCCCCCCCCCCTCTCGTCTCCGTGTCAAACGAGAGACAGAATTTAGTTTTTGGGGATGCTGCGCAGCGCATCCGAGCCCTTTTGCCAGACGATGATTATGCATACCGCCCTAATGGTGTTATTGCATCAGTGGATTATGGAATATTTAATGTGTTTATGATATGAAAGTGTCTGTTTCTGCTTTTTACGCGTGGGCGGTTATATATATATAACGTTATATATAGGGGAGGCGAGGAGGGGCTCCGCTCGAGTTATGATCCACGGAGTTTCAACGAGACTGGCATGGCTTCCACGCACGCAGACTGTCACATGCGACGATGCCTGGCTGGCTGGCTCCCATTAATAAACTCGTAAGGTCTCTCTACCGGAAGAAGCGGAGCTGACAGTTAGATGAGTCGCTCGGGCATGCCCCGGTATTCCGTGCGTGCGTCGCGCTTGAGAGAGGGGGGTGGGCTGGGGACGTGGGGGCTTCAGGACTGCATGTGCATATGCATATACCTTTAGTGTGTGTGGAACTAGGGTATATGGATGCAATTGTACAGGGTGGCGATGCTGCCAAATCTGGATTCTTAAAAAAAAAAAAACAGAGTGCAACCACATTAACACTGACCCCCAAATCCATTCATCAGTTATCGGACTTTACCCACAAACCCCCTTTACATGTGTATTTTTACATCTTCATTTCTGTTTGCATGAGTATTGTAATGCAGCTGGGCAACTGGAGCTCAGGTGCCTTAACACTGGAACAAACGGCCTATATGCTCATGCATCATCCATCACAAACACACACACACACACACACACACACACACACACACACACACACACACACACACACACAAATAAATGCACCTTCCATAGCAAATGTGCAGCAAAACAACACAGCCATTCATCAGTCAGGTGAGAATGATTTAGTGTGTATGGAGCTGGAGAGAGATGGGGTGGCATCAATCAAAGAGACGTCACTCTTGGCGGATGGACTGTGGCCCGGTAGTTCCCCACGTTATGGATTTTAGTGGTATTCAGCGGGGGGGAAGTGCACGGCGACGGAGCCAAAAGGACAACGCATACCGAGAGGAATGGACGGAGAGGCAGAGAGTGTGGGGGCGAAGTGAGGAAGAGATGGAGAGAGAGAAAGAGAGACATGGGTAGCAGTGTTTCACACTGCTGCGTGGCAGGACAGCATCCTCTGACTTAACCAATGGACTTCTCACACCCGACTTGATTCACTTACCATGCGAACCCGTCTGTGTGTGTGTGAAAAACAAGCATCGACGGAGGCAAAATGTGAGAATGTGACTCTTGCATAAAAGTTTAGTTCAATAACTTTAAAGTAGTCTCTGCCAAACATTGCCTTTACTGTTCATAAGGTAGACTTGAGTAGAACAAGGTTTTGTTTAACGAGATTTTGTAGAATACAATAAATTCTGTTACTGCAACCTCATGCCGGACCCATAAATGTATCTACAATAGGGAAACAAGGAACTTCATGTATCATTAAAAAGAGACATCATGCTCCGAAAGGGCAAACCTGTACCCATGAGTGAACAGCAAGGAATCTTCGGTGTGCAACATTTGGACTTGATGTTATCTGCTAATAGGCTACCGGTGGTATCGGTGATGCAGCGAATACGAACACATACATACAATGCAAACATGGAGCTCGGCAGGATCTCCCTGTCCCTAAGATCCTGAGTCCTGACTCCTGACAGTGTAAAACCCGGAAACGCTAATGCTTGATTCTTAAACATGAAAACACAAACAGAACGCTCCTCCCAGATAATAAGCAACACGTCACTGCCTCATTGACCGTTTCTATGGCAGAAGCACAGGTGTAATTAACATCAACGATGGCTGCATTCCATATAAGTGCCAGTTTCAGGTTTCCTGGTGTTGTGCATGCCGGCTCACCGTCATGGTTTACACTCACAGAGCTTAGAGCTTACTCGCTGTGGAAAAGGTCTATTGGCAGTGTTGTCTATAGGAATGGTGCGACCAGTCAAGCCATGAGGAGCTTTATCAAATAACAGCACCACGCATTTCGTGGTCACAGCTTTGTCATTGTAAATGTAATAACCGAGATGAAGCAATGTTGAGCTATCCCTTTGGGTTTGGGTAACTAATGATGGACATCTGTTTTAATGTTTTCTGGATCATAGATGAAATGATTAACCAATTGAAAAAAATCCCACTGTGACACATTGGATACAGCAGCGCATCAGAAGGTGGAAAAATCAGTTGAAACACGTGCTTCAAAAGACAAAATATATTTCAATACATTGCAATCCAATTGCCCCGACTCATGGTGGATAATTTGACGTGTCAAACACAGGTGAGACTGATACCATTCATCATGGCTGTGTGCCATTTAGCAGTGTTGAGGGCCCTGGGACTGTGCAGGCTGGCTCTCTGACATGGCCTACTGCTTCACCTAAATGGAATAGGTTAGCTAGGTTAGCTGTACTTTTCCTGCTTTGACAAGTCAAACTGTACAGTGTGAGACATATACAATCCAATGACAATAGAGTTGAATCAACAACTTTCTGACTGAACATTGTGAGCGAAATAAAGAGAGAATTTAATGCATCTGATTTCACAGGTGCAGCTAATAAAACTGCAAACTCAGTGGATAATGACTGTAATGATACTTAAATTACCATTGAGTCTGGAGTTTATAGCAACACGCATGTAAACAAGGCAGAACTGCACGGGTTTACCATTATCTAATGTATGAAAATGAACATTTTAGTTAGCCTAAATTGAGATGGTGGAAAACAACTATTTCTTAGTTGTAAAGATTTAGTGGAGCAGAGAATGAAGTCGTGGCTGTGGCCCAGAGGTAGACAGTCGTCCTTCAATCAGAGGATCGGCAGATCGATCCCTGGCTCCTCCAGCCCATGTTGGAAGACATTGTACAAGTGCAATTCCATTTACCAGTCACCATCCTGTTGTAATCGAAGTGCGCATGCTTTAAGGGCACGTGAGCGTGGTTAGCTCAAGGCTGCCGCTCTGCACCACTGTCATATGGCGGTTACAGCTAATAACGCCATCCAGACCGACGGCGGCGTCACAGATGCAAAGTATGTACCCACCTGTTCCCCCTCAGGTACACACCTTTAGCTCTGTCTGCACTTTTGCCGTTGTTTGCGCCGTTAGTGCTGTTAGCACCGTGAGCTGCAATCTCGCATTGAGCCCCTTTAAATAGCTCAGGAGAGTTTAAATATAACAAACCATCCAGCCTCAGACTTGTAACTTTTAGGATAGTATCTGTCGTATGATTACATGTTGCACTGTGTGCTATCTTAATGCAGGACAGAGCTACAAGAGATGGCTTTGCTGGCAAACGTCTTGTCATATATTGGGTAGTGTGCCAAATATGCTAAACTACCTGATAACACAGCTAAGAAAGAGTTTTTAAATGTGCCCTCACTAGCAATTGTATCCTGAAATAGCAAGCATTAGTAGAATCCCTTGTTTGCAACCGATGGCTGAGCTCCCTTGCCTCACATCGAGAAAGTAATCCCCAGCTAGAGATAACAATTCAAAGTGCAAATGGGGATGTTTACCGTTTACAAATTGTGACCTCTTAAACATATCAATGGATGTCTGAGGAGTGTTCACTAAAGCTGAGTGCAGCCATATCCAATATGCACACATGCATGTGTGCACTCATGCATTCACAAACGCTCACACTCACACACACGTTACCTCTGGCAAGACTCGGGGCACACTGGGCATATTTCCTTTTAGTGTAACATGCTGTCCCTTTCCCTCATAGTTCGCTCAGAGTCCTGTGTGTGTGTGTGTGTGTGTGTGTGTGTGTGTGTTGGATGTTGGTGTTATCCTTGTGAGCCAAGGGTCCCACCTTGACAGGTCTCTGTGAGTCCTGTTGGGAGGGTGGCAGGGCAAGGCCTATTTATAGAGAAGGTACTCCAGAGAGAGAGAGAGAGAGAGAGAGAGAGAGAGAGAGAGAGAGAGAGAGGAGAGAGAGAGAGAGAGAGAGAGAGAGGGAGAGAGAGAGAGAGAGGGAGAGAGAGAGAGAGAGAGAGAGAGAGAGAGAGGGATTGTCTAATGAGGACAGGCTGTTAGGGGGTGGGCCGTTGTTTCTGTGTGTGCGTGTGGGTGTGTGTACACAGATGGTCCTTCATGTGTGTAGTGTGCATTAATTGAACAACTTCAAACGCATCTTTAGTTGCCCCCCCCCCCCCCCCCCACCACCAACACCACCTTCAAAGACCCGTGGATCTGTGTTAGCTGATCTGGGTCAAAGATGGTAGATAAACACATACACACACAACATGCATGCCAACGGTCTCATATCTTTGCTGTCTCACGCACCCCAATTTTTCCTTGCCCTCTTCTCTCGTCTTCTTATTTGCCGCACTCTTTCTTTCATCCCTCAGTTTCTCCCTCCTTAATTTATTCATGCAGCGACAGGCAGCGGGATGAACTGATCTGGGGAGATGTGAGTGTGTGTCTCTGTGATCACTTTAGATGAGGTCCTGTAGAGGGCAACACATGTAACATACAAACACATACAGGCATGTTCATTAGTTCTGGTCGATGCCGCTGCATGAACACCAGACAGTATTGCACTGTAATTAACTGATTCATAGCTTGTATATAGCACATGTAGGCTTTTTATACTGTATATGCTTCTGTCATTACTTTGTATGTAGCATTGAACATTGAACATTAATTGTTCAGCACCAAAGATGATTTCCGTTTCAGTTATCTGACAACCAGTTGTTTGAGGAGAACACGTTTGTTTGTTTTTCTATACCTATTTGGTCCTATTTGGCAGCATTTGGAGGACAGACACAAATGAGGACAGATGGATCATGGGTGACTCCTACAGTCATTTCTGCAATCTGTCTGCTCTCGCTTGCAGTCACTTCCTCCATCCTGCACCAGCCCCTCTCGTTGTGAATGGTGTCCCTGTGTTATGAAAACTGATGGAATATCCCATAATTAACTTTAGCCATTAGGGAGGATGCACAAAAATAACAAGATGATTCTGATCAGATTCTGCTCCAGTTGGGCTATGAGGCCAGCCCAAACAAATTTAGCAGATTTGGTTGAAAGCTATGTCATAGATTTTCTCTCAGGCTCCCCCTCACTTGCGCTGTGATGTGGAGATTTTTGGCTGAGCTGGCACCTTTGGCGCGTAATAAATTCCACACCGGGGAGTTCAGCTTTGTAGAGTGGGCCAGAAGACAAAAACAGTACATTAGGAAGAGGCTAAAAATGCTTTCACCTCTTTGCTCGTCTTACACACAGACATGCATCGTGTCAGTGGCTGCTTGTTGTGCAAAGGGTAGTTCTGGTTTCACTCTTCTTGTCTGCACTTCAGAGAGTTGTCTTCACTGTGTTCATCATCTGAACTCACACAAGGCACAGCTTGGACTGTACTGTCAGGGCGTAAAGTTCCTTCACAAGGTTGGAACAAATCGAAAAGTGTGAGAGCAGCATTTGAGAGAAATACTACCATCACTTTACTCAAGAAGTGTGGCATTTTTTAACTGAGCTAACCGTACATAAAGCTCACATGATCTTGACACTACTGGTATCTGATTTGGAATGATTGCATCCCTTTTCATGCAGTATTTATTTGTATTTCATGCATTTATTAGGACAACACACAATCAACATCAAAACGATAATCGCAACTGTGTTATTTTGCATAACGATTAGCCATGTACTTCTGTTAGTTGGTTTGTTTTCAAGATAACGGGCTTTCAAACAAATGGGTTTTTAGTTAAGGGACATTTTTTGGACTATTGTTTTTTTTGGAATCATGGGCCGTCGGAACAATGGCATGGCACCGATTGTTACTGTAAATGAACCCTTGTCCTTGCTTTCAGTTGTTCCAAGATGTGGATTTACTGTTTGTGCCAATCCATGTTATTCGCATACTACTTATATATTAGTAGCACTTCTCTACTACTCTCCATCAGCTGATATATGTTTTCATGGTGTTTTGTGTTAGCATAGTAGCTACCTTGACATTTCCCCTCTTGTCCTCTCTACAGGTGGGTCTGAATGTGAATAATTTAGCTTGTGAGCTGCTTGTCAGAATTTTAAACTACAACCGTTTCTGTTTTTGAATGTGGTGTCATGGGCTAAATGTATTGGAATTAATTTTGAATTAAACAAAGTGTGTAGCCAATTGTCTTATAGTCACACAGGAGGACACTCAGACGATATGTTTCAAACTAGAAAGGTTATTTGCAGGATTTGGTCAAACACTGCTTGTGTTTTAGTGCTTGCTTGAGTGTGTGCATTAAGCTAGCACGATTAGTTGTCCCATTAGTAATGACTTGGTTTGACTTTTAGTTTGCTAACATTAGGCTAACATGAGACTTTGTGTAAGAATTAAATAATTTCTAAAATCATCAGAATGAGCTAAAAAAAAGAAAAAGCATCTCTGTGCAGCATGATAATATCAGAGAATAGCTGTTCACCATGAAGTACTTGGTGTAAACTGATTCAGTTGTTTTCTAGTCTATGTGTATGAGGTGGCTTTCTCAACGGCAGAGAAAACAGTCAATCCTGCTTGTTTTCTCGCTGCATAGCCCGGGTCATCGCTCGTGCGTTCAGAAACCGCCCAGACTTATGGTAGAGCTCTGGTCTCACTCAATGACTAAAAGTAGGCTGTCGACAACAGACCACTTGAAACTACTCAACATTTTGAATTTGAGTTGTGCCGTTTTGTTCTGCTCAAATCCAAGAACTCACTGTGTCCGGAGTCTGTTCTTGTTGTCAGCTTGAAATTACACATAATGATCCTTTGTTTGGAACGAAAACTGAACTTCTTTTTAAGGTGATGAAGCCAGGATGCTTTGTTTACGTGAGCCAAGCACGTCGCTTGGCTCATGTTCATTTTAGTCACTGAAAGTTTACTCAACGTCCTTTATGATAATAATGTTGATGATGAAAACTCTTCAGACATATCTTGATTTGACTGAACTGTATGTGTGTTTGCGATTGAGTTAACCATCAGATCAAAATTAGATTTATATCCAAACACTAGCTAAACTAATGACGCTCCCATCAGTACTTTGTGTTTAATGCTAATTTGCAAATGCATTGCTAATACACTAAACTAAGATGGCAAACATTTCTCCGGCTAAACATCAGAATGTTAGCGTCCCAACGTCATCTTTTGTAAAAGAACTAGATCTAATCCGGTCCAGAGCGTTACAGGAACAAGGTATACAAAAAGGTGGACCAGGCCATATCAGCTGGCCCACAAACTGGATCACATGTGCTGCTCAGTTGTACTACGACTGAATGCATATACTGTAGATCATAAATGTGAGCGCTGTATTAAATCTTCTGCGTCGATGTTGGGCTCCAGACCTACAAATTCTTTTCGCCAACAAAGTTGCTTTGAGGAAGAAGAAGAAGCCGCAACAACATTCATAATGTACACCCCAGTCTTCGACCTTTCCATGTGTGCTTGAACCTCTTAAACTGGTCTGAAATCCAGTAGTGATCCTCTTGAATTGTGCGCTCATCAAATAGTCAGTTGTCAGGTGCAGAAGACCTTCTTGGTTTGACTCTCCTCTCTCCCATTCCCTAACTGCCAAGTATAGTTTTCACAAGTATAGTCCCTTCCCCAAGCTCTGTGTCTCTGCTGCTCCACGCTCTCTCATACCTGCCCTACTTTCACACTGCTCACACAATTTACGAGTTTCACACTCCTTCCCTCTCGCTTCTCCGCTCTTTCTCCCTCTCTCACGCACACACACACACACACACACACACACACACACACACACACACACACATCAGGAGCCAGAATAACCAGACATATACAGTACACACACACACACACACACACATTGAGTTCATGCATGAATGCAAGCTTCAAACAAATACTGTACCTTTTTTTTGTGTGTGACTTGTACCTGCAACACTACAGCTTGTAGCACAGTACAGTACTGTCTGGTGTTGTACACGCAGCACATTACATTGCAGCGCAATGGAAGAGGGGAGTTAGCCACTGACTAAGCCCCGTTTCTTTTCATAAATACATATGAAGTCATGAGTAATTATTTTTCTGTCTTATGTTCTCTGACAGCTTGGCATGTACAAACCTTTTCATCAGTCAGTCCTAACTTGAGGGACGAAACTGGTTTCAACATGTAGATCCGCTCAATCGATGGGAAGCAGACCCTTCAGCTTGGCAGCTTGTGGTGTCCTGGGATGTCTCAGGGTGCCTTTTATATGTTGTGTTCAGTGTTGTTAAGGGGCGTAAAAATGTCTCGGGGTGCGGTCGGGGCCAACCTATGCAGCCATAAGGTGCCGTTAGATACTTAAGGGTACCCTGAGATGCATTTTGGTTAAGGTGCCCTGGGATGTTCTGGCGTGTCTGCCTGCTCAAGTAGATATCCAAATGGCTAGATGGTACTTAAGTCCTAAAATAACTCAAAACCAAAGTAACTATGACTGTATGGTTTGTCAGAAGCAATTTGTTTAATGTCATGTTTAAAATTATGAGTAAAATCCAATTAATTACTCATAAAGTGTTGATTTAGGTTGATTGCAACTGACTTGTCCGGCTCATTTCGCAATACTGCCCAAATGTTGCTGATGTTTCAGTGTGGTTTCATGTGGTTGTGGTGCTGGTTTTACTGTCAAGATGGAATAAAATGTGAGTATCACATTAAAATGTAATGATGGACATCAGAGAGGAAAGCTCACTGAAGAGGCTGGAGCCTGTTAAAGCGACAGGAAGAGGAGTGAAACATTTAAATAAAAAGAGAGAAGGGGCAAGAGGAGAGAGTGCAAAACAGAGACAAAGTGACAGAGAGTGAAAGTGTGTGTGTGTAGAGAGAGAGAGAGAGAGAGAGAGAGAGAGAGATAGAGAGAGAGAGAGAGAGAGCCAGAGAGAGCCAGAGAGAGAGAGAGACAAGCCTAGTTTTGAGTTTATGATCTAGGCCATTATCTGTGTTAGCACTGGTGGGGCTCCAACAGGCTCTGTGGATCCTGCATAACAATACCTTTTATGAGCTTGCATGTGTCTGTGTACCACTGTAGGTTCACACACACACACACACACACACACACACACACACACACACTGTATGCAATCATGCGTGTCAACGCCATTGTGCCATACATGATGTACGCATGCGCCCCTGTGCCTCTGCCTTTTGTTTCTTGCCACTGAGTTTGGGCCTGCTTGTTAGGACCGCTCGTGTGTGTGTGCGTTTGTGTGTGCCTGTGTGCGTTTTGTCAATTGTGTTGTCGTATGTGTGTATGTGACTCCTCACGTGCAGCTGTGCGCTACTGCTGTATCACCCCCGTCGTCAGTCAACCCCCCTCTCCAGCAGCGCCCTGGGGGCCTTCATTATGTAAGAAAGACTTTACTGCAGAACAGAGGCAGAGAGACATTACTGCAGAACAGAGGCAGGCAACCCTGATAACTCTGGCAGCCCCTGCTTCAGTACAACCCGCTTAGGCCTCCATAACACACGCACACACACACACGCACACACACACACACACACACACACACACACACACACACACACACACACACAGTCAAAGGCTGAAGCACAGGTGTGATCAGGATAATGGTGAGGATCAAAGGCCTCTGATGTTTGTGGGAAAGCTTGATAAAAAATACAGGAAATATCAATAAATCATGTACTGCATTACAATAAACATTCTTCTATTTTCTTCTGTGTCAACTCCTCTCCATCACCTGTATCCATATATCCATTCACCCATTTAAACTCCCCTCCGCCTTCTTAATCTCAAATAATACCAACCATATTTTATCCGTCTCCCTTCCTGCATCATTGATCCCCTTCTGTCTCCATCTCTCTATACACCTTTTCCTTCTCACTTCCACCTCCTCCCTATCCTTTTCATCACTCCCCACTCTCCAGCGGTCCCCTTCCCCCTGGCCCACCGGCTCACCATGAAGGAGGTGTTTGATGCCGAGGGCCGGCCGCGGGTGGACCTGCTCAAAGCTCACCTCACCAAGGAGGGCAGACTGGAGGAGGCCGTGGCCCTGCGCATCATCGATGAGGGCGCCGCCATCCTGCGGCAGGAGCGCACTATGTTGGACATTGAGGCGCCAGTCACGGGTATGTCATAGTGATGAAGAGTGGAGGAATGCGGCGTGAGTTAGTCTAATTTGGTTACGGAGCAGTTCATAAAAGATAGTAGGAAAGCCAAACCTGATGTCAGTTAAAGGACTAGTTTGACATTTTGACCAGCGGACAGTTAGCTGAGCTTAGTTTAGCTGAACGCAAAAGAAGTGTGTTAACATACGTATGTGCATGACAAGCAAATGGATCACACACTGTAACAGCTAGGGCAAAGATAGTGACAGTCAAACAGAGAAAGAGAGAGAGAAGGACAGAGGAATGGAGCTGCGTATACCAAAAAGGAGAAAGATTCATTAATTAATCTGCCATATTTATCTGCCACCCTTTTAATATGAACTGTTGTTCGGTCGCACATCACTGAGAGAACCAATTGGCACTCGCGCCTCACAATGGTAGGCGCTGGCTTTGGTAATATCTGCATGTATTCCCTTGCTAGGGAAATGAACCGTGGAGAATGTCGAAGGGAGGGAGTGGGAGGGGGACAAAACGGAAAACAAGTTTCTGAGACGATAACACAGAAGACAGACATGCAGGCAGGCGGACCCAGACACTTCTCAACCCATTCACACTGCTTGGTTAATGTACCTCTGTATCTCTGCATGCGTGTGTGTGCGTGTTTATGCAAATGCAAGCGGTGAGATAATTCTGCGTGGGACGTCGTGCCCACGCAGTGTGGAAACATCGCTCGGCTTTCACAGGTACAGATCCCCGGGGACGAGGACGGAGAGACGGGCAGATGGAGAGACAGTCGATCCTAAGCTGCTTCGTGCAGAGGTTCTCACAAAATATTGATCAGTTTCCAAGTTTCTCCACTTCTACAGATTCTGATCCAGAAACACCCACCTGAGTGGATTTTTGTCTGAGTTAGCTGTGATCAGAAACTACAGGAAAAGTAGTGCAGGTTCTTGTGGGGAGGGGCTTTAAGCAAATGTAATGGTGAGGAGATATGTTACGCACAGTTTAGCACTTTGAAGGAGTCTCTCTGGAGATGTACTAAGACAGACGGACTGGTGAACTAGTGAATTTAAATGGACAGGCTTTTAGGGAGTCACATGAAAGCCTCTGGGAGAATACCGAGGCAGGTCTGAGGAGGCAGACAGGTCACTCATGCCATCTTGCATTCCCAAATTCCCCGCTCAAATTAAGGTGAATGCTAAGGAGTAGACACAAAAACAGACACTAACATGGCAAGCAGATGGAGGGACAGGCAGACGTAACCGGCCGGGCAGATGCAAGACGGCCAATCGTAAGATGGGCTGCAGAGGGGAACTATAAAACTAAAAGTGAAAAGGAGAGGCCAGGCAGATGGCGCGGGAGGCGGGTGGGAAGATGTACGCTGGCAGATCACACAGACAGTCCTGAAGTCTTTCAAAATACAAAGTGTTCAGCAGGTGAAGCCTGGTATGAATAAACGTCTGGATATGACTTGGAACAAATCTTGGGGGAGATTATTAGAAACACATGGCGATTGATATAGAATCAGAGTCGATGAGGCTCCATCAAGAAAACTAGATTTAAAGTCTGATCGATGTGAAATTTAACCTAATGTAGTGCAGTGAAGGTTGCTGCTATCTTAAAACGTGTATGATATATAGCTCAACAGTAATTAGCAGCATCAGAGATACAATTAGTACTGTTTGATTATCAATTAAAAAGCCTTGGTGATTGTTTTGGATATAAAATGTTGTAAAATGATAATCACAATTTCCCAAAGCCCAAGGTGACATATTCAAATATGTCCAACTAACAGCCCACAGCTCAACATTTTTAAGTATAAAATCAAATTAGACAAAGAAAAGAAGCTGGAACTCTTTTTTTGCTTAAAGTGACTCAAATGGCTAATCACAATACGGTGGTTTTAGATACATTCATCAACTAATCAACTAATCAGCTGATCAACTGTGTTTCAGCTATAAGTCATTGTCTCTACTATTATTGTTAATAATCTATATCTATATATAGATACATGTATTGAACATCTCTGGTGTGTTCCTTAACTGGTTGGATTCAAACACAGACCTCAACATTACTCTTTCAGGAGGATATTTCTATCACTCATATTCTGTTTGTTTTTTTCATTAGGCAGGTGAGTGATGTTTCTAGATCAGCAGACAGAGCAGACATACCTCTGCAGATGCAAATCAGGCCATATGGAGCCACTGAAGCAAAGATGGTGCCACGCGCTTTTACCGAGTTATGAGAAACTGGACATGTGGCGGCTGAAACCCGCGGCCTTTATGACCCTAACACTGTTGTGTGCTGCCTCCACAGTGTGCGGAGATATCCACGGCCAGTTCTTTGACCTGATGAAGCTGTTTGAAGTGGGGGGTTCTCCTGCCAACACTCGCTACCTCTTCCTAGGGGACTACGTGGACAGGGGCTACTTCAGTATCGAGGTGAGGATGGACACTGAAGCATACATCTGAACATCACACTATTTTACTGGGTGTGTGTCCACACAAAAACTAAATGTAAGCTGGCTGTATTGTGTTTACAGTGAGCTTACAACTAAATCAATGTCCATTATGGTGTATACTGCCCTGAAGTCTATCATACAGTTATAGTAGCGAGGTTTATTTCATACGGAGGTATACAGTTACCACATTGTGTTGTATTTAATGAATTATAAACGTACAAAAAGTACTTGAGTACATAGCAGTGTGTGTGTGTCTGAAAATGGACACGGACCAAAATGATTTAAAATTCATGGACGACTCAAGGTCAGTAATCACTAACAAGGGTATAATATGCTGCTTACTGAAATATGTATAGAAACCGAGTGGAGATAGTATATTCATTGGGCCGTTTGGACATCTCTGTAAAATAGACGCGAGTGCAATATAGTATTTTTGGGATTGCTTTGTCTGGCAGAAAACGCTCCACAGATCGGGAGTGTGACTTGAATCCATAATAATACAAGCACATGGTGAATGTCCTCGTCTGTTGAGCTCACTTGGCCTCCAGGGCATGAGGGCTGTATCGCTGTTTGGATGGCAGGAAGCAATATTTAGGCCACCTTCCTAACACACTTCAAGGGCACATAGACAGTAGGACTTAATGCACATAGACAGTAGGACTTAATGCACATAGACAGTAGGACTTAATGCACATAGACAGTAGGACTTAATGCACATAGACAGTAGGACTTAATGCACATAGACAGTAGGACTTAATGCACATAGACAGTAGGACTTAATGCACATAGACAGTAGGACTTAATGCACATAGACAGTAGGACTTAATGCAGAGCTTGGAGGATACCGTGTGTAGGTGACACATTTGCAGTGATTAATGAAGTGATACAAGTGGAAACACATTGGCTGATAATATATTCTAAAAGATGTCGGCCACAGCTCTTCTCAATTCATTTTTATTTTTCTGTGAACCCAATCAGGTACGCTCTTATTCGGGATGATTCTTGTCAAAATCCTGTTCATTTCTATCTTTAGACCGCGGTGAGGACCAATTTGCTTTCAGCACAACAAATTTGGGCAGTGGATGGTTCATGCAGGGAGGGAATTCCTTGTGACGCTTCCAACGTGATTCCCTGTGTCTCGTTTTGAATTTCCAATTAGAATTTAATGAGGGGAACTGAAAGTGAAATGACAACAACTCTTCCTTAGACAGTTACTTACTAGCAATGATGCTAAAGAGACATTTGTTTTCACTGTAGTTTTCTTAAAGGAATAGTTTGACATTTACACTTATTTGCTTTCTTCACAGTGCTGCTATGACTCTACCTTGCCAGGCAATATAAGAAATCAAACATATTTCCAGAATAGTAGGGCCAGTCGAGAGCCATAATTGTAACAATATTCACCCTTTTACTCAACAATATTTTCGTCAAGCAATTGTTTTTTTTACGTTGATGTGATCAGATAATAAAACGTAATGACATTATTGAAACTTACCAGTCGGTGCCTTCCTTGTACAAATGTGATTGATGGAAGTTGTAGAAATACTACACAACCCTAATCTGATTTAGAATATAATTGAATGACGTCTGACTGAACACTGGGTATTGACCAATACAAAATGAGCCGCTGGTCGTGTGCTTTGGCGTTCCTCATGGACCAGAACTAGCATGCATGACATGTGAGAGCTAAGTGACTAAGAACAGATACATGCAGGCAAGCAGCCATATGCCGACGTGATGATGGCCTTTACGTCTCAAGCATAAACACGCGTCACAACTGTAACAAGTCACATTCAAGGCGACTAAATATGCAAAAAGCTTAATTTGTTACATTATAGTATTCATGCTGCATACCATAATGCGTTGTAAATGTACTCCTGTTTTTGGCAAATGTAATGACGTTGTTGTTATGTACAGCTGCTTATCTATAACCAGGTTGTATGCCTCTGTCTCCCCTGGTGAACCTTTAGTGTGTGTTATACCTGTGGTCACTGAAAACCCTCTACCCAAAGACGCTCTTTCTTCTACGGGGAAACCATGAATGTAGACATCTGACAGAATATTTCACCTTCAAACAAGAATGTGAGTGACTCTTGCGTTTCCTCCTGATATAATGTGCTCCTTCTCTCTTTCTCTACTGTGTCTGTACCTCTTTCACCTCATTCCATCCCACTCCTTCAAATGATACCAGTCTTTTCTGTTTAAGTTATTATAAAGCCAAGTAAGCTGCAGCTAACAATTATGTTCACTATCGATTCATCTGCAGATTATTTTTGAATGAATTGCACATTCAAAACTATAATAGAAAACAAGCAAATATTCACCTCGGAGACTTTTTGTCATTTCTGGTTAAAATGTTTCTATTTCCAGTTGACTTGTTTGTTACAAACTCTGTAAAGAGAATCTTATAAACATGATATAACACTAAAAGACTGAGGCTGAAGCTATGTCCGAGGCAAAACAGTCATCATCCTCACCAGCTGAAGATCCATGTAGAAGACATGGATATACAGAGACATGGATTGGTCTTGTTTTTGCAGTATAGAGCTTATTAGTCGAAGTATTATAAGAACTACGAGGCAAAATACAAGATCAGACAGTTAATTCATGCTAACATAACCTTGTTAACGGCTTAGCTTATGTAATTGCACAAGCAAGACAGAGGTTGCTTCACTGTTTCTGAACAGTGCGTTTCACTTTTATAAGAGAAAAAGCTTTTAGAACGAGGACTTACAGATGTGTTCGTATCGTAATGATTTCTCAGATAAGGAGTTTGGCTGGAGTCGCAAACCTCCCCTCATACAACGGAGCAGGACAGAACCACTGTAGTGTTAGCCTTAGCCTACGCTCTCATATAGTACCGTCCAACACAATGGGGAAAGACTGCAGAGTGAATGTGCTATTGTGAATGGGGCTTCTTCCATCGTAACATGTAACTACACAAAATGTAGGTAGCTAATGAAATGCTTGGCCTTGCTAATGTCATGCAATGTCTTAAGTAAGAGCAGACAAACGCACTGTTCGGCCCCTTTCAAATTCAAAGCTAGGCCTGCCATGCCTTAGTTACATTTGCTAAGCTAGGATTGGACAATTTGCTGCTCGGGGGAGGGGTTTAACAAACTCATTTTCTGTCACTCAACTAATCAATACATTATGACTGTTTCAGCTAAAAAGTTTATTTTTTCTGTCCATCTTCCTGGGTGGTATCCTTTCACACTCCCATCCACCCCTCCTTACTTCTTATTCCTCTCCATCTTTTCCTCCCTCGATCAGTCTCTCGCTCTGTCTCTCTGACTCTCCTCGCGTCCTGTCCGTGAATGGGTGACTAGCAACAAATTAATTTGGCCCTTAATGATTGGCTCAGGGACTTGCTCTTCTGTGTCTGATTGGCCAAGGGACAAGGAAGCTAATTTCCCCTGGTGCTCGTGGCGAATAGTGGTCGCCCTCAATTACCATCTGCTGTGTGTACGTGTGTGTATGTGTGTGTGTGTGTGTGTGTATGCACCACAAGTGTGTGCAAGAGCATGTACCGTGACTGCATGCCTGTGCAAGAGCGTCTTCATAAATGTTTAAGTGTGTCTGTGTGTGTGGAAGGAGCCGAAAACTGGTGGACTAGCAATAATGAGCCCTTGCTTTACACGAGGCAGATGGAGCGGTTGACAAACACACTTCTCGCTGTCTCTCACTCACACACGCACACACACACACACACAGAAATGCTGGCTACTGTACAGTGGTACTCTGAATACTGGCTTTGATTTGTGTACGTGTCGTCCTCACACTCTTCCTTCTCCTTCCTATCTCTCTTTCCTCGTCCCTCGCCGTCTCCTCTCCTTCCTCTCACTGCTCTTAACCTCTCCTCCTTCTCCTGTCTCCCCCCATCAATCTCTCTCCTTCTCTCTTTATGAAATTATCATTCTCCTTTGCTCTCCTCCTTGCCTGCGCTGGTCCAAAATCCACCCTTCTCTCTCCTTTCTTTCTCTTCTATCTCTCTCCTCCGATCTCCTTTGAGCTATTTTAATCCTGTGATATTGTTTTGTGTCAGATGTATTGTTACGCCCAAGTGTGAAATGTACTTTAAAGATGCTGTGTGTTGTCTTTATTGATATCGCTGTCAAATCAAAAGGAGTTTTTCATAAAGCAAAAAATAAATCTGCCTCTACGCTGCTGCTTCATGCTTGTATTTGGGTCAGATGTTGTTCACTGGAACAGAGCTGGAGTCTTTGCTTCCATATGTTGTCTGCATATGTACATTTCTTCTCTGGGAAGTAGCATTTCTAAATCATCAGAGAGGAGATAATTGTGTCATATGGGAGCGCCGGAGAAAAGATGTCTGTATAAAGTAATAACACGCTATGAGAAAATCCTATATTACCGCCTTTACACCCAAGTGAACTGAGTTATGTTTTTAGAGGAACCGTACGCGTCTGTCTGAGGCCATTAGCCTTTGACTGAGTACTTTAGATCCGTAGATGTAAAAGCTCCATGTTTGTTCGTTCCCTGTGTTCCTTGTTGCAGTGTGTTTGTGTGCGATATGTAACAGTCACACTCTGAGCGACAGGGACTGAATGTACGTTAGCGAGAATGGTGGCTGTCAAAACACAATTCAGGCCCTTCTTTGTCTCAGGCCTTGAAATATCTCTCCACCCCTCTAACCCCCCTCCAGGTAAGATCAAGTACTCGGAGCAGGTGTATGACTCCTGCATGGAGGCGTTTGATTGCCTGCCCCTGGCAGCCCTGATGAACCAGCAGTTCCTGTGTGTGCATGGGGGGCTTTCACCAGAGATCCACACGCTGGACGACATCAAGAAGGTAAGAAAAGAGACACACACACACACACACACACACACACACACACATGCAATCAACAATACAGGCAAAACGCAGTAATGTCCAGTCAAAATGAGTTACGATCCGAATCTGGGTTACTGCATATATATGATGCGTTTTTAAATACATTTTAATTATTTTATATATCATTTAAAATTATTGGGAATTGTGTGCTTTTATTTGACAGCTACAGTGGAGAAAAACAGGGAATGTGGGGAAAGCGAGTGGGGGAATGAAGTAATAAATGCTCCGACTAGCTGGTGAGATCGCCACGGCTAACAAACAACATGTACTTGTTAAATTTACCTAGCCTGTAAATAAAAGTTTCTATTTGAGGATCTGATTCTAAGTTTGTAATTCCGTATAATTAAATGTGGCCGTGGCTGAACGACACGGCTTAAACTGCTAAACGTACCTAGCTTACCACATCTCAGTAGCTGATGTCAGACTCAAGTGGAATTATGAGGTTAACCTGCCTTTAACTCACATTTACGTTATTATATTAATGAATATGAATAACAGGAGTGGAAGGACAGACAGAAAGCAAACAAATGCATTTAATTGATAAGGTCTTTGGACTGTAAATAATCAAAGTCAAATGTTTCCTCTTATGTTAACTCGTTAAAATGAGCAAGAAATCTGAAAGAACAGATTCATGTTGACACATTTTCCCTATTTTATTCTTTGAAGATGCCGTTTTAGGTATATTTGGTTTCTGTGACAGTTAGTTTTGGGCTAAATTAAGGCATAAAAAGAAAACATTACAACCTGCCAGTCTAAAAAATCTTGAAATCCCTTTTTCTTAACTTTACTATCTCTGTCTTTACTGCTTTATACATACATAGCAACATTTATCATTCTTTTAATCACCAGGTAAAATAATAACGTGAATGTAACATGTTATCCGTCTTATGCACAGTGCAGCACTCAAACACATAAACACACACCAACTCTTATTTATGACTTAATTCCCACACGTACTGTCACTGCAGAGGGTCCTCAGGAAACCAGTAAATACAGTGAACCACACATGCTGTATGTATAACAGTAATTAAGAACACAAAGGCACACGCATGAACACGGAGACACGAGGACACACTTCCTCATCTCATGGCAGCGTTTCCATGGTGAATCTGCTGGTGTGACATCTTCTCCCTCCTGTGTGGTGAGGGTTGCCATGGAGAAGCTCTGCTCTGACAGTGTGTGTGTGTGTGTGTGTGTGTGTGTGTGTGTGTGTGTGTGTGTGTGTGTGTGTGTGTTTGTGTGTGTGTTTGTGTGTGTTTGCTTCTCTTTCCCCTCTGATGTATCCTATATGTGCTGGTGTGTGGGATGTTAGGTATCTCATATGTTTCTTTGTGAGGGTTTGTGTTGACTGAGCATCCCTGTTTCTCTAAGCGTATCATTGTGTGTCTGTGTGTGTGTGTGTTCTTTGCATGTCCTAGTTGGACCGGTTCAAGGAGCCCCCAGCGTTTGGGCCCATGTGCGACCTGCTGTGGGCCGACCCCCTGGAAGACTTTGGCAACGAGAAGACCCAAGAATACTTTGGCCACAACACAGTCAGAGGCTGCTCCTATTTTTACAGGTACAAAATGACGTGACTTTCATCTACAAGAACCAACTGAACAGAAATATTACACAACAGCCCTCGTAGTTCATTTCAGAAGAAAATCAACTTGAATGTGAGTGAATACAGTGTAGTACCGTTGATCCCGGGGCTTATGAAGCTCAGAGATATGAACCTGATATCCAAACAAGCCAGAATGAATGCAATACTCGGAGATAAGAAGAATACACACGAGGAACAATATTCTTTGAAATTAGCAGCTGAAACGTGGAGCCAGAAATGAGAGTGATCCTCAAATGTGTTCCTGCCCGCTCATTCGATGTGTTTTAATGATCTGGGCGCCGCGTGATCGTCCAGCGCCAGCGAGATGTGACTTTCATCTACAAATCTGGAATCTAATAAGTTTGGAGGACTTCACTCTATTGGTTTGGGATGTTGGTGATGAGAGAAGAGAGAGAGCGAGATGCTTCCTGCACGGTTACACCACATCCAAGATCCAATAACAATCACTGGGATTTGTACAAGAGACAACAAATCTTGCCCAGTTTACACACACACACACACACACACACACATATTCAATGTACGAGCAAACACATAAACACAGCACTTACACACACATGCACAGACACACATACAGTTCCGTTTCAGCATGAAACGATATCCCACAATCCCCAGGGAGACTGCACGGTTCTGTTGCTATGACGACTGGCTACTCCTGCCAGATATGGAGTGATATTAAGATACTGTGAGAGAAAAGAGGGAGAGAAACATGGGAGGAGGGCGATGGTGGTGGGGTAGAAGATGAAAGATGGAAATGAAGAAATAAAAATGGAGGCATCTAAAGACGAAGAGCTGAAGTCGATGGTCGTAGCTGCGCCCCCCCCCCACATGCAGAGTGTGTCGCACTGGGGCCTAGTGACATGTTGTCTGTGGAGAACACAGTGATTTTCTATGTTTAGCAGACACAGCATCAATTGACCAACTAGTGAATGCTGGGCCCCCTCAGCACTGAGGAGGCCATGAGCCCTGCTCATGCCTTGTGCTAGCTGATGCCCCCTGCTGGTCCCAGCTAGACACGACTTCAGAAAACAAGAGGCCCACTCATCTCCCACTGCTGGTCTTTAAATACTTCCATCTGTTTTGTAGTTTACAGCAATCTTGATATAATGACGTGTGACATGTTTGCTATGTAAAGTGGCTATTACTGGATCTTTGTGCGTGTTTCTTCACCAGAATGTTTTTTCTTTTCTTTTCCACGGCTTCGCTTCACTTGCTCTGACTCTTTCTCTCTGTGTCTCTGTCTCTTTCTGTCCACAGTTACCCAGCAGTGTGCGAGTTCCTACAGACCAACAACCTGCTGTCAATCATCAGAGCGCATGAAGCACAGGATGCCGGGTAAGCTGACTGACAGCGGCTCAGTCCTTTCTCTCGGCTTAAAAGAGAGCTCCATTTAATTTAATGGCTTACCTCGTCACTTCATGTTCCGAGCTCTTATTTTTCTTTGTCAGGAGACTGGCACATTACGGGGAAAGAGGTTCCACAATTTTTCCCTCTGTCACACTTAAACTGTGTTATTAGCATTGTTAGAGGTTGTCCGACGGAGAGCACCGGCAGCCTGAACAACATTCAGTTCTACTAACTCACCTCTTGAAAACAGAACGGTAAGGCAAAGAGCCACGTAAGGTTTGCACCACTAGTCTAAATAAAGCAGTTGGGGCAAAAAACACAATTTTCTGACCCACAAATCCATCCCTGGCATCTGTTATCTTAGTGTAAATCCTCTAAATATAATAGTGCTGCCTTAATTGCAGCATTATGAGTTGTGCTGTTGCTGTGGTTTGTGCTGTTTGGGGAACCCATTAACAGTATTTGATCCGCTGTGCAGCTGGGCAGCAAACGTTAGTGCACTTGCATAAGGGCTAGCCAAAACACACTATCATTTTAGAAGTTTATACTTCTAAATAGTACCTAATGTAGAGATGAAATAGTGTGTGTTCATTTGAAACACTGCGCAATCAAGAGAAGTGACTTCACGCAATGAAACGAGCAGCAGTGTAGAGACAGAACTAATTACAAGCAGGCTTCAAGTATGTTCACACTGAAAGAAATGACAAAATAAGCACTCACAACAATCAGTATGCAATCTAAAAAATAACGACTTGATCCTCTCCCACAATACAATCGCAAAGGAAATGAGGGGGTCTGATCGTTGCTGAACAAAATAATGAAGCTATTGTGGATGGTAGGAAAACTGCTCCAGGAAAAAATAACTAAAAATGTTGGTTTCTATTTGTCAAGTGTGATTGCCTCTGACATTTTAAAGTTGCAGTTTGATTGATGTACAATAGCGCACTTATTGTATTATTACATAATATAAAAAGGTTAAATTTGTTGATTCATCGCATACTAACTGTAGAAACTGTACACTGTAAACATTGGTACATTGTACAAATTGGTCACAGATGTACGGTCTGTGCCACAGTGGTAGATACAAAGCCATTACTTTGCCTTGATTTGATTGGCTCACGGTCAGACACAGTGCACAGCGGCCTGCTGTGGACAAAGTTTGTAAATAGGTGAAGACCGATGACACTGATTTGCATGTCGGCATCTGGTTCTACGCTCCTAGAGAGAACCGCATCCTTGGCAAAGCTACACAGGCCACTGGACCTCCATAATAACAGACAATATTAGAATCCCTCTGATAAGAAAACGGCAAACTAATTCTGCTGCACAGACAGATTATATTTGTTTATAATAAATAACCCATATTCTTGATTACTGATGAGTTTGGTAATTAGTCTATCCTTAAGGGACCCAGCTGGCAGAGGCTGCTTTGGTGCTTTGTTTGTGGGAACAAATGAAATGCGCGTGCTTGGGTTCATTATCATGTCTAATCTCGGTAGGTCGTTTTCATGCTTGGAACTAATTGCTCCCAGACTTGTTTTTTATTGCGAGTAAGTCACTAGATCTGGGCCTGATTCAAAATGTTAGCTTTGTGCTGGCGGCTCCACTCAAACACTGTCAGTACCCTGCTCACTGTTATTTTGCCCACACAGATTCCTTCTTCATTTGTTTTTAAACGCGTGGCTGTCTCGCCTTCAACCAGTCTCTGTCTGGTTTTAAAGACCTCTGAAGCAAATCCTCAGTTTTCGTCCACAATGTGTTTTTTTTTTTAGTTGTAACGTGGGCGTTGTTTGTCTCTCTTTACTCAGGTATCGTATGTACAGGAAGAGTCAGACTACAGGTTTTCCCTCCCTCATCACAATCTTCTCTGCTCCAAACTACCTGGATGTCTACAACAACAAAGGTCTGCCACACAGAACACACAGTACACACACAGAAAGCTGTAACCACTGCGGACCATTATTTTAGACTGAACAGTCAAATTATGCAGCCAAGTAGCAAACATTTTGTTTAACATGATAGTTTATGATGAATATTTAGGGAACATTATTGTCACACATTACTGTATGACCAAAGAGGAAATGGCTATAATGTGTATGTATGTATGTGTGTGTGTGTGTGTGTGTGTGTGTGTGTGTGTGTGTGTGTGTGCGTGTGTGTGTGTGTGTGTGTGTGTGTGTGTGCGTGTCCAGCGGCGGTGCTGAAGTATGAGAACAATGTGATGAACATCCGTCAGTTCAACTGCTCTCCTCACCCCTACTGGCTGCCCAACTTCATGGACGTCTTCACCTGGTCGCTGCCTTTCGTGGGAGAGAAGGGTATCTATCACATGCACACATCTTTTATTGAGACTCTTCCACACACAGTACATTTTAATCAAAACATCATAAGGCCAAGTTGTCTTCAGTGAAACTGTAATAATGAAATGCTCCAGTCTTAGACTCGTTGAAATGCTGATCAAAACGCACCTTCTTTAGGCTAAATTTAAATCTGAGCAACTTGGGCTTTGGGGGACTTCTCATCTCAATTCGCATCTCATGTGAAGTGAAATAGCAGCTGTCATGGATCAGTTAACACATGTAGAATAAATTAAGACAAAGAGATGTTGTGCAAAAATCTAAATCATCTTCGTAATAACAATGCAAATTATATTCATGATACATTTCCGTCAAACGTAGCTTATGTGCCCCCCGTCATAATTAAACAGAGGGGCCAACTGTTGTAAATGTAAATGATCTTAGATCCTCACTCCATCTTCGTCCTGCCATGAACTTTGAAAACCTCCTGAACGGGACAGAAGAGTTGAGTCTGTGCTGCACAAGTCAGCCACAACGTTATCAGTCTTGAGCTTTGACACTGTCTGTGCAGTGATGAACTCACACACCACAACATCATGTCCGTTTCACCTTCAAGTGGAACACAGATGACGGTGAAACGGTACAGGGGATAGAACATTTCTTAGTTTTAAAGTGAAGATCCTTTTAATGTACTTTACAGTACATGGGTCTTGTACCACTTTATAATATTCTCCAAAAATAGCAATTAGATCGGCTTAAAAAGGTGTACAACCCCTACTTACAGGATTAGGGACTCGTGGGTAACCACAGTTTAGTCAGATTTGATGCCTTAATTGGACAGCAGCAGCAGAGAGGTGACAGGAAATGAGGGGAGAGAGAGATGGGGAATGACACGCAACAAGCGTCCCCAGCTGGGCGCGAACCGGAGGTGCTCCAACGCGTCCTTGGCTAAGTTTGTGCGTCTGTGTGTCTGCAGTGACTGAGATGCTGGTCAATGTCCTGAGTATCTGCTCTGACGATGAACTCGTGAACGACGGAGAGGAGATCTTCGACGGTAAGAGACGCTCGACACTGACATTAAAGCAATTTGATTCATTCTATGTAGGTGTGAATAAATATATGCCTGAAACATATTTCAGTCATTACAAATTTTGAAAGTTTATTTTTTGTGGTGATGATGGATGACAAGAAATCACATTATTGAGTTTGTGTATGATGCTTTTCCAGCCAGTGCAGCAGCAGCCAGGAAAGAGGTGATCAAAAACAAGATTCGAGCCATAGGGAAGATGGCTAAAATGTTCTCCGTTCTACGGTGGGTTGAGTTCTGGTTGATATACTGTATATATGTGTGTGTGTGTGCGCAGTATGCTATACATGTTGCATTTCCTTTAACTTTTGCAGAAATGAATTAAAAGTCACCAGATTGTCACTTTCAGCATTCAGTGTTATAACCCACAAGCACGTTTTGTGTGTTTTAGAGGTGCACAATGAGGGAAAGTCTGTAATTCTCTATATTTTTTGTCTTTTTATCCACACACACCTGTCACACACACACACACACACACACACATACACACCGTCTCTATCTGTCTCTTAGGGAGGAGAGCGAGAACGTGTTGACCCTGAAGGGGCTGACCCCTACGGGCATGCTGCCCAGCGGAGTGCTGTCTGGAGGCAAGCAGACCTTGCAGAGCGGTGAGTGTTTAACACACACACACACACACACACACACAACTCAAACGTAACCCTGAACACACTCTCAAAAACAGAACTAAAACACACACACACACACACACACATACAAGTAGACACAGACACTGAATATCTGCTTTGGACCATCCTCCGGTTCTCTCCTGCCCTCTTTCCTCTTCTTCTCCTCTGCTGTTCTTCTCTTCATCCCTCTGCCTCAATGACTCGCTCACCCACTCCACCTCACCGGCGCTGAGGATACTAACAGCCTGCTGGTTGTGTGTGTGAGATAGAAAGAGAGTTAGAGAATGACAGAGAGTAAGGACAGACAGCCAACGTGTGTGTGTGTGTGTGTGTGTGTGTGTGTGTGTGTGTGTGTGTGAGCTAACCCCAGCTACTGCTAACACCAGGTGCCCTCTGCCATAGTCTCAGTGCTGCTCTGAGGGCCTCACATGACTAAAGCCTGAAACATGTCTCTGAGTCATGCGTACCCACTCGTATCAGTGTCTGCTAACACAAATCGCACATCATTTTAATGTGTTCAACAGTGGGCTATGGGTATTCTTTTTGGGGGGGCAGGGTATTTATTCCTTTTATTCTCAGGCAGACAGGAAATGTGGGGAGGGAGAGAAGGAGGTCTCGACCTGGAGTTGAGGCATCTTAGTCTCTATGCCATCATGACGTCATACAGATATTTGTATTGATATGTATCTAACTAGTTACACTTTGATCTGCTTCATTCTCTGTGTGCGTTCTTAGGTGATTCAATTGTTTTTTTCGAATGTCTTGTTTGGTTTTGGACGGACCCAAGTAACCGGTGTTTTTAACAACATTTGACTGAGATCACGAAGGCTCCTGTCTGAACCACGGTCATTCTTGCATTCACGTTTATGCGCAACTCCACAGAAGCATGTACATCATCTTCTCTCCATGTCCTCCTTTCTTTCTCTTCTTCTTTTCTCTTCGCCCATCCTTCAGCTACCATTGAGGCCATTGAAGCCATCGAGACGGTTAAGGACGCTGAAGGTAAAGTCCCACTCATTTCACTGTGTGTGTGTGTGTGTGTGTGCAGCCACTCAGCCACCCATGTTCATAAGGTCATAGATTTTTTTTTACCCACGATGCACTGAGCTCTTCTAATCACATCAGCGCTCACAGCAAAGCCTAAAAGCGATGCACGCTGAAGCCACCACATTACAACACATGAAGCATCCACATGCTTTTCTCTTTCCTTCTCTTGGGACACAGGAAACACCACTACACCTTCTCTCCAAACACACAGACATGTATGTACATCCCACACACACACGGCACACCCCATCCAGCACACAAGAAGACTGGGGCTGTGGATAGGGGACACTGTGTGTTACAGTCTTTTGTTTAAATGTCATAGGTGCTGTAGTTCTGTAGGATACAAACATGCAACCAATCTGTTTCCCTGCAAGCAGAACCAGACTGACCTGCAATGATTATTATGAATGAACGCAAAGTGAAAAAGAAATATTTCTATTCATTTTACGAACCAATCCTTCAGACTTCATCCGTGGTGAAACTCTGCTTTCGACCAAATCCCAGCAAATGATCACAAGACCTCAGTAGAGAACCTCAGTCATGTGATGACAGGTTCTGTACTTAGCTCCTGTGATGACACTGCTCATTTGAAGGTCTGCCAGGTTCTTTTCTGTGCTACTGAACAGATTGTGATCATGGTATTTGTTTAGTGTATCATATACTACTTTGTCTTTACTCTGCACGCTTCTGTTAACTGTAGTCCTCTGTGTTTGTACCTGTTTCCTGTCCTGAACTGCAGTCCATAATTCGTTAATGCAAATAAATGATTGGTATCTCTCGTGTATTTTCTGCTATGTGATATGATCTGTAGCTAGGTGTTAGGTGACCGCTGCGTAAACAGTGGCGTATTTGTGAGTAGCTGCATGTGTGTGAAGGTAATACGACTGTAGCTGATGTTCAAAAGTGGCAGCGATCTCTTCAGACAGACCTCATTATCAGTACAGTTCAGCAGTTCAGCTGATCTCAAAGCTTTGCATTTTATTCATTTTGGTGAAATGTATTTTTTTATGACAACCAGCATTATAAGTGTGTCCCCCTGTTTACAGTCTTAAGGCTAAGCTAAGCTAAGCTAACGACCTGCTGGAGGTCGCTTCATCTTTACCATAGAGACATGCGGGGTGTATCAAACTTCTCATCTATCTCTCTGCAAATAACCTTATTTCCCAAAATGTTGAACATTAACTTTAAACATTTGCAGTGTACAAACCAAGATAACCTTGATGACGTCATCAACTGACCTGCATGTGTAGTGCCCCTTTAAGAAAACATTTTAATGCACCAGCATGTTATTCATTAAATATCGCTGAGGAAGAGGAATTATGACAAAGTTGAAGCTTATTATCATAAACCAGTGACACATTCGCTCAAATCTAACCAAACCAAAAGTATGGCCAACTTACACATTAAGTTCAGAAGAATCAACCTGACAGATACGGAAAACCTGACACCTGACTATTGTCTTTACCTTTTGATTTTACTTATAGGTTAACCCTAAAAACCAACTTCTGACTGTCAAAGACTCTCCACAGAGGTGGTTATAAGGGTCTCCAGGTGTCTCAGACTACTGATCTAGGATCAATAGCCAGGTCGCACTGACTGTCACGTTCACTGTGAGCCACGAACTAATCCCAACTCAGCATTCAGACAATAGATGAACACTTGTCGATGTGTGTATTTGTGTTGATGTACAAATATGACAGAACCTTGTTCATCCAAACCCAACATTTCCCTCTGCTGAAGGAACTCAACCAGGGTTAAAACTACTGAAATGTCCTTCCGGGTGTGCTCAATTGAAAGCGTTTAAAAGCTGAATTAAAACAGACTGAATGCTTTGGAACGTGTGCACACTCACATTTCATAAATGAATAAAATGTGCTTTGGAATCTTCAATCCATTTCGGTGCTCTGAATATTTCCCTCAAAGCTCCCAGGGAGGGTTTGGATACACAAGATTCTACTTAACGTCTAGTTAAATATTAACTCTGTGTGCACGTATGTATGTATGTTTGTTTGTGTGTGTGTGTCTGTGTGTCTGTGTGTGGGTGCGCGCCTGCCTGTCTCCGCAGCCATCCGAGGCTTCTCTCCGCAGCATCGGATCAGAAGTTTCGAGGAGGCCAAAGGCCTGGATCGGATCAACGAGAGGATGCCTCCGCGACGCGAAGGCGTCAACAGCGTGGGCCTGTCGATGGGCCGCTTGAACATGGGAGAGCCCAATGGAACCGACAGCAACAGCAATATAGAGTGATGGACATACACTCCCACATGCCCAGACACATACCTGCAGTTACAACAACTCTGATGAGGAACCGAATTTATAGATAAGTGTACATAGGCATATATACAGAAATGCACACACACAAACAAAGTATTACATTCACTGAATAGGCTACAGACAACATCACACAAACACAAACACACATGATTACCTACCCCATCCTTCACTGAACTGTTCGGCCCTATTTAAAGAACTACAACTCCCATGTACCTGCACAACAAACAGGAAAGAAACGACGAAAAAAACGTCACCATGCAAAACAGGAGGAGCTGCTGCTCACCGTGTATGTTGGGGATCACCAGTGGGTTGACAGTGTCAGTATGACGTGGCTGTGTCGGTGGTGCGTGTTGTGTCGGGGGCGGGGTCGAGTGTTTGCAAGGGGGATGGGGGTGAGAGTGGCAATCAGGGGTGGGGGCATTAAAGACGTGTATGCTTCTCTTTCCTGTTTGCATCCCGGAACAGGAAGTGGATAGGTTGATTTTATAGAGTTGCGGATATGCCTGCCTGATTGTGGGCACATGCTTTAACATGTAAATGTCAATGCGGTTGTATTGGAAAATGTGTTTCCGTTTGCAAACACAAGCTGACCATCAGCCAGGCAACAGCAAGATTTTTTTTTTTTTTGATGTGCGATGTGGTATCTGTTGCTGAGAGATGTGTGGAGATGATCTCAGCTGCAGTCTATTCTGAGCCCTCACTGTCCTCTTCTTCTCGGGAGGAGATTCCCGTTTGCTTTTGTAGCACTACACTGTACCCTTCCTCCACAGGCCAAGTGGAGGTCTCCCTCATCTCCCCCAGAAACCCTCTGGTCCCAGGCCAGCTAGCTCTCGGGAAAGACTTGAAACTGGGTCCGGATTAGATCTGTAGCGAGTGTTTATCCCGACCTGTTGCGTGTAAATAGGTTAGAGAGGTTTTATTGCACATGTGATGCATACGGTCACAAGATGCAAGATGCAGTATAGCGGACGTACGATGCTTTATGTATGAGAGGGAGCCGGGGGGAGTTGAAATGTGAAGTCATGCTCCATTCATTCTCTTTCTACATCCTCCTTTCTTCCCGTGTTGCCGTCTGCTACCAAACAGCAGTGATGGCCGTGAATCTCTGGCCTGAAAAGCAGGAAATAATATTTCACAGGGAAACATATTCTTCTTGTTAAGGCAGCAGCCACAACAACAACAAGAAGTCAGAAGAACAGGTCTTTGTAAAGCATTTATATTAACGCATCAGTGCATGCAGAGTTAAGTTCTTTGATAATAATGTGAAGATTATATTTGTGCTCTGTGTTTCACTATGGTAGGGTTTTTTTTCTTTTGGTTTTTCTGGTTAATATAAATGAACTGAGGAACAATGAATAAATTATTTTGTACATAATGTTAATTTAACTTATTTTTTGTATTCATTTTGTGTTATATTTTCTTGTTTTTTTCATGTTTTTTCTTTTTCACAACCTGTGTATCCGTTTTCTTTCGACGCTGTACAGAATGACGGTACGCTTCTATTCAAAGTGTCAAGTCCACGTTCTCTCCTCTCTTCTTCGTCGGTGTACAGGAGATGTTTTTAACGATAAATATGAATAACGATAAACAAATATTAAACTCGCATTGATGAGTGACCATTCTATATACAGAGGCACAGGCATTCAGGCAGCCAAGAGCATGATTGCATGGTTAAAATGTGCGCTGTTTAAAGCAAAAAGCAGCAAGACACATTTTAACAGAAGAGCCGGTGTGTTGCCGTCACAATTTAAAGGAAAAAAAAGTGTACTCTCTCTGATCATAATTCTTGATGATTCCTCTTGTTATTTGATGATATTTATGATTCTATGATTATTATGATTCTATTTATTATGGACATTATTCTTAATATTTAAGCTCTCTCTCTCTCTCTCTCTGCTGGTTGCTCTTCATGTTGCGTTGCTCCTTGGTTGGTCTTGTTGTGCTTCTTTGGGAGAGGTGAACCCCCCCTGGGAGACCCTGTGCCATAGAAACTGTGCCACGGTTCTAACTTTCTCTCTCTCTCTCTCTCTCTCTCTCTTTCTGTTCTGACTCCCCAGTCACTAACACTGTAAGCATGCCCCATGGGACGATCCACTTTTTTACTCTTGAATAAAATATGCATGAACCTTTGGTATGCATACCGAGCCTTTATTTCGTTACCACTGCGCATGGACACACACGGCCGCAAATGAGTTTACAAAAGAGCCGTCCCGATGATAAGAAATGCTTCATCAAAACTGGTTCTTGATATACAGTTGCCAAATCTCAGCGGAACATGCTTATAGAAAAGAATGATAATCTTGTGCAGCAGGATTTAGTCTTTTTTCCCAAAAAGTCCTGCCCAGGAAATCAACTTGTGACCCTTTCAATTCATTTGACTTCCTGTGGGGGTCCCAAACCCCAGCTTGGGAAACACTGCAGTAAGTAACATTTTCTTTTGCAATCTTCCTTTAACACTGAGGCAGTCACTGCAACTGGTTTTGCTTTGACTTGATATATAGAAAATATTTCACAAGAGTAATTACTGGAAGAGCCAGTGATGAGATGGAGCAACTTTCTCTTTCATTATGTAGTTTCACTGAGGTGAAGCTGGGCCGCGTCACATATGTTGAGTAACATCTACAGATGAGTACCTGAGTAAATACTTCCTCCGTACAGGTCGTAACAAGAAAACTAAATGGTTGGATGAGTGAATTAAGGGCGTCACTGTAGCGTAGTGGAAGGTAGGTTTTTTTAATCACTGAGGTTTTAAGATGAAACCCCCCCCCCCCCCAGCATAACCCCATGGAACCAAGAACATTTTCGACTAGCCATCAACCAAAATATGTAAAATAAAAATAAAAAAACTAAATCACAAAAGTCCACATTTTATTGAGTTATTTATATTTTCTGTAAATTGTATCCCCCTGCAGGTATATGCAAATTCTGGTTAAGAATACAGAATTCATCTTGAACGTATCAGATTTTTCTTGCATCTATTAAATCAAGTCTAAAAATGTTCAAATAACCTTTAAAACAACAGTCAAGTAATGTGTGTGTAATAGTATAATGTAAGCTCCTCTTCATGTCTTTTTTTACCGGCCAAAATATTACCACGGACATAGTCTCACATGGCCAGAGACCTAAGGACATGACCTCTGTGTCCTCCATAGCCTGTGGAGGGGTCTCCTCAGTGTGGTAACGTTAGCCGAGAGGTCGACCAGGCACACTTGACTTTTGCAGTTGCATTTGGGTACTTGGAAAGCTTGTGGAATGGCTTAATTAAGTGTCAAAATAAAAATTACAATTATGGAGTCAGCTGTTGTGAACGTCATGTGTTGCAGTCGAGAGTGCATCAAAACTGACGTTAGCCTAGTTAGCAAGAGTTCAGAGAAGTTGAAACATGTTCGCTCGCTAAAGAACTAACTTGATGTCACAACAGTTCAAATGATCTAAAAGTAGTAAATGGATGAACTGTTGAAATTGTTTGCTAAAAAACATCTATATACAAGTAATGGACAAATGGTGAAAAAACGCAAAGTAATGTTTGTTAATTTTACAAACAGTTAAATAGATCATGGTAGTTAGCGATGTGGTGGTTACGATGTCCAGCTTATCCTGTTGTAGCGTGTAGGTATGCAAACCGACCTAAACATTAGTTCAATTGTATGAAATAAATATTGAACACTTATAACTTATAACACTTAATATAAATAATATTATATATATATATTTATTTATTCAAATATATATTTATAATATAAATATATAAATAGGTGTTAAAACAATATACAGTATCAATATAAATTGAAACCATTCAAAATTGCAGGTGCTGTCCATCACGGAGTCTGGGAGTATAGAGAGAAACAAATACATAACTTTAAATTGAGGCCACAATTGACAAATTGATGTGCACCAGTCATAAGTCGTGACCTCAATTTAATTAAATCATTCCTGTTTTGTTTACTCATTTCCCCATCTGTGTATTGCAGGTTTTCACTTTCATATCCAAATTGCTCAACAAAGAGAGCAGAAAAGATATCTGCACCTTATATTGTGAAAGAATTGAAAGTTAAACAATCTGTTTTCATTACAAAAATATCAATAGTTGCATAATGAGTACTTCCTCTTTCATGAGAATTTCCTCTAATCTCTGCCTCCTCCCACTCCCTCTCTTTACCGAGATCTTTGGGTAATTTGAACTCTGGCAACCGGTATATTTAACTTGAATCGAAAGTGAAAGTGTTGGATGATGACTAGAGGGGCGGAGAGAGAGAGAAGGAGCAGAAGGAGAACAGAAGACAAAGGAGATCTCTCTTACCTGGATCACAGCTAACGCACCATGGTGAGTCCCTTCATACATTCATTCTCTTGTCTAGTTTTAAAATGCACTTTGGATGGAGTCACACCAAGTGTGGCTCCCAGCTAGATTAGACTTGTCCCTCTCCTGTTCACGAATTAGGCATCGTCACTGACAGAGATCAACATGTTTGTGGTAAAATAGAAGCTTTCTTGAAAGCTCACTGCTTCGTATTAAACTGTCTCATCCTCATTCTGGCTCTATTGCATCGTGGTTAGACTGGAATGCACTTGGAGCGGATTTAATTACTTGGGAGTGTAACTGTCTAACTGACTATTGATAGGCAGAGAACACACATCTAGTTAATACAGCTTTTGTATAAATTGTATAGCATAGGCAGATTGTCTGTTTTTAGAAAAAGAAAAAGGACACACTGATGCCAACAGGTATAACATCTTCTAAAATCGTCAAGTCAATTTAGCCCCCAATGACAGATTTACCTCAGGGGCCTTTACAATCTGTACAGACTGCCTCTGTCCTTTTCCACCCTTGAATTGGATAAGGTAAAAACCTTCCTTAACAAACCCCTTTAACGGGTCCAAACATTGAAGAAACCTCAGGACGAGCAACTGAGAAGGGATCACTATCTCAGGACGAACAGACCTGCGATATATGTTGTGTGTACAGAATAGACCAACGCAATTAAATTACAATATAGACAATCCATATGACAACATTCATACATATAATGTGAACATTCGCCAAACACACCCTCCTCTCCGTCATATAACCTGAGAGGAGGAGAGGCTACACAAATACACAATCATCAATCTCATGCAAATCATTCACACAAATGAGAGAGAGAGAGAGAGAGAGAGAGAGAGGGAGAGAGAGAGAGGGATAAGAACATGTATGCATGCAAATACAGGCAGTCAGACTCTAGAGTTGGTTGGTTTCCAAGGAAAGTCTTTCAAAGATAGAATCACATTTCTCTTTACTCACACTAATCTGGCCCCCTCTCATATTGCACAGCACCTGTGTGTCTATTAAGGGACAATGGGGGAAAAACAGGTTGCTGGGACTGAGCCAGGTGCGCACCATATATTTCCCAACACAGGTTTCAGTCCACAGAGAGTAGAGAAGCCCAGTGCAATTCAGACTCACTACTTCCTCCTGGAAGTTCTGATATGGGTTGCTTTGCTTATATTTATTGACTGTAAGCATCATTTCGTTGCGAGAAAGGTTTACAGTAAATTACTCTCACTTACTTACAACATAGTTCAGACTTCAGTGTTCTGTGTGACCTGGCCCTTTGCACTGAGAGACGTATATACATATATGTATATATATATATATACATATATGTACACATATGATACATCATGGTTTCATGAAAAGCGATCTCTGACACTGGGTGACTGAACCACAGATGCTGAGCCTCCAGGACCAGGACGCTCTCATCCCTCGGCCTCGAGGGACTTTGCCCAAGGTGTGTGCTGTGGCGCTGGCTGCCATGACAATAGGAGGCGTCGTGTCTCTGTCTCCTGAAAGGTTGTTAGGATGGGTTGCCATGGTAATCCTCATCCTCACCCTCGGCCCTCTGCTGCACGGGCTCTGTCTGCTGGCAGAGGAGATGCTTCACCATTCAAATACGAGGTGAGAGAAAACGGTTCGGTCCATCGGTTGTGCGTGTTTTAGTGTGTTTTTATTAAGATTCAGAATAAATAATGGTAGTACATGTTAGCCGCTCTGTATTGCTCTCATATAGCAGTCACAGCTGATAACGCCGTCCTGACCAACTTTAAAAATCCCACTGTACACTACCGATGTCAACATTGATCTCAGTAACAGTATGTTTTAACATATCATTTCATCCTCTCTAAATAAATTAAATGTTTCACTGATGTTAAAATGCTAAACTGAGACACGGTAACGGGGTCAACAGTATCCTCCCTGTCTCTACCAGGTATAGAGGCCGGGGGCTGCTGAGCCACGTGCTGCCAGCCTGTGGTTTGGGGGGAAAGACCCTGCTGGCTGCTGGGCTGGCAGGCCTGCTGCTCTACCTGGCCGGACATCCTCTGCCACACAAAGGCCAATGCTGGAAACTCCTCATCCTGAGCTCGGTCCTTTACGCTCTGTTCAAAAGCCTGGGAGTCCTGGTGAGGTCCACACCAGACACACAAACACCACTGTCTTTGTTCGTCTGGGGTATTTCTCTTCCACTACAATGAAAGATCTTTAACAGCATGTTTTAGGAACTCATAGTAAAGACATTTTCAGCGAACAGGCCACAACATACAAAAACACAGTTTGAGCCCTTTTAATTAGCATGTAGACACCTCTTAATGTACTTCTAAGGAGTAGACATCTGGGGCATCTTGACCTTGTTAGTTACACTTTAGCAACTACTAGAAACCGATTTCAGGTTGTTACAAAAAATACTCTATGGAACTAATTTAGCAGTTTCTGTATCACTGCCTGTCACCGTCCCAGAAACAAAAAGTCTCTGATGTGACATTGAAAAAAAATTAAAATAAAACTAAGAGAGAGTTTTGAGAAGGTGAACGTTCAATACTGTCACACAGTCAGAAATGAGAGACCGGCGTTTGTACAACACCTCGTCTCAGATGTCGCTCACATTCGGAGCTTCACTATTGAGTCATTTATCCATAAACAAGTCAGGTGAGCAGTCCTACGGAGCAGTCTTAATTGTTTTTAAATCTCCTTTTCTTTTGCCTTATGTTTTGATGCTTTTAATGGTTTTATGTGAAGCACTTTGAATTACCTTGTTGTTGAAATGTGCTATACAAATAAACTTGCCTTGCCTTGCCTTACGGAGGCCCAGTAATTATGTGAAATTATGTTTTGACCTATCATCAGGCCCTGAAGTGGTTATCCTATTATTCATTTAAACTGCCTTCCTGTTTACCTGCACCCACACACCAGAGGTGGAGACTACAATTCACTTTACTGACTCCAGTGGCTTTGAGAAGTTCAGTTCAAAGAGTTGTAACCAGTGATAAGGATTTTTTCACTGTTTAAATTCACTTCAGTGCATCAATAAGTCCCGTCGGTTGCTGGCAGCAATGATGTTCAGTTCAGTAAAAAACCAGACCTCATATACAGGCACTGTTTATCTGAGGGTTATAGCTAAGCAGCCAACTATTTTTAACAGGTATCACATCATGATAGTCTTTGGTTTTCTTTCAATAGGCTTTTAACAGGGAACTAAAGTTGAAAGCTACTGATCCTCTCAGTGACACGGTGGTGATTCAGTACTCAGTTTAAGGTTTGGGTGTTAAAGATTTGTACGTACATGTACCAACACAGGCCTCCGAAACACCAGGGTCGGGTAGTAACGGATCACGTAATCAGGATCATGTAATCAGATTACAATAAATAAGTAACTATCATCAGCCTAGCCATTTGAAAGAATCAGATTATAGTTACATTGTCAAGTTCTCTCTATACATCCATGCTAACAACGCATCAAGCTTACTACAAGTCTACTAAACACTTGATACTAGATAGTCAAAGAAGTTCACTGTAACTGTAAGAGTTAAAAAGCTCCTCTTGTCCTGGACAACTAGAAGAGCAGTGCAGAGGGATTTTCTTTCTCTTTTCACAATCCTGATTAATTTAGATCATTGATTTTATTAGAACGGTTATCAATTGAGAGCTTATATATTGTTACAGCTCAGAGCGCCATGGTAGAAGTGTTTTAACATAAGAGCGCTACACTTGAGACAGAACAGTCCCTAAAGTAAGAACTCTTCCCCAAGCCTCAGTTGATTGTAATTGATGTGGCATTTCTGGAGTAAAAATAGGCTCCAAATATGTCTTCATCAGCAACAATGACCATAACGCTGTCCTCAAAGAATCGCTGTATACTTCTGAAGAAAGCTCACTGTTCCCTCAGACTCATGACAGAAACTACTACAGATTAAAATCCAGCTCAAGTGTGTGTGTAGCTGTCCTGTTGAATTATATCTATGAATATATTCTGCCCACACAGAGTTGGGTCACATAACGTTCAAGTGTAGCCAGTTAATTCAAATGACATGGCAATTAATAATACAAAAGAAGAAGTTATCTAATCTGAATACTTCTGGATCACTTCAAAACAAAACATTATTGCAGTTTATAGGGAAAAAAAATGAATAATTGGACACAACCACAAAGATCCACAAACACATCAAAACATTTTCAAAGCAAATAAAATGCATTTAGCATATTTAACATTTACAATTTGTCAAATCAATTGACCCTCACAAAAACAGCACTGGCACAAACTACTGTGTACTTTGTGTACTTTGTGTATTCTACATGTAGGGTGCTGTTTCGCAAGAGGAGCATTTACTCAAAATTGTCATCGTCCATTTTCAATGTGAATTAAAGGGAATAAAAACTAAAAACAATATTAGTTAAGTCACCATTAACAAACAGGCAACCTGAGAGAAAATACTTACTTTTATAAACAGTGGAACCTTTTTATTCAGAACATTTAGAATTGTTAAAATCAATCATGAATTATCAATCATTGCCAAAGACAAAGACATGTTGGCATAAACATACATTTTAAAGACATAATCAGAAATGTAATCAAGTAATCCTTTTCAATGTAACTATATAATGTCATATATTATATATAATATCTTTTAATAATCTAATCGGGGCTGATCGTGGATGCTTTTTTTCGTAATCTGATTACGTAATCCTAATTACATGTAGCCCCACAGGAAAGGGCAGCAGGGGTGTAAGGAGGCCCTTTTCCGAGGCAGCTCCTGAGCAGAGGTGAGGTGTATTGACATCCTTCTGGCTGTTTCTGTGGTTGGTGTGCAGGGTCCGTCGGAGGTGGAGGTGTCTGACATCTGCGAGGGCAGGAAGATGAACGTGGCCCACGGCCTGGCCTGGTCCTTCTACCTGGGCTACCTGCGACTGGTGCTGCCACGTCAGTAACATCAAAACACACACCTCCTTATATTTGTGATTACACTCGATCATTTGTATACTTAGTGGTACTTGTACAATATAATCACTAATCAATAATAACGCAACTTGCACCGCATTCTAGTGATTCTAGAGATCTGAATGAATGTGTGTGTGTGTGTGTGTGTGTGTGTGTGTGTGTGTGTGTGTGTGTGTGTGTGTGTGTGTGTGTGTGTGTGTGTGTGTGTGTGTGTGTGTGTGTGTCTGTCCCTTCAGGTTTAGAGGACTCCATCAAAGCATTTCGTGAAACCCGTGAAACCCGTAAGGCCCTCTGTGGTCGTGGCTCCAGGAAGCTCCTCATCCTCATACCTCTCAACGCCAACATTTCTCACAAGCTGGAGGAAGAGGACGACAACATCCGATTCTATGCCAACCTGCCCAACAACGAGATAGACAGGGCCGGCGTCCGGGGGCGGGTCTACAAGCACAGCGTCTACACAGTATTGGACGAGCATGGGGAGGTAAAACAATAGTTACAGAATGACACTGAAGTGCTTACACACATTAAATAATAGCTGTATACCAACCATCCATTCGCTGTAGTTTCAAGAGTCAAAGGTGGCTGAAAAAATATCCCATCATGCATTGGGTAAAAGGGAAAGGAAAAAGAAACAGACAGTTCATTCTATCTCAGATCTGTATACTTTTACTATTTTACGCTATAGATCTTAAATTGAGTTGCAAACTGATGAAGGTACCCTTTTACAGTTTAAGCAGATGATCAATAATCCGATTATATTCAGAAATGTCTCTCAGGTGCACAAAATGAAATAAGGTAATCAGAGAACCTGCAGTGTGAATGCCACTGAGCTCCAACTCGGTGTCTGTCTCCTTATTGCCGGTGTGAGTTGAAAGACTTAGCGTGCTGACATCTTCTCCTTTGATCACATTTGTAAAGACTGCACAGCAAGAATGTGACAGAGAGAGAGAGAGAGAGAGAGAGAGAGAGAGAGAGAGAGAGAGAGAGAGAGAGAGAGTGTCACAGTAAAGTGACAGACTCAAGGGGCTGTTTCTGTATATTTTCTTCAATATTTCATGATAGCGCGTCAATGTGCTCCATATTCTACATGTTTGATGTGGCAAATCTAAGAGCGATTGTACTCAAACCCGCCTGTGTAGTTTAGTCGGGGGGGGAAAGGAAGTTTGGGACGCATGAAAGCCGTCAGAGTTTCAAGTGAGACCGGAAATAGACACCAATTATATCAAAGTGATTGCCAGAATGGTGTCATGGCTGTGTTTTACAGTTGCAGTCACCACACAGAATAAGGTGATGATGAATGTTTGACCTTTGACCTCTGTAAATAGCACTGTACTATAAGGAATGCTTCACTCACGAAATGACTATTTGGATATAAATCACTCACTCAGTGTTAACTTGAATTCTTGAAGAAAACTCTGTTTTCCTCTGCGGTGAATGGAGAATCTGAAAACGTATTAAACCCTTGATGAATTGAACAAAATGTAGGCCAGGTTTAAGAACAACAAAACGATATCAAATCTTACTATTTTAAACATTTCCGTCATTACAGTCTCGTGACGTATGAGACGAAAGTGGAGGAAAGTGTTTTGAACAGTAAGAGAATATATAATGACGTACATAACACGTAGCCTAGTGCTACTTTTCATACTATAAAGTGAGACTATGTGACGTTTGAAAGTTGAGGAAAATCGTCTTAGCCTGATGTGTAAACTAATATAAGTTACTAAACCCTGACTGCTGTACTGTTACGACTGATAGCTTTTTAATTGATTAGAATGTATTTCCTCTCTAAATATAACACCGAATAAGACTTTTCTGACCTATTGTCTGAAACATACTCTGAGAATATAAAAGAAATCTGAGACTCTTCAACACAGACAATGTGTACTTCCAGATCCAAAAAAGAAAACAAGCAACCGAGAATAGTAAAGCATGCAGCATGCTGGTTCCCTTCCACAGCAGAGCATGAGTACCACCTGCTGGTTAAACCTGAGACTCACCAGTGGAGATCTGCTTCAGTAAAGCGTAGTAACACCACCATCTACATGTAAAACATGGCAATCAAACTTTTCTGGTGCCAGAGTTCCACAAGCTTTTAAAGGATTATTTCTCCATGTAATGTATCTATCTCTCTGTGTCTGTGTGTGTGTGTGTGTGTGTGTGTGTGTGTGTGTGTGTGTGTGTGTGTGTGTGTGTGTGTGTGTGTGTGTGTGTGTGTGTGTGTGTGTGTGTGTGTGTGTGTGTGTGTGAACAGGCCCATGACTGTGTGGTGGAGTATGCAACGCCTCTGCTGACGCTGCACAGCATGTCCCAGGAGAGCAGCGCTGGATTCGGGGAGCCTGAGCGCCGACAGCAGGTCCTGCTCTTCTACAGGACCCTGCAGGAAATACTGGAGCACTCGCTGGAGTGTCGCAACCGCTACAAACTCATCCTGCTTAATGGTAGGAAGACAAGCCAAGTGTGTGTCTGTGTGTTAACTTTACACACACCTGGCGGCATCAGACAGACTGCTTTTAGGGGGATTTCAGCTTTTAGCTCATCCGCTTCCCCACAAGGATTGACAATCAGGATTTGCGTATTTTTAGATTATTTTGCTGTGTCTGTGTTTTTAGAAAAGGTTTTGTTGATACACACACACACACACACACACACACACACACACACATCATGCTGCACAGTGTGTGACTGAAAGGACGGAGGTCAGAGTATCAGTTAAGAACCTTTCTGGCTTTGGTCCAGTTGTCTCTGTCCTCGTGTGAACTTTTCATCTTTGCACTGGCAGTAAGAAACTCACTCCCAATGGGACTTTTAACAGAAGTGTTAGATCATCCCCGTCTTAACGTGGACTTTTGAAAAGGAGTGAGACAATGAAAATGATTAGATGCTGAACCCGGCCATAGATCGTGTCCTCTTCTTCTTCTAGATGAAGACGAGGACGACCCTCGCCTCCTGTCCAAAGCCATCCTCAGACACCTGCAGCAGCAGGAGAGAGAGGAGTTCTGCCTCACCCCGCCTCCTCAACAGGAGACGGTGCACCCCCTCACAAGAACATCGGGCGCCATGCCAAGTGCTCCGCCCATGGGTGGTAACTGTAGATACCCTGAGCCAATGAGCAGGGAGCCTACGCTGATGTTCAGCCTGGATAAACCTCAGCCTCTGAAGCAACCTGTAGAGAACACCGACCACTATCAAGGAAAAATATAAACACATGCTCAGGCATATAGGAACATAAACACACACACACACACACACACTGTTATACTTTATTCTTGTTATATACCAAGCTGATAGATTAGCGATACAAACATTATAATCTGACTGTGTCTGAATTCATAGATATTAAATAAATGCATATTTATTTGAGTTTATTTGATCTTTTCTATATTTCATTTGTTTGGTGAGCTGCCGGAGACTCTGGGGAGCTGCTAGTCCTGACCAGTGACAGGAGGTACACACAATGTGGAGGTACACACAATGTGGAGGTACACACAATGTATTATCGTTTTGATCAACATCGATAACAATTGTGAAAACCATCACAATATGTATTGACTTATCTTTCTATCTAGAAATGTCTCTGGGTGCAAACGGATGAATGGATCTAGCCTGATCCATTCATCTGAGAACAGTGTGTGTGTGTGTGTGTGTGTGTGTGTGTGTGTGTGTGTGTGTGTGTGTGTGTGTGTGTGTGTGTGTGTGTGTAGTGGAAACACCCTGAAGGTTTTGTTTGGAAGAGAGTTTGTTCTCCTCCTTCCAGAAGGTGGTGTCCACTCGTCCTGCTGTTGCTACCAGTTGGTCTATTCAACAGTCTCAGACTCAAAGGACGGTCAGCATTTAGCTATGAAAAGCTGCAGTTCACCTTTTAATGTCACAACAAGGATCTTTCAAAGGGATGGGGACAGAAAAAGGGTTAAGATGCAAATGTTTAGTGTATAAAAAATATTTGAATTCATGCAAACATTGCCACAAATTGTGCAAAGGTAATAAATGAGTTGAAGCAGTAAAAGCACAGATAGATTTAAGGCAGCAGAGCGCTGACAGAGAGAGAACGGAGGAAGAGAAAGGTTTTATGATTGTATAAACAAAAGTTACAAGAAACCTGACACCACGCCTGCTTATCTGCGTCTCACATGAGCACACACACACACACACACACACACACACACACACACACACACACCTCCTGACAGCAGCGCTGCAGCTGAAATTGCAAGGTGAGGTTGCATCAGATATGTTTACAGCCCGTCCTCCTTCTTGACAGGGCAGAGCCGAGAGGAAGGATGGAGTCATTCGATCCAAACACGTGATTTATGACGTGCAAGTGTAGCGTGTGCAATTAAAGACAAAATAGAAATCAAACCATGGAGCACAGTTGTACCGTTCCTGCTGATGACTCGTACCCACACAGGCCATGACCTGTGTTGAGGGGCCACAAGTAGACTTGGTTTGAAGTGGTCACAAGTCAAAAAGTCGCTGCACTATAGTGGGAATTCAATGGATATTCAATATTCCAGTTAATTTGCTTCGCTCAGGACTACAGAAGCTGTAATATGCCACATGTGTTGACTTTATACAGTTTAACACAATCTGAACACATTTCAGACACAGCTACTTTCAAGCAACTTGCCTTCAGTTAAAGCCATTCACCATCCAGCCGTTGCCTTACGGAGCTTTCTGTGGAGGACAATCTCCTTTCATTTGGATACATTCATAAAAAAAGTACTCAGCAGCACACAATGCATAGGGGCACTCAAATATATGCTGTATTCATAAGTCAATAATTCAGCTGGTCCATTCATTTTGACATATTTGAGTAATTTGTGCAGTAAAAAAACTAAACAACCCTGCTGTTTGTCTGTAGTGATATGGGATTGGTTTCTTCTTTCCATTTTGTGTCACCGCTCAGCAGACCATAGTGTAACATGAGCACAGTCTTTGTTGCAGGCAGCAGCATCATTATATCGGTCAGTAACTGTCCGCTTCAGGCAGTTATTTCATCAGGCCACTGATAAGAATTAGTGTTTTGACCCAGTTCCTTCCGTGTTCGATAAGGATTTTAAAAACAACAACAACACTCACTCTCTGCTGCAGGCACGTGAGTTTTAGTCATGGCTGCAGTGGCTGAGGGCTGTCAGAGACAGGTGTGACCTGTTCTCCACCAATACCACTACATCACAGGCAGCTGACATCAGCTGACACACTGATGTCACCTGATGGAAACACAGATTATTGTTGTTACAAGTTTACCTTCTAACAGTGACTCATTGTTCCCTTAGGTGGCCATGACTTCATCAAATATTGAACCGGTGAACGCAATTACTCAGTTTGTAATGATTGTTCAAGTGAACATTTGTAGTTGTTGTACATTAAAGTAATTAAATGTGGAGAGGACAGGTTTGTTAAATATATATAATACTAGACTTGTGTTTCAGACTCAAGCCCAGAGTCAAAGACACATTTTACCCACAGGCAATATTGGTGCGGTAGTGAGCACATACTGGCACTTCACTCCGTAATTCCCCTTCAGCTCCTCAGAAAGACACTTCCTCCTCGGTGGTGAGTGTTTCTGACGACAGCATTTGATCTGAACCTGATTGGTTAGCAGAAGTGATGTCACAGCAGTAAGATTTCTCCAGAAGGTGAGTCAAGCGTGAGAGGTTAACTTGTTAAAAACCAACAACTACCTTCCTGCTACGTGCCTGCTCTCACGTCAGGCCATGGGGCGGACTTTAAGGTGAAGCAATGACTTCACTGTGAAACCTGACAGACAGACACCGGCTGAAGAGAATGTTAATGTGACTATTTTCCATGTAGCACTCTTCCCCACTATTAATCCACAACACAAATAGTTATGTTTCTATGTTTTAAACAATCATTATGTTCTCAGGTGTCCCAGATTAGTCACTGAACCATGTTCTCAATTTAACAATGTGGCCTGATACGTATATACACTTTATTTAAGTAGTACACTCTAACAAAACCACTTCACTATCAAATTAAATAAACAAAAATCTAAAGACTACATTAAAGTTAACAATAAAATCACTAATAAAACTGATTGGGAGTCAGTGAAAGGCAGCTAAAACCAGTTTACATTTCCTTAATTGCTCCGAAATACGATGAAGAAGTACAGTATTTCTTATTATTTGTCAACCAGTTGGGGATCTAGTTTGGGTGAATATGTTATGTGGCGGTAGGGGTCGCATACATCTTAAGCAAAACAAAATCCCTGTGTTTAGTTTATACACGTCCGATGCTCCACCAGGTGTGGGTTTGTGTGTGAATGGCGTGTGTCAGACCCTGTTACTCACTATTGAGTGAGGCAGGGCTCACTGTGTCTAGACCCGACATGCTCACACACACACAAACACACACTCGCAGGAATTTTATTTGCATACACTGAAAGCAGGTATGAGGGTTTGATTTACTGGTAAATTACATTAAAACACTCGCTAATGTGGCTTTTTAAGATCCAACCAGGAAGAATTTGATGGAACTATTACAGCATGTTTTTCAAAATAAAATCCTTGGCAAACTCTGATGTGTATTACAGGTTTTTGTTTCACTAGGAAAACTGTAAAATTCCATAACAATGTATTAATGATATGTATATGAACTGATCAAAGTTCATTATTTTGCAATATATGTCAACAAATTATTGTACATAAATTCATATTGTTTATTTCCTCCACTGTTTTTTTAAGTTAGTTTCTGTGTAGTTTCTCTTAGTTAATCAACATTTCAGGCAGACTAAAGGTTAAACTCCAGCTGTGGAAGATTTCCTTCAGCTTCAGTATTTCTCCATTATTTTTCCTTCAGGCCTGAATCACATTATGGAAACCTCACTCCTACGTCATCCCATGGTTGTCAGGGGGGTTTGGTTTTGTGTTGTGGAGGACTGTAGAGCAGCTCTCCCTCCTGTTACGATCAGGCTTTTGTCAAATAAAAGACATCAGGTGGGGCACTTCTGACTGTGGGCTTCAGATTTAAAGGTGATCACACTTTTCCCCCAGACTGAACAACACGATTAAAAAATAGATTTCATTTTGTTTTTGTTCTTTGGGTTTCTCTTTAAATGGGTTTTTATAATGCACATATAAAGAATATGTACTACTGGCACATTGTTGTTATTAATTGATTCATCATAGCAGTAGACAGTAGTATAGGAAGATTTCCCCTCTGAGAGGTTGTTGTGGTTTTCATTTATTTTTAACTCAGACCACATTATATGACCTATATATTAGTCATCAGCTGGTAGATTTCCATTGCAGCCTAAATGCCCATTCAATCTATCAGTAGTTTTCAACTGAACATTTTTACATCAATTATATCAACAGTGGTGGAAGTCCTAAAAGATACGACAATAATAAGCTACTCTATTCAATGTAAAGCCCTGCATTCAAAATCTTACCAAAGTGAAAGTACAGACATTTTATCAGGAGAATAAACTTAAGGTTTCAAACGTAAAAACCTTAATTATGCAGAAAAAGGGCCTATTGAGTGTTTTCTATTTATTACTTTACTATAATAAAGTCCTTACTAGTATTATATATTAGCTTCAATTATTTGAGCCTCTCTGACTCGATCTTTGAGACACTGAAGATTTATCACAAAACACAGTTTGCTTAAAACCTTACAGCAAGTTTAGGTTACAGTCGAAGAACACAGTGACAGGAAGAAGTCTATTTATTTATAACTTTACTATAATATAGTATATACAAGTATCATATATCAGCCAATATTATTTGATCATCATTACAGGTGCACTTAATGTGTAGGGGGCTGAAGAAACTTTGTACAAAAACAATAAAGGTGGTGCAGTGAAGCAAAATGTGTTAATGTTAATATGTTAATATATAACAAAGAATGCAAAAATAAACGTTTTAATAAAACTTTTGGAGAACTATCAAAATTCTAACTATATTAAAGTATGGATCTCAACATTTCTAAATGTAACTCCTCTCACAATGTTAAAACTAAACACTCCAAGCTCCACTACAACAGATACTGTCTCCACGTTCAAAGAAGAAAATAATAAAAAATATAATATAATATGAATCATTAAAAACAGTAATTAGATTACTTTGAGTCCTCGTGGGTTTTTTATGTGTCATGTATCTAATTCACTCACCTTTCTAACATTACATGAGGTCTCTGCTTGTTCATCATGTGTAAAGGTGTTTCAGCAGGTAAAAGGACTACAAGGTGTCAAAAATAACTTTCATGAATGAAGTCAATGATTTTGATGGATAAATAATCTTCAGGAGCAGTAATCACTTTTTGACAAGTAAAAAACTGCATTTTATGGGTTGCAGGCCTGTTACTGCTTTAAGGACATTTAAACAGGTAAATGAGTTGGACTTGGTCACAAAGCAGGTCAAATAATGCTGACTCATAATGTGAAAGAGATGAATTATCGGTAAATCATTAGAATTACGGTCTAGTTTCTAAATATAATCAGATTTTAGACATATTAAGATATTAGACATACCAAACATATATTATCGGATTAAATGCATTGCTTATACAACGTACATTTCATGCCAGATTGAAAAAAAATAAATGTAAAATGTCTGTAGTATAGTATACCATATAAAGGTCATATATGCTGAAAGAAAAATACAACTGTCAAAAAAAGTCAGAATGTCATATATATGTCATAAAAATATGATTCTTTACTATGCAAAAAAAAGTTTGCCCTAAAAATGTCACAGTATAGTATGCAAAAAAAGTAATATTACATGATACAAAAAAGTAATTAAAAAAACCATAGTATATTATGTCATCAGAATGTCATAGTATAGTATGCCAAAAAAATGTAATATTATTGTATTGAAATACGATGGAAGAGAATAATATAGTATGTGATAATAAATAATCAATAGTCAATAGTATTTATACAAAATGTCACAGTAGCCTATAGCACTCCAGGAAAATGTCATAAAAAATGTCATAGTATATTATGACAAAATATGTCATTAATATATTCATGAAAAACTGATGGAAAATGTATGTTGTATTAGTAAAATATGCCACAAAAATATAATACAGTATGTTATAACTATCTTGGGTCATAGTCGTGTCGTATAGTATTAACACAGTAATACTTTAACATGTCTTAAAATGATAATATAGCATGTCATAAAAAGGTCATAAAAATGATCATAATAGCTATCATAAAAAATGTCAATACTGACTTTTTAAATTATTTTGATATACTAAAGACTTTTGATTACTTCTTTCAACTTACTATTTTTTGACTTTGTGTTTTTAACATGCTATACTATGACATTTCTATTATTTGTTACTTTTTTCGCCATATAACATTTTACGACTTTGTTTCAACATGCTATATGACTTTTTAATCACTTTTTTTCGAGACACTATGACTTCTTTCACATTGCATTCCCCAAAAAGAGAAAAGCTGACCGCAAAACTAAAGGCTTTAATGGACAGTCAGACTCTTATATCTTCATTCTTCAGTTTAAAACCAGGAGGTCTCACATGTTCAGAGACCGGGGCGATTATTAAATGCGGCAATGTGAAGCTCCACGTGACAAAGCACAACTCTTTTGAACAAACGTACCCACTCGCATCCGAAATGAAGACAGAAAAATAAACCTAACAGCCCAATAAGATCAGAATCTTAACATGCTAATTCCCAACAATGATGTTAACAGAGAGGAATAGAGCTGAAACAAGTGGTTTCAATAACCACAGATATGCACAGATATTTTTCAAAAGCTTTCTGTTATTTATTCTTGAATGCAGCCCTTATTTAGCTTGAAACGAGAGAAGAACATGTATTTATTATTAGAGTATAATTTATAATTCATCCAGTTCAATTTGAAAACTGACAATAAATATTGTTGAGATATTATTCAATTGAACTTTCTTTATTTGATTTGACAGACGTTAATACAGACGTTAATACTGTTGGTGACTTCAATATATATGGGACTAAATCATAGCACAAGTTAGTCATTATTGTGATGTTCCGGACCTTTGCGTGAGGACATTCTCTCTATATGGACTTCGGTCAATTTTAATTGAATACCTGTACTACACTATGACTTTTATTCGACATACAGTTACTTTTTACCAGGGGTCCCTCAAACGATCCGGCCCCACACGCCGTTGCAATGCAATGCAATGCAATGCAATGCCCAGACATGTTGCGTGAGCCACACATCAGATCGGGAACCTTCTCGATTGAACCGGTCAGTCACGCCCACACGACTGATGCAACCCTCCGCTCCTCCGGTATAAAAGCTGCGCGCTCACCGCTCAGCGCTGCGATCGCTACAAAGTGAATACATGGAGAAGACACAGAGCAAACGTTTGGAGGAGACACCGGAGCTTAACGAACACAAATCAGGATGGTCGATACCGCTGCGCTGCTCTTTGGACTCGGAGTGCCCGTCCTGTCGGAGGAGGAAAGCGTCGTGGAGATGATCGGAAAGTATTTCCTCCAGCTCACGTCCCCGGACCGAGAGACGAGCTCAGCCCGGCGGGGGAGCGTCGAGAGCTGCGACGGGAGAGAGAACAACTCGCCTTGTAAGTAGTTTTAAAAAAGTTGAACGTAGTTTTGTTAAAGATACACAATTAGCCCTATCATAATAAACAGTCGAGATAAGTACTACAGTAACATAGCCCTAACCAATAATCCATTGGCTGATCCTTCTGATGTAACAGATGTAACTCATGCAGGTCTCTGATCAGCTGATGATAGGATGAGCTGTTCCCCTCTTAGCTGTTGAAACAAACCTTAATTCTGATGACTCGTGTATTTTAGTGCAGTTTTGCAAGACATTAACACATGATTATGTGAACGTCTTGAGGATCAGATTCTTGCTTTAGTTCCGATTCACTGTACTTGCATGTGACGTTTGTCATATTACCGGCAGTCCCTCTTATTAAAAGATGTTGTGACTGAGACGGGCACATATTCTAACACCTCTGGTATCCGTCTACAGTTGCCAACATGGACGCTGGTTTGGAGCACGAAGAGCGGCTGCTGCAGCAAGACGTGACCCGACAGATCGAGCACTGCCTGACGGAGGCCAAAGCTTCCACCCTCCACTGCCAGATGTTGCTGCTGCCTCGCCAGATGACCGCCAGGGTGGGCCAGGACGTGGTGCGCTCCTCGGTCGGTGAGCCCTGCGGCCTCCGGGGCGCCTCCATCAAAGTCTACGTGGACGGCAAAGATGGCCCGATGTCTGCGGGGAGCATCCTGCTGGACCCAAGTGTCACCCCGACATTTGAGCTGTCTGTGATCTTCAGGGCAGACCGGGACGGTGGCTGGCCACCGCTCAAGCACATATTCGATACCAACAAAGTGTTGAAGCTGAGACCGGAGTACCGGCTGGTGAAGAGGAAGCTCTACTCCTCAGCCAGCCCCGTCATCCACGATTTCAACTAGGAGGAAGTTAAGAATGTAAACCTGTTTCACCTCCGTTTGTTTTTGTGAATTTTTATTTTCAACTTTGTCAGGCAAAGGTTCGGCCTGGACTGCACTGGAGTTTCGCCGTGTCATACTTTGTACCTAAAGAATGGGCTTGTTCGTTATTCATGTGTGAATGTCTCTGACTTGGAGCAGGAGGTCAAGCGGCTTGTTTAGCTGATGAATACAGTATTTTGCACAGAACGGATGAATGTTAAAAGTGTTCACTCTAAACATTAAAAGCTTCCTTCCAGGACTGGGCGGGTCTCACTCCTGAATTGTGCTGTACTTTCTATATTTATGCAATTGTAAAATAAATGTTTCACACCACGATGTCTTGGTCCTGTGCTTGCATTTGAAGTATACTTCTACACACTATGTACATAGAGTATGCTAAATGTACTTGTGTAGTGTAAAAACACACTTTACCCAGCACACGTACCATACATAACTTACAACTTGTTTACGAGTTAAGACTTTAAGATAAAATCTGAAGCAAATATGCAACTGTTTTGGATTTAGATCAAATAATCTTTATTTAACAAATGTACAACATAACACATGTATCATCTACCCAAACACAGAACTCTACATGATCCATCTCGCAGGTACAAACCTGTTTTTTTTGTACTCATCTAAGTCACGTTACACAAACAAGTTTCTGATGCTATCTGCGTAGCACACTCCGTCTACATCCTAAGTGCTGGGATGCATCAACACTATTTCAGCAACAACAAAGTCCACATCCTACGTTTCAGCCCATTTAACACACTCAATGAAACACCCGCGGGGTTTACGATACAGCCAACTATTTCACAAAGAATACATCGTTTCGTTTTTAGACACATTTTTCTGATCGCTACCTTCAAAAGGCAGCTGTTGGTTTCCATTCTTTTCACGACAGCATAACTAAAGAGCTGTGGCATTTGGGAGGTTAAGATAATTAATCATGTGAAAGACGTGTTGACAATGCTGCTGGTGCTTTCAAGGACACTCCGGCATTTGAAATTGTAAAGTCTGCTGGCAAATGGTGATCTTTTACATGTAAAAACAAAAAACAATAAACAATATGCATTAAACGACTTCCATGAGAGCTAGCTTGTATTCTGGACTTTGGAAAAACAAACAAAAACGTATTACATTTCAGATGCATGAGTGTACTTGAATGCACAGAGTGTGAAACTGTCAATGGCAGACACTCTTGTTCTGTCAATGAAAAAAAAAAAGGTCAGAAAACCCAGTTGTACATATTTGTGATACATTTGAAGTGGATCTCACTTTAATGTGTTAGCAGTGATCACAGACCAGCATGCAGTACTAGTAGTTCTTCAACGTGTGGACCTGTACATTATGACTCGTCATGTGGCCATTCTGCTTCTTCTTCTTCTTCTTGTTGCCGTCCGGTATCGTTTCAGCCCACGCCGGCCGGGCACAGCTCGGTGCAGGTCACTCCAATAAACGGATCAGAACAATCAACGAGCATCGACTCATCGCGATCAAATCTCCTCGTGTCCTTCATCATTTCATCCCAAACAAACTTTTGCTGGTGGAAATGTTCTTTCTCTCTCTCTGTTCCATCTCAGCAGAGGGACGACTACCTCTGCTGGTGAAATGACCCGTGGGGAGAGTGGAGTGAACTCCCGATGGCGCTGCACATAAACCAATCATACGAGAAGAAGCTCGGTGCAGCTCTCTCAGACACACCGACAGACGTAACCGTCCACATATGCCCTCGTCTACGCCAAAGTACAGATGAATAAGTGTGTATACACATACATACACACATACACACACATACACAGCGGGCACACAGACTGCACAGTCCTCTTCAGAAAACAAGTGAGCATTCAGTATTCACCTCCACCTTCTCTGAGGGACTCTTTGTCTCTCGCTCTCTGAAATCTCATTTCTTCATTTTGAGGTCGGCCTCCATGGCACTACGGCGACCCCTAGTGCCTCCGTCCTGCAGCACAGAGACAGGCGAGGAGAACGAGGGGGGGGAGAAAGAAAGAGAGAGAGAGACGGGAAAAAGGAAATTCACATAAGGATGTAAAGGTCAAGGGTCAGGTGGACAGAGTGAAGGGAGGCCCAGCGTCAGGCCTCCTCGCGCGATTCGGCTCCGCACAAAAAAAAAAAATAAACAGCAAAGTCCACCTCAGAAGGCTTCCTCTCCAAATGAAGAACAGAAGGAAAATAACATGATGACCAAAAAAATAAAAAGAAGGAAGATTTCAAAATAAAAGAAGGAGAAAATAAATTAGAACATGCAAAGACACGGACAATCACACGTAAACAGAAAAACACAGGAAACCGGCATGGGCTCATTAACCGAAGGTCGACGGAAGCTTGGGTGATGAAAGGTTACGGGAGCCTGTGTGTGTGTGTGTGTGTGTGTGTGTGTGTGTGTGTGTGTGTGTGTGTGTGTGTGTGTGTGTGGATATTGTGTCAAAACAGAACTTAAAGTTTATGAGGGTGACAAGGACAGTGTGTTCAGAGATGTGTGTGACACTGTCAGAGAGAGGAAGAGAGAGACAAAGAGGCCTTTTAGTGGTTATCGATACCACACATCTCTACAGCCCAGTGTTGAGCACCGACGGTCTGTTTGTTTGGTCTTTTCACTTTTACTTTCTTCTGTAGAGCTACTTAAGTTTAGTCTTTCACCTCGTCATCACAACCCGACTAACTAGACAACTACGTTCAACAAAGAGGAAAAACAAAGAATTGTTAGAGAAACAGTCAAAAGTGGGACACGTCTCGAGTCAGAGAGGTTTTGCATCGTGTTTGACCGAAAGGAAATCCAAAGTGAAGTCTAACAATAAATACCATTGTCTTTTGTAAAGGCCATGAAAAGCTGTTTTCACTTTGAGGGATGAGGTCCTGCAGAGTTACGACATCTTCAGTTCACATGAAAGATTTCTGTATCGGTGTGTATATTTGTCTCTCTGGTTTGAGGTGATCGTGGCTCAGTCGGAAAAAAAGTGATGTCACTTACTTGGGTGCACTGGGGGAGGGGCCTCTGAGAGGTCAATAAACACCAGTGTTACTGATTACAACGGACACTTTACGAGGAACGGTATTGGTCGATGACGCTCCATATCTGTAAAAGAGGCGCCCGGACACAGTGGAACAGAGACTACTAAGCCTGCTGTGCACCAATCAGGATCCAGGAAAACATTTGAAATTGTGAGGTTGTCGCTTATCTGTCAAATCTGATCAAAGCACACAGTGCTGACGAAGCAGATCAGTTATTAGAGTGTTAAAACTCTTCATTATGGATGGTTCTATGAACTCTGTTTCTTATTCAGTCATTCATATTTAGCCTTACAGAGGCTTTAAATCATATTAACTTACACTATAAATAAAGAGAAATTGCTTCCACTTGATACTTTTAGGGAAGTGTTTCAGACCTCAATGTAAATATGTATTTTAACAGAAACACAGAACGGTAACAAACAATCTTCATGAAGCTCCTTTAAGACTTTTGATTATAATCAAGATACATACTGATATAATGTGCAGCTGAAAAATAAACTTGGTAAGAAAACTACGTAAATGCGACACAGTTTGTAAATAACCTCAGACCTAGTTTGGCATTTCTGTACTGCAACTTCTTGCAACTTCTTGCAACTTCTTGCAACTTGCTGCCTGACCTATACACTGATACAGATGTATCGGCCTGGCTGATTATCAGCTTGCCCTCCTCATAAGGATTTGTTTAAAGCTCCCGGAAAGGAAAAGAAAATACAATGATTGTGTTCTTTAAAGTGAGCTGTTGTTCATTTTCATGTTATCGTTTTAAATTAACTACTGGTTTTGAAAAACGTGGCAACATTACCAAAGATGTTCAAATGGGAACTGTTGAACTGTTGAATATTTACAGTTACAATATTACTGATTAACACTCATAACAGTGGTCAGTGTTAATCATAACTTCCTAGTTTTATTTTGCTTCCTTTAATGCCACTAAAGTTGAACTGAATTAGAGAAAGAAAAGAGATGAGAGGTAGAAGCAGATGTGTACAGAGTGTGTTACAACGTGTGTGTGTGTGTGTGTGTGTGTGTGTGTGTGTGTGTGTGTGTGTTTGCTTTGAGAGAAGCGTGTGCGTAGCGTGGCCTGGTTCTGGTGAAATCTGAGGGAGAACCTGAATACTTACAAAGAGAGAGAGAAGGAAAGCAGGAGAGGCCATTGGGACACTGTCCTGTAGGAGGACAAACATTGGAGTGAGAAAGAGAGAGAAAACACACACACGTGCGTGAGAAAGCAAGTTTCATACAAGTCTGCGTCAAACAGGGAAGAGCAGCGAGGAAAGAGCGTCCGTTCGACCGCTGCACGGCGCACACACACACACACACACGCACACACACACACACGCACACACACACACACACATCTCTAATATGCAGATAGTAAAAAGTGAGATTAATAGACAGACAGATACACAGACGTAGATAAACACACCTGAGACAATCAGGCACGTATACAAGCAGGCAAGCACACTCCTGTACACACAAACATGTGTTAAAGTCAGCTCACAAACACCATACCACATAACCATCATAACCACTATGAAAACATCAGGACTTCCATTCAGTCCAAACCCCTCCATGAACTACAGATGTTGTTTTTAATATTGTTGGGTTAAGTAACGTTCTAAAAAGGCTGCGACTCTCATTTCAACCAAAGATATTTTCTGGTGGAACCTTGTTTAAAGTAAACCATTTGCAAAAAATTCACCCATAATTCTCAACTTCCTGAGAAAATGTTGCAAATTCCCAGATATTCCCCGTCTGGAACAGACGTTTCTAAATTCCATGATACTTCAAAAATGCCATGACCTACGAGAACCCTGTTAGACACACACTCAAGACTCCCACAGTCATAATAATACACACACACACGCATTCATTGCTGACAGACAGGTTGAGTCAGTGACGGGCAGATGCAGACAGACAGAAGTTAGTGAGGAGAGGTGCAGCCAGCATGCAGGACATGAATCAGCAGGGACGTCAACACGAGGAGTTATTCTCAAGTGTCCCGTATAGTCAACAATGTGGCAATGATGTGAAATGCAAATATAATACATGTAATCAGTGCCCAGAGAGATCGGCATCACTGGCTCTGCTGAGTCACACTTGCATTACGCTGAGTGATCGTAGGCAACACGTTAACTAATCAGTCATAGCAGCGACCTCGGAGAAATCTAAGTGTTGCGTTCCAAAAGGTTAGACACAAGTTCTTTAAGTTCATATGTAATAGTCGCATGGATTCAACAGACTATGTACTGAAGTATATCGTTCAATGCAAGTTCAAAACAGAGAGCGAAACTGTTCCTCCTATCATTTTAAGCAGTTGAAGTCAGTTTTATTCACATGAATAAATTGTCCCACATTGATGGAAGGAGACAACACACAGTTTCATCAGTAGGGTCAAGAATACAATCTCTAAATGATACAGCAAGACAGAGTGATCAAACACAGACCAGTCAATCCACAGGCCCCACAGGTTATATATGATGCTCTTAATCCATCCACATAGTACGAAGGACATGAACGTCTGTAATCATGGTCAATGAAGACACGCAGAGCAGCAGTCAGGTCTCTATTGAGACACATTTTGATTAAAAAAAAAAGAAAAAAGAAAAGAGAACCACACTCACCGTATGGTCAATTCAACAAATCTGTGACTTCAACGATGGCAACACGTTACTCTATGAACAGGGTCTGTGTAACATATCCATTCATCCATTCATTCATCCATTCATTCATTCATCCCTTTGCACAAACCACCTGTTTATGAACATCCAGTAACAAAAGTGCTGTTACTATTTCATACTGTACATTAATGTATCTTCATACACACTTAACATGACGTCATCAAACTCTAAAGCTGAACAATAATCAATGTTCAAAAGCTTGAAAAGCTATTTCATAAATAAAGCTTTCATAACCATAAACATGGGAAGTGTTCGTCTTTTAAACTTTTTTTTACAAATAACTGTCCCGTGTGTGACCTTTCATCACCTGTAAATAGTGACCTGATTAGAGCCACACAGGTGTTTTCAGTTACTCTGATTAGACCACGTCTCTGGTTTAAGTTGAGTGGAGCTACTAGAGGACCGTTTCCTGAGATCACTCCGTTGTTCAGGGGGCCACATTTTCATAAAGCTAAGGGCCCCGGGGACATTTCTCTGAGCTACTGACCCACTCAATCTCTCGCTGGGCTTAAGAACCAACGCCTCTCTTCTTTTTGCTCCTTTGTGTTTATTTGGTAGCATGTTTGATATTCAGTCCTGATAGATCTATGCTATCACCATGGGAACCTGGTTATGTGTTCAAATTGAGGGTTCTACGAAAACCAGAATGCATCAAGAACAAAACATCGTGAGAACGTTTCAGAGCAAAACCCAAAATGTCTTCCTGGCTCACTGTAGATATTTTGACAGTTTGGAACATTGACAGTGAAATGAGTTGGAGTTTTATTGATTGCTTTGACGCTTTGACAGACTTTTAAGGGAATCCTAATTCGTCCCCCAACAAGTCGCCCAACCCACCTTCTCAGCCGGCTCTCCTGGCTTACGGTTTCCCTCCCTGCCGCGGAGGCTCTTGGCGGAGATGGCGCTCTCCGAGGTCTGCATGATGAGCTGGGTGGCGAGGAACTGCTGGACGTGCTCCAGGACGTCACGCTGCATCTCCAGCGCCATGTGGTACACGTCGTGGTCCGACGAGTTGTACATGACGGCATTCTGGAACATCAGCATGATGTCGCGCTGGAACTCGGCCGTGGTCCGGATCACGCCCGACTCGATGTTCTTCTTGATGGCCGACAGGTCCATGGGTCTGGAGCAGGACGGGAAGTCATGAAACGTTTATCCAAAGGGCAAGTGAGCGCTAATTTGATTTAAAAGAGCGAGCGAGTGTGTGTGTGTGTTCTTACCTGTGTACGATGCTATGGTAACCAGGCGCGATGTCATCTGACACGGGCTGCAGGAAGACGCTGGCATACCTGAGAGAAACATGGATTCATGAAACCGTAAAACATGTCCCTTTAACTGTTGGGGGAGATGGTTTTTCTGCAGTGCTTTTGTTCCAGAGAATTTTTATATACAGTATATATATATATATATACACATACATACATACAGTATATATCAAATCATTTTGTAGTCAAAATCCCAGTATTTTAAGTTGGCCAGAAAGCACAAAAAAGCAACAAAATGCTGAATAGACAACTAGTAGACAATAGTTGGCACTAAAAGAACTCTGAGATTGAGGTATTGCTTTAGTATTTTGGCCAACAAAGACTTTGATTCATTGCTGAAGTTGAGGCATTGCAAGAAGCTCCACCTGTGGTTGGCTGCGGCTCTCCACACCAGCATAATGGCTTTCTTCCAGATCTTCTGGGCCTGCACTGCCTCCTGGTCCTCACCGCATGTAGATCTGAACCAGAGAGAGAGAGAGAGGAAGAGAAGACAGAGGGGAACGAAGAGAGGATTGGGAAACAAGAAGCAGAAGGGAAATCCCCAGTGGCAGAGAGGCAAGTGGAGACAAAATTACGCAGTTAGAATTTTCAATGTCAGCAGCCAGAGACTGCGTAGCTCGGAGAAATGGAGCCCTAATGTGATTCAGAGGTCACGACGCCAACGCTCGTGACAAATGCAAGCTAAGCTTTATCTGGTTTTAAATCAGCAAAACGCTTCGCTGCGGTAATGGCAGAGGTTATCTTAGGACACGGCTCTGGAATTACACAAGCCACTTCCCCACTGAACATCACCCAGTAGATGAAAACGGTGACTATGACACAATCGTCGCAGTCCATGAACACGCGTGGACACCTACAGCTGGGAAGACGAGGCCGGGCTGCTGGCCAGCGAGTCCGCTGTGTAGTGCTGCGAGGGCGGGCCGTAACCATCTTCACTCTCGCTGGCTGCCCGCTCCACCTCCGACAGATAGGGCCCCTCCCCCTCCCCGCACTCCTCCTTCAGCTCCATCCCTTCCTCTGGGTAGCCCTCACTCCCCGCCTCCTCCTCCTTCACCTCCTGGTTTCAAGAACACACACATATTGGGTAAAATGACTGTGTTTGACAAAAGGGTGTGTGTGTGGGTGTGTGTGTGTGTGTGTGTGTGTTACCTTGGACTCTCTCCCGGACACAGAGCTGTCCTCAGAGTCTGTGGGACAGAAATGAGAAGAGGATTAGACAAATATGAATCCATCAGCATCACTTCTGTATGCGCGTGACGTGACACCACCCACCCAGGCATGGCGGGTTGGGCTCCGGCTGGCTCCATTCCTCTCCTTCGCTCTTGACCGTCGTCTCAGGGGCCTCCTTCCCTGCCGCCCCCTCCTCCGCAACCTCGCTTCCCGTTGCGCCGTCGTCAGAGGCGACAGAAGAGGTGACATCACTTCCCGTCACCTCGGGTCCGTCACAGTTTCCCTTGAGCTGCTGCTCTCTTTTGGTTTCCGGTTCATTCTGGGTCTCTATGCCGGCGGGAATCAGGGCTGACATTGCGACCACATCCTGAGGCTCCTGAGTGGGATCGGAGTCTTGGGCGGCGGGCGGCGGGTCCGAAGCCTTCAGCTCCTGGGTCTCCCAGGGGCCGGGGAGGGTGTGTCCTTCTGAGACGGCCTCTTCACACAGGGAGAGAGCTGCTTCCACTGCCGCCGCATCCAAGGCCTCAACAGAGTCGTCGACCTGGGATGAAGGAGGGGAGGACAGAGGCAGAGAGGACTGAAGACTGAACTAGTACACGGACAATATGATCTCAAATGTTGCTTTTGTTACACAACGCCATACCTAGAGGTCTTTTACGGTCTATTAGGTGTCTACTGTAACTTTCATCACAGTTACTCACTTAAGTCGAACATACATCAACATGAATAAAAAAGGCTCTGATCATTGTCGCCTCTTTAATGGTGAATGAGACAAACTGATATGGAGACGTATAATATAAAAACACAGTATGTACCTTCTCCTCTATGATGGCAATGATGTCTCCCACTGTCTCCAGGTCCAACTCGTCTCCCATGTAAGACACCGCTACGAGGTCCTCTTCTACCAACCCGGTCTCCTCACCGAGCTCTGCCTTCACTGCAGCTTCCGCTTCACCGTCTGCACACACACACACACACACACACACACACACACACACACACACACACACACACACACACACACACACACACACACACACACACACACACACACACACACACACACACACACACACACACACACACACACACACACACACACACACACACACACACACACACACACACACACACACACACACACACACACACACACACACACACACTCTTATTAGGTCTGAACCCAGTATCTTAATCTCCTGTGCACCATGAACAGTGCAGGCCAAGATCCTTTATCCTTTATCCTCTATCTATTTATGTCACAGAACCATATGTATCTGTGTGCACTAGTGGTGTAAAGGATCACGGATCGTTCCGTGTCAGTGAACAGATATAAAGCATGTGTTCACGTGAACGGAGCGTGTTAAAAGCATTCAACGGTGAATGTCATGGCGAGCGGAGGAACTTCAGAAGCCCCCGGCGTCATTGAAGTCGCAAGTTTGGGATCATTTTGTCTTCCCTGTAACTCCTCTATGAAGAGGAAAAGACTGACCGCTCACTTCATCACGGCGGAGTGGAGATTCATAGTCTGGTGCTGCAGACACGCCCCCTCTGTGAGAGTCACACAGACACATCTGGCGCTACCCTTTCCCCAAATAATGTAGATATTCTCATCTTTTTGAAAAATAAATATCTTAAATATTGTAGTTTCCATGTAAGACTATAGCCCAAAGTTATTTGCTTTAAGTGTTCTTGAAGTTCTTTAATTAATAAATGGAAAGCAAAGTTATATTTGTCTCCTCCCCTTTTCTTTGCTGATCCGAAAAATTATCCGAACGGTGACTCAAAAACCGCGATCCGATCCGATCCGTGAGGTTTGTGATCCGTTGCACCCCTAGTGTTTACGCACAAACAGTTCTGCAAAGTGTATTTACCTGTGACGACCGCATGACCAGGTGGTAGGGCGGTGGCTGCGGTGGCGGTCTGAACTCCATTGGTGAGGCTTCCAGCAGAGTCTCCCTCCCCAACCTGACAGCAATTAATAACACAAAGGTGTAAAGACTTTGTAGACCCACTGTGGGGAAAAAATAAAAGACATTAAATCTGAATATTGCAGTCTGTCTTTAAAAGAAAGTCACCAAAGCAGTGAATGAATGCACGTTCACAGTTTATATCTTATGATGCCTTGTATGACGTCATATCATTTTTAATTCCTGGGCATTCTTGTACTTTTGGATGCTGCGATCTAATCCGGCTCTTACCATGCGGGGGCTGGCCGAGATGAGGTTGCCCTTTTTCAGCAGCTCTGACAGGAGAGGGGAGGGCGGCGGCGTGGCCTTCTGGGTCAAGAGCCTCTTCTGTGGCGAATCATCTACTTGAGCGGCCAGGCCTCCTCCGTCTTTGGGCCCCGGGCCCGGAGCATCCGACACCGGGAGGAACACTCCGACCCCCTGGGCCTGGCAGAGGCAGCAAAGAATCAGTGAGAGCGGTTGGAGCAGTGAGCTGCAGTATCTCAACCATCTCCTTCCAGGAGGAGCTGGCAGCACCAAAAACACCACAACGTGAGATGATCTTTTCCCCCATTGACTAATTGGAGATACAGAGTCTGTAGTTCTGAAATCATTCTCAAGATACATTACTGAAAACAAACACATCAAGGACTTAATGTATGCGACGGCCTATTACAGTGACTATAACTACATAAGGCCAACACTGCTCTATTAGAGGATGCTCTTACAACTGAGTGGGTGGTGGTGGTGGTGGTGGTGGTGGTGATGGTGGTGTCATCGGAGGCAACACCTCCTGTATCCATGGGCGTCGTGGGGACCAAAGAGTCAGCCAGAGAGTCCACGGTGGGGGGGCTGGCACCCAGAGGAGAACGCACAGTTACGCTGGGCAGACGCTTCGGTGTGTTTTTCAACGCCTGACGAGCTGCGATGCACAGAGAAGACCAGGAAGAGAGAATAAATACATCTGTTGTTAGTTGTTTTTTCTTCTTTTGTACTTCAAGGATTCAGAGAAATTAAGAGAAAGGCATCATGTAAAAGCACGGTCATGTCAACACAATCAGAGAAACAATCCCTTGTCAATTCTATTCACAAGTGTTATCAATAGAATGCTGTTGATCCTTAACATAAAGAGCAACGTGTCTGAAACTCTACAACAGTATAACACTGTCATAAAACCACACAACACTGCAATTACTATGAAGTTTATGAAATGTTTATCTCGGCAAAATAGAAGACATCCTATTTGTAAATACCACTACTAGTACTGTGTTTAGATGCAACTTCAAACTCTGTATCGCAGCATGCCAGGTCATGTGAGGGGAGTGTGTGGCGACACCTACCACAGAGATAACCAAGACGTTCTCTGCAAATACTCACATGAGCCGAGATATTTTGATTTCCTGAAGCAGTTCAACGGAGGGCCTTCACCAGTGCAGACTGAACCTACCTTGGTACGCCGTTTCTGTGGCTTTCCTCTTCTGTTCCGCCTCCTCCTCAGCCTGCTTCTTCTTTCTGGAGGTTGGAAAATCACAGTTTAACAGTCTGAGAAGATGGAATATAGGGGGGTTGGGGGGGGGGATAATAGAAATATGGAAAGCAGACAGATGCCGAGTCACAAAGCTGTCATCTACGATGTAGCATGTGATGTGTAGCATGCTATAGCAAATTTCTGTCACGGTGGTGTTGAATGAAAAGTCGACGGATCATCAAAGCTATTAAAGTCCAACAGACACTAAATAGGATTTTTTTGTAACTGTTTTTCTACAGCATGCATATCTTGCTCTGTTTATCTCATGTTGTTTTATCAAACAGAAGAACTGATAAGAGTCTCACAGTGTGATCTCCGCCCACAGCTCCTTCAGCTGGGAGTCCATGTGACCCGTCTGTATCAGATCCACCTTCTTCAACTTCCTGTCAGGACAGAAAGCACAGATGAGTTAAAGACCACGGCTCGCAATCAAATGCATGTTACGTTGTTTTATTTGAAGTGTGTATGTACCTGTACTGCTCTTGTGTGTCTCGCAGTAGTTTTTTCAGTTCCTCTATCCTCTCTGTGGTTAGCCGACGCACGATGACATCTTCAATGGTTTCGACCACCTCGCCCTTCTCCCCACGCTTACGCCTGGAGTAGAGGACGGCAAAAGCACTTTAAGTCAACTCACTCAATAGTTAACCTGTGTTAACAAACAAAAGGGACAACACATTATCATAATTCTGCATATAGGTGTTTGGCTATGTCTGTAGTAGAATACTGACTTGGGTGCTTCTGTGGCCTCTAGCAGCTCGGAGTATTGTGAGGCACAGTGCTGGGGAACGGAGAGAAAGCTTGTTATCCTGAGGGCACATTTTGGCCACAGCCTGAGAAGAACTCGGCATAGTTATCAGCTCAGAAGACAAAAGGGGGAAACTATGTGTAGGTTTGTAGATTTCTCACCTTCTGTGAGAACCAGTCAGGTGGACGGCCAGGCTCTGAGAAAGGCTTGATGGCTCTACTTACAGACACCCTGGAAGACGGAGAGACATTCCTCAGAATAAACACACATGTTGAGAAAACAATCGGAAAATACATTCACGTGGAAACTGAAGAAATGCATTCAAATTGGGAATAAATGAGGACAAGTGAAAGTGAAATCCAGGGTATTGTGGGGGGAAAAAGTACATATACATAGTATATATATGTAAGTTGCCCAAGTCTGACCCCTAGTGGTGAGACTTGAGACCAACAGCTTTAACAGGACACATACTGGTATCTTTGCCCCATGTCCTCAAAGATGGACATAACCAGATAATGTATGGCAGCTAATATGCTACTTTAAATCCACACGTGTATAGACATGAATGCATAATGGGGTGCTGCTAGAATACTTTTTTCATATAATATAATAATCTGCTGTAGCTGCACAACATATGGACGGTCTAATACAACAGACAGACATCTGCCTGTGTTCTGATGGCCTATGGCTGCCCGCCTTTGTGAATGACAAAAGCAGATGAATAAATATATTGAGCAGGTTTTTTTCTTACCAGTTTTGGTCGCCACTCCTCATAACAGAGGAGGCCAGGCACAGTTTCTCCCTGACGGACCAGGGCTCCGTTGGTCCCACATTCAGTATCTTGTGTTCTGTGAAACGCGTACAAATATACAGTGAAGTCATTACACGTCCAGGTCTTATTAGCAGCCTCTGGCCTGTTACTAGCTAACATAAATGCTTTATGTCAGCGCACAAACAATGAGCAATTAAAGTCCACATAGCAGGAACATTGTTCTCTGTCAAAGTTGGTAAATCAAGCTGTCTTTCATGTCAGTGTCTACGTTAACAAACTGTCATCTCAGGTAACTTAACGTTATGTGTTTTGTTTTTATTCCGGGGGAATTTGTTTACGGTAGCACACACCAGTTACTATAAAATAACGGTCTTTTCCCCCCATACAACCTAATTACACTACTGTCTGTGATGTATTAATGATACAAACATAAAACGTATGACAGCCAGCAGTAACAGCGCTGGTTAGCCTTGTAGTATTGTAGGTTTTTATTTGTATTGTTTGTCAAAGTTCGCTAGCTAGCTACTGTTAGCTAGATTGTTTATAGTAATTTGCTAGCTTGCATCGTATTTAGAGGATGCTTCTAACACTGTAGCACTTCGTATTTTTCGTACAAGTACGGGGGATTAAATGCAACAGCTACAAATAACCAAGCCTTGGTTCTGCAGACAATACCATACACTTAGCGTTTGCTACAAATTTAAACAATAACGTTAACGTTAGCTTAGCAGTGTTGATTACGGGGGACACATTCACGAGACACACACGGCGTAACGTTTTTTTTTCATGCAACGACCCTACTTGGTTCGACCAAACTAAATGAACTGCAGTGTTTGGAGTGTGTTTGCTGATATATTTGTTATGCAATCAGGAAGATAATAGAGAAAGATTTATAAAATATTACTCACTGCCGATACCGCTCGCCATTTCTTTTGTGACAAGGCCGTGAGCACAACTTCCGCCGGACAGGTTTCAGTGGTACACAAATGTTACGGTAAAAAAAAAAGAGACAGAAATACTCAGAATGCAGCTGCACTCAGTGGAGCATGGAAGGACATATCTAAAAGTGCTTGTTTAGGTTAAGTTTCGAAAAAGCAGGACTTTTTTATATTTCAAGCCTAGTCAGGAAAAGGTTGATATGTTTCTAGTGTAGCCTATGATAGCAGGCCTACCTATTAGGTAATATCTCATAGCTGCTGTGTCTCCCCTGAGTTAAATGGGAGTACAAAAAAACAGACCACATCTAAACCAGACGTGTTACACAAGCAGATGCTGAATGTGTCTTGCAAAACAACAATGAACAAAGAGAAAATTGTTAGTGTTAGTCAGGATTTTTTTGACATACTGAGGTGAGGAGTGGAAGTTCCCCATTGCAACTCAACCCCATTTATACTTTTTTGGGCTGACACCAAAGAAAGAAAAGTGAATTATTCTGATGTATTTTTGTCCACATTCTCTTTATGTATTGAAATGGACAGATCCTATTTTATATAAATGTTATCTCTCTAAGCCAGGGGTGTCAAACTCATCTTCACTCTGGGCCACATCAGCATCATGGTCGTCCTCAAAGGGCCGGTTGTAAATGTACGACTGTGTAAATGTAACTACTCCTAACATATTGTTAAATAACTGTCTCTGCATTTGATTATTGTTTATTCAAGTGGTAAAATAGTGTACATGGAGTTATATAAATGTAAAAATATATTTAAGCACATTTCTGTTATTATCACTTAAATCCTTTTAATTTAGGGTTAATAAACCCACATTACTCTATCAAAGATCAAACTTTAAAGAAAATAGCAAAGACAAATATCAAACACAAGTTATTACGATAACTTTGTTCAAAGCTTAAAATCCTTTCAAGGGTGCGTTTGCACAATCCCACGTGAAGTATTTCATCTGTTGTAAAACCACGTTTAAAGTAGTCTTCAATGTACTCACAATACATTACATGTCAAATGTAGGGTAACCAGCCAAAGAGCTGCTTCTATGACTGTGTGTTTAAGTATCTCATAATTATGACTTTCTATCTCATAACTTCGACTTTCTATCTCATAATTGAGTTTGACACCCGTGCTCTAAGCATTAGTCTGAAAGTTGTCTCAAAGGGCTCTCTACATTGTCAGGAATATCATTCTGGTGGTGACATACAACATTTAATTTCCTGTTTGCTTTAGCTAAAAACACTTCAATTTAGATATAGTGAGTCTAATACATATCAGAATCAACTTAAAGCAATGTGTATTTGTAGAATACAGACATCTCCATGAATCATTTAAATCACTAAATGTCCATAACAATACATTGGACACGAGCTTTGTCTTGGTTGTGATTTGTGATCACTATTCATCTGTGGTAATCCCACCGCTGAATGAGGATGAAAAGAACTACTAAACTTGTTTAAGCAACTAACTGTTGTTCAAGGTTCAAGGTTTTATTGTTATATTACAACACATTAGTAGCCCCCTCCATGCTAAACACACACACAATGTATATAGTGATATTCAAATATTGGATTTAGAATAAAATATAAACAATAAAATAGAATTAACTATATAAAAGTTGCACGAAAGGAAGAAATAAAAAGGGACCCTAAATTATATTTAAGAGGAATATATACAATATGAGGATCACAGACAAAGTGTGCCTGTATGACTATTACTTGAGGCACTGTGAGGTAGCGAGACAGACAGAGTCTGGAGAACACACTGGACTTATTGTGTAGAGTGAAAGAAGTGGGAGCAGCTGAACTGGACTTCTGTTTCTCCGGAGTGATGATCGGGACACATCCGATGACCTAAAGTGAACATTGATTGTTCAGTAGACGGATGTCTGATAACATGAGACATGTTGATAAAAAAAAAACATAGAAATGCAAAGACAAGAGTGAGAAAAAAAGTTTAGCTTCAGCTTTCTGAAACGAGCCTTAATGTTAGCCATTGCATGCCAGCGCTGATAGAAAGAAAATGTTTTTTTAATTATACAAATAAGTCAACGGTGTTGAAAGGCTTACTGTATGTTTCTCAAAAGCAAAAATATAAAACCATGTTTTTTCATCAGCTTCATTTAGACCCTAGACATGATGTAGGGACTACTTCTCACACTATTGTGACTCTCAGTTCAATCTGTCAATGAAGAGCGATGATAAAATGAGACCATTCACAACCGTTTAAATATTGGCAGTCTTTATTTCAACAAGACTAAGAAATGTTGTTTAATATACATTTTCTCTTACAATTTAACATCTATCTCATCTTGTTTTTTTTCCATAACATTTAGGAGATACTCTGACAAGTAAAAATCTGATGTACTGTTATGGCCTCTTTTAGAGACATCTAAACCGGCTGCTCTTTATTTACACTGTATTTTCTATTTTTTTTTTTTATTCTTCTCAGTGTCTCCTCAGAAAACGAGTCCTTTTCTGTTCTTGTGGGCCAAAAGGCTGATGGAAGGGTTCTCAACACCTGTCCAACTCAACTTGTACGTCGCTAGACTGAAGTTGCTCTGTGGATCAAATGAACATCATCCAGCAGCCGGGGCCATCTCTCCCGCCGGCTGGAAAACGCTGCTGCCCCGGCCCGCAAGCACAGACATTTACCATCATCATCACCCAAAAACTCTCAGAAAGTTGGGTTTTCTTCACACTCGACACATTTCTTCCACATGACGCGAACACATGCACAAGCCCTGGTAGAAATGTTGGTGGAACACAACAAAAAAAAAAATCAGGAGAACTGAATTGGACCTGTCGCACGCAGCGGTACCGCCGGATCAAGCTGCTGAAGCACCGCCTCGTTGTTTTTAAATGAAAAGCGTCAGGATTTTATGAGGGTTGCTTTGTCGTTCCTTTAAAGTCAGATTCTTAATATCGATTCCCTCGTTGATTTGGAAGTCTGCTAGTCGGTAACATGCAAGCTCACAATCAACCTGTCAATTTCAAAGCCGAACAAGAGGCACAGAGGTTGTGTCCAGTAATTACCAACCGGTTCAGACCTGCAGACGAATGTGAAACATGGGAAACCATTTACATTTTTTCACAAAATGCATACTCAAATCTGATCAATTCAATCAATTACTCTGAGAAATGGATTACTGTCACCTAAGTGTTGCATGTGGAAACATGTTGAACGCTGTATCTCGGACCACCTATGTTGGTTCTAAACGCATGTTTACAAGGACGTTAGAATACATGCATAAGTTACTGTACAATAGCTACATGATGCAGCGTCATTTTAGAGGTGAAATGGCCAGCTAATGCAATACAGACCCGGTTATAACATTAGAAGATATAGAAATTCCTTATGTTGTGCTTGTCAGCTGGTAACGATATACTCCAACACCCTACAGGGAGTCAGAGCACAGAAAAGATACAAATCATCAACATCTATATGCTTTTCTTCTTTTACCTCAAGAAGTTGCTAATAATGTACCAAGGTAACAAGAAAAGAAACACAGATCAGGCACCATACATTGCATTCCTTTTGGTAGCACTTGTGACTAAAACTTCAACACTCCACCTCCAGCTGAAATGATGAGAACGCAAGAATGAGGGTAGGTAGGTAGATCAAATGGTCCAGAGTTCATTTACACCGACACACGCCGGTCAGGAGGCACAAGTGTGTGTGTTAAGGGACGGGGGACGTGGGCAACAAAAAAAAAGAGAAAAGAAAGGAGCACCAAAAATAAAATAAAACTGTTCACACTGACCAAAAATGCCCCCGATGTCTGTGCACATTGTCCTCTTCCACCACCTAAACTAGCAGTACAATCCACTGTAGTACCTAATATATATCTTCATACCAAAAATAGCTAAACATTACAACACCTCTTCGACATAAAACCCTGTATTAAAGTAATCTTTTTCTTGATTTCATTTGATCAAAGCACTGTCTTTTGTTCGTCCTCCTCTCGCTTTATGAACGTACGCGTCGCCACCTTCTCTTCTCAGAGTCAGATCCTCTGTGCCGACTGCGTTACAGTACCAAACAAAAGGCCATTCGGGACTCGTCAGCTCTGCCTCCTTTAGGGTTAATGCCGGGGGGGGGGGGGGGGGGGGCGTCTCCACTCCATCAGACCCGTTCAACTCAACATCACTAGATTGCATCGACTGTGAGAGCGTGCGTGAGGTACGACCTTTACTATTGAACTGTTGGCGCTGAGGAAGTCAAATTAAAAATTGATTTAGGAAATAAAAATGAAAAAAAAAAAAGAAGCTAGGTTGTGATAATGCTCATAGCAGACATACAATATGCACATTTGGGCTCGCAGAGCGCCCCAAAAGCTCTTCTAAAGGACGATTCCATCTCCAGGTCCAACGTGAATACCTGTGCTGTAACTTCTCTCGCTGTATTTCCAAGAGATGAGAAGATGTTTAGCGTCTCTCCGAAGCGAACAAAAAGCTCCGACTGTGCCCCCCCTCCCCCCCAACAACAGCTAACTCCCTAATTTCTGTCTGGCCGATGTACGCAAATGTATAAATGCACAGACGCAAACATTCACAGCGCGCGCAATCGAATGAGTGTTAACATTCATAACAACAATCTCTGAATAACGGAAAAGAAGGAACATCCTCAGAAACATGAAGACGTGTCCCACCACAGGCACTCGCTGTTCAACCAAACATCTGGGCAACTATTTAGATATCAGATGGCGATCGCCGAAGAAGGCACAAAAATGTATTATGAGAATAAACTGCCAAAATAAGACAATTGTATGACGTTTGTGTTGCTGCAAGCAGAACCATAGTGGAGCTCCAACAGGAGTAAAGGCTTATCCGGGGGGGGGGGGGGGAAGGTGGATTTCTTGGGAAGAAAAATTGTATTCCTGTACACTGATGTCCTTAAAAACATACAAATAATTAAAAGTGAAGTTATTGTAATATTAAGAAGAGTCTTCCCCCCCCCCCCCCTCCCCAAATGGCGGACAGTCCAAGGTCCTGAAGGCAGTCTTTTTAAAGTCTCTCTGACAGTTTTCTCCTTCGCTCCGTCATTCCTGGTCGTTCTCTTCCTCTTCTTGCCCAGCCAGTTTTATCTCAAGTGGGGGGCGAGCAGGGCCAGGGCCAGCCCGCAGAGCGCCAGCGCCATGCTTCCCTTTGAGGCGACCCCCCCGTCTGACGGACGTATGCTCTTCACCACCTGGTCGACGACGGGTTTGTCGGGGTTCGGCGGAGTGGAGAAGTAGATGTCCGTGTCGCAGGGCGGAGAGTCGCAGCCGCTGCCGCTCTCCTCCCCTCCGCTGCTATCCTCATCTAGAATAAAAGAAGAAGAAGAAGAAGAAGAAGACACGAGGGGTCAGATGTGTTCAACTTGATTATTATGTCATGAAGAGAGTCGTAACGAGCGTCAACCATCCTCACCGTTATCGATGGAGATGTCGTTGCCGCTGTGTGCGGCTTTGAGCCAGCTCGTCATTTCCTTCAAAGCCGCAATCTGACTGCGAATCACAATGTCTGGCTTCGTTATGTCCACGTCCACGTCCGGGTTCGACACCTGATTGGCCAGGCCGTTGCCAATGACAACTGACTCGTACCTATGTGGAGTGAGAATCGATATGAGCCGAGGTGTTGGATTATTTTACGACACTTTAAAAGCAGTGAAATGTAGATATTGTGTGTGTGTGTGTGTGTGTGTGTGTGTTTATTTTACCTGCTTTTTGCGGTTCCGTTCCAGCAGTCGTCCCCAGGTGAGATCCTCTCACCTGCACAAACCGTCTCTGGCAACGTGGACCAGAACTTTTTTGCATGTTTCAGCTTCTTCTTCACATCGTTTGTCTGCATTGGAAAGAAAAAACAATAAACGTTAAACTCAAAGACTTGAAGCAAAGCAGCAGGAGTGTGGCTGTGCTCTGGGTCCTTACCAATCGATCTAAACTAGTCCCAGCAGCGGTGGTGGGTCTAGCATCGGGACTGTAAGGGCGGAAGCGTCCGTTGAAGCCTGTATCTTTGATGGAGCGCGTGGAGCGGAAGGCCATGCTCGGTTTGGGCTGCCCACATCCTTGGAAAACCTGTCAGAAATGAACAAGTATCCAGTGAACTTAATGGAACTGAGCTCTTCATTTTCTTGCCTTTCTGAATTTAAAATAGTGTGAAATGAGACTGACCTTCTGCGACACTTGCATGCTGTTCTCCTGCATGTTCATGATGGCCTCGGAAATCTTCACGTCGATGGGATCCATGACGGACTCAAAGTTAAAGGGCCCTTCGAGCCTATCTGCTAGACTGAGCATGGCATCTGAAAACCAGAACATGAGAAGATAAAATGAGCAAGAGAACAAGAAATGGAGTCATTGAGGAGTCAGATATTTCTAAAGCTTGATGTTACAAAGAAACTGCCACTAGGGGGAAGCAGATGCCCAAGAGGAGCCGGTGAACCAGTGAACCTGGAGCCCTCAGACCACGGCAGAGTCAAGCTGCTGCACAGCGAGGAGGCGGCAGAAACCGGACGCCTCCACAGACAGTAGCAGTGTCAGCAGTCAGCAACGGACGCATTTAACGGTGGTATAGAAACCGGGAAACGTCTTTGGTGACGCGAGTCGTGTAGAATAAATATAACGAGGGGTACGATGGACGTGTGCGCCGCCCGGAACGTAATGAAACTGATCTGGCTCTGTGTTTACACAACACAGGAGCTGCATTCATCCTGTGGGTCACAACATGTACAACATGCACTACCCCTCCCTCTCTGCCTCGACTTATACAAGATGCTAAAGAACGAGGGACGTGTTTGTACAATTTCAGTGAACAGTAAACACTGCGTTCCCTTGTTAAATTTGTTCTTGCTGGAGTGCAATAAACCCACAAAATAGACTGTAGTAATATGCATATATATTTCATCTAATCCCATCATGTCACACTGGTTTAATGGTTCCTAAAGGGCTGCATGTTTATATAAGGCAGAGGTGGATTAGATCAAACTTTAATGATTTTGTTTTTGGGGTGAAATGTGAGCACTGCAGTGGCACGTTTTAAAAGAACATGGACGCAGGGAGTTTAATATATATACTTTGCTGCCAAATCAAACACTTAAAGCCATTCTGGCTCTGACAGGGATCTCTCTCTCTCTCTCTCTCTCCCTCTCTCTCTCTGTCAGGTCGGTTCAATAACGGCTCCTTGATCGCACGACGGTCGCTTACCGAGGAAGTTGTTCCACTCTGTGTCCAGGTCGGCCTGGTTGGCCAGACACCCACGCAACACATTGAGACAGTAGTTCTGGCAGGGCTTCAGGGCCACTTGGCCCGAGCAGTAGGGACAGTACAACATCTTCATGGACGCTCGCACACAGCTGGGAGACGCACTGACCTGGAGGAGGCAGAGGGAGAGGGGGGGGGGGGGGGGGGTAGTTAGCAGACTGTTATTATTGCACCACAGCAGAACACTCCACATGGACACATACTTGGACTGGAGAAAAAAAGCATGACCATTAAATGTATAAGCCAACTCCACAAACTTATCATTAATGAATCACTGCAGTGGAAAAACACGCCATACCAGAAGAGTCGACGTGGCTTATGTTATCAGAGACGCAGACACAAGAAAGATATGAACACAGAAGGGAGGGATGGACAGAGCTGTCTGTTTCAAGGCTTCACATGCACCTCTCTCACTTACCGTAGAAACTTTATTGACCACCTCCGGCATGAGCGTCAGGCCGCGCACGAAGGTGCGCGAGGCGACAAAGGCCCGCGTCAGCTGGATGCGGAGCTTGCGCGGCACGTCGCCGAAGGGCTGCAGCTGCTCCGTGTGCCGGCTGACGCAGTCCATGTAGGCGTCGCTGAACTCGTACTGCACGTTGACCAGCCGGAACATCCTCTCCAGGAGGTCGGCCCAGAAGTCCGACAGCATGGAGTCCAGGTTGACGGCGGCGCTGCCGGACACGTAGTACCGCGTCAGGGCCTCGAAGAAGTTCTTGAACAGCTCCGCGTTCTGCACGTACATCATCCCGTATGTTCGCACGAACATGTTGTGCAGCGAGACCTCGGCATTTTTCAAAAGCTCACGGAAAAACTCTGCGGGGGGGGAGAAAAAAAGAAAAAGAAAGAGGAGAGGGATTAGTGTGATGACTAAATGCTGAGGCTGCCGGAGAGACGGAACAAACTATTTGACATTGTTAACATTTCATGCCCGTCTAGAGGTTTGGTTTTAAAGATGGGACAAAGGAAACTGCATTTCTATGATGGAGAACATATTGCTTGGGACATCCACAGAGATTCTATCGATCTTTAATTTAATAACTTCTGCTCATGAATTGGCTTGTTTGGGCACAGGAAATTCACACTTAGTGGGTATCCCATTACAAAACAGAAAGCGACACACAACAACATCGTGAGGTTTCCATCAAGTTATTGCAATATACAGATTCCAGCATGACCACAGTGTAAGTAAATAACTGAATTATTACGCTGTCCCGACCAAAGTCAACATTTCAAAAGCACGATACTGCTGCCACAAGGCTGTATTCCCGTCCATCTAAATAGACGTGGAGCCCTCCACACACTTTTTCTTTTTGCTTTCTGAAGCGGTGCCCGGGACGCTGCCGTCGATGGCCGCCCCCCCTTCACCTGTGCCCGCGTGCTGACATTCACCGCTTCTCAACAGAAACGAGTTTGAGCATAAAATCTCGGATGAAAGGCAAAAGGAATGTATTGTGGCGAGCTGGACGTTTGGGAAATGAGGGGAGCTGAGAGGGGTGAAGCAGGAGGGGTGAAAGGTGGAGCCGGAGCATCTCCGTCAGGCTGAACGAGCGGGTCTGAGTATGGGAGCGGCGCTGCTCCCGGACCAGCAGACTTGCCATTCAGCGGGGACGTCTCTCCACATCAAGCCGCTTCAAACTGACCACCATCAATGGCATTTTTCCGTTGTCACATTCCATTCGCTTTCTCCCGGCTTGTCCTGGACTGTCCTTCAGAGGCATTTTCAATAGGATTACTGAATAATGCGACCCCCCCCTCCCATATATGGACCTGTACCCCCCATCTAGCCCTGCGTCTCCCTCCCTCCGCCGCTTTCACTTCATCAGTTCCTTCAGAGAGCTCTCTTCACTAGAGACAGGGAACAATGACCTACTTCATCCTGAGGAATGTCCATCACCCCCCCCCCCCCCACCACCGCTTTCCCCCACCCCCAATAATCCAGGCCCCCTCTCCCACGGACACCCCCTCCTCGACCCCCCCTCAACTTTCTTAATCTGAACAAAATGAGAATTCCTCAGAGTCTCTGAAAAATGCTTCACCTTCAGTCTTGCGTGCATGCAAGCATACACTCGCCCCCTTTCACTCAACTCTCTCTCTCTCTCTCTTTTTTCTATCCCTCTCCGTCTCCCCCCCTCTCGATGCCCTGTGCGCACAAAACCTCTGTCCCACTGCAGATTCTCTGGGTGCCCTCTGCTCGGCTTTGAAATGTAAAGTTCCCATGCTCTCACAGAGGGAGTCACTAAACGCTCCCTGCCACCAGCACACACACACACACACACACACACACACGCACACACACACACACAGAGAGACACACACACACACACACACACACACAGCGAGTAGCGCTGTCACTTCCACTTCAGCCTGACACACTAAAAAGAAAAAAATGAGGTAGGGGAGGGGTGAGGGCGGCTTGGGGCGGGTTAAGTTGAGGGCTTTTTTAACTCCAAATCCCCACTGTGTCGCCAAGGATACCGGAAACACTGCAGCCCCTCCATTTACCTCCCCGCCATCATTGCCCCCCCCCCCCCCCATCACCCCTCCCCTCTAACACGCATACACACACACACACACACACACACACACACACACACACACACACACACAAAGCCAGGGGAGAGGGCACCAAGTTCCACGCTCCATTGACAGAGATTAAAACAAAAGGTCCACCCCCACCCCTGGAATGTCATAGTAGCCACAAGTTTAAAGTCAGTGAAAGGAGACGGAGGAGGTGAGGAGGAGGAGGAGGAGGAGGAGGAGGAGGAGGAGGAGAACAACCCCAAACTTCTCTATTTCCATTCTACAGTTTATTAGAGCGGTAATGCCTGTATGCTAAACAGATAAGCCCTGTAATGAGTTTGGACAAACCCACCGGTAAAAAAAGAGAGCGGCCTGTGCAGGGTGTGTGTGAGTGGTGGCAGCGGGGGAGGTGGTGGTGGTGGTGGGGGGGCTCTTCTTTGGCCCAAACCGGGGGTCTTAAGTATAAGCAGCATTACACAGGCATCTTGCATTGTCATTAAAAACAGTTTATGACACGCAGCCGTCTGCCAACAGGCCGAGGAGCTGAACAACTCCCTCATGATTTTTCCATTAAAAATGTTGCCTGTCGCTCCGCCAATGGTCTGAGGGAATGTGGGTGAAAGGTTACCCGGGAGAGAGAGCGTACGCTGTAGCAAAATGTAAGGGAGATGGACAACTCCTGCCTCGGCGAGCGCTCGTCTCTCTCCCTCCCTCCCTCCCCGCGCCCTGTCATCATTTCCACATGTTGCAGAGAAGGCCCTAAATTATAAGCGAAGATCTGTCGGCCCGATCCATCATGGGAACAGAGGAGCTGACCGATTCTCCTCCCACTCCTTCCCTCCCACTTCCTCCTCCAAGAGGAGCTCCCCCCCACCCCAGTCCCTATAAACTCTGCTCCTCCCAATCCCAGCCCAGGCAGTAATTGCATCCTATTTGTGCCAATTAGTCCCTGCGCTTCTCCCTTTTCTTATGGGATGGGATTCTGTCCCTCCTGCTGTTGGACTTCAGAGCTTTCGGATGGATGTCTCTTGTTATGTGTGTGTGTGTGTGCCTGGAGAATAGGGGCCTTAATCCATGTGCTTAAATCCCAGACATAGGCTTGCTCTGCTGGACGGGGTCAGTGCAGTAGGACAGACAGACTGAGGGGAGAACTATTCCTGGCCCTGGTCTTAATTGTCCATGACTCCTAGCTCCAGGCGCATGATGGGAGCCGGCCTAATCACATACACCACTTCCTGAGTTTGTTAGTGTGTGAGCAGCACGCTGTTGCGTCCGTCTTCGTGTACGGTCGCAGCTGTGTTTACGCACACATGCACCACCACCGCAACCGGCCGGCGTCATCATCGCGACGGCCCTCCTCGGTAACAGTAAATACAAAAAGGTTCACTTCCTGTGCCGCCTTCGGGGCGTCTCGACGTGACAACGGGAAATAATAGGACGGCAACCCCGAGACCTGTCCCCGTATCCAGCGAGAGAGACTAATGTCCCAGGTGGAAGAGAGCACAGCAGGCCTTTGTAAAGAGATCCCACATCTAACAGTCCAGAGACAGCAGCAACCTGGGGGGGGGGGGGGGGTGTCACTGTCAGCTCTCCCTCTTGCTCTGATAGTTGACCCTACAGCCATTCAGGCTTTGTCAAACTGTACGACTTTTGCGTGATTAGTCTGATGTAATGTTTGTGTTACGACAACATCTCAGGTAACATCTTACAAGAAAGACGCGTCCTAGAACAGTAACGGTATTTAAAGGGAACATCGTATACACCTGGGTAAACCAGTTACAACAGCCACAATGAGGTTTGACAGCAGAGGGGATTTTTTTTATGGTTATGTAAAATAAAATTGTCAAGAAAACTGTTTCCAGTATCAGTTCCTCAAAATCAAAGACCTCCTCCCTAGTGTTGCCATCTCTCTCAGCAGGAACACATGCATTATTAAACGTGCAGACAATAAAAACGTCACCGCCTGCAGCCCCAACAGACCAAATGCAAAGCGGCTACAAGAAATGCCGATGTATTTCTGTAAATCTGCTCTCTTTCCCTCCGTCTTATTGTACTGAAGTACTGCTACGTTCTCACAACATGAAAAGCATGAAAGCTCTACGGTAGAGGGAGGAAAGTCTTAATATCTCATTATATGCAACCGTATACGACCAATTTAATTAGTAAGCTAGTTAAATAAATAGACAATGTAGAATCATCATCTACATAGATTTGGTATCTGTGATAAAATGTAGAGCTACAGTTATTATTATATTAATGGATTGACAGAAAACGATCAAATAACCATTTAAGTTCACTGGTTTCTGCTACTAAAATGCAAATATTTTCAGATTTCTTCGTCTTTATGACAGTAAACTGAAGATCCCGGGTTGAATTGTGTGAGAACGCAGCAGGGACACGAGGAGAGCGTGGAGGTCCGAAACGAGCACAGATGCATTAAAGTGACCGACATGATGAACAGCGAGACATTGCGTGTGATGGAAAGAGAAAGGAAGGTCTGAGGGGCAACAGAGAGGAGGGTTTTTTTTGGGAGAGCGGGGCATGAGATGGGGACAAAGGGGCAGTAAGGAGAGGAGGAGAGGAGGAAAAGAGGGGCGGGACGACTCCAGCAGCCACTGCATTCCGACACGTCACATTCCTGTTCACATCTGGCTGCAATACACACTCTGCTCGTTACCGACTATCCCTCGCTCCCCTTTCACGGACACATAAGATCTGAAGTTTCTCTGACTGGCATGTGTACAAACAAACAGAGAAACGCATCAAACCCATGCACATGACGGGCAACATTCCAATGCATTCAGAAACTTTAAACTCCCAAAAGTCTATCGGTCAAATCTTCTCCTTGTTCTCCGGCAGAGAGCTGCAGCGGTGACACGGTCGGCTGGCTGAGGGTAGTCAAAGCTGTCCCGCTCCCTCGGTGACTCAGCACTGTTACATGTTCCCATGAGCTTCCTCCCTCAAAGGGGAAACCTGATCCCAATATTTACAGGCACACACACACACACACAGAGGAACAGGAAGTACAGAGAAGACTAAATCTGAAGATGTGTGTGGTCCGTCTGGAAGCGTGCACGTCTCTCTGGAGAGAGAGGGAAGCGGGTAGCATTGGGGGGGGTGGAGCTGAGACGTTGAGAGACAGGTGGACGGGCCGACGGACACAGACTGAGTGTCTCCGCCCGGGGCAGTGCACTGGCAGGTGGGAGCGTCCGTCAAAAACGCGAGTGCTCCCGCGGAGCGGGGGCACAATGTAGTCTGAAAAGTGTCTGGCGTGCTTGCAGGACTGCGTGTGTGTGTGTGTTTGCTTACTGTCAAAGTGGTCGTGCCGCTGTCTGAAGGTGGATTGTAGGTTGGTGCTAAGCCTGGAGACGGGAGCTTTGATCTCCGTGTGGCTCTGCTGGCTCAGCTTCTCCTCCATCTCCAGCGTGCAGCAGGAGAAACCCTGCGGACACACTTTCAACGGGGCTCCTGGAAGAGACGAGGAGAGAACACACACGTTAGACACAGGAAGCTGTCAACACAAGTCACGTCAACACGCAATCAGACCAAGACCAAACCTGTTTCCAGCAGTAGGCCTCGAAAAGGTGATTCCATTTAAATGATATACTTTAAGATCCATTCACAATCTTCACACCCGCAGAGTGGCTGTTGTTAGCGCGAGGCTATCAATCAACTGAGCCGACGTTAGTGGGTATTTGACACAAGCGTATCGATCATTATAACACCATTCCTTGCTTTTTGTCTGGGATGAAACCTTTTCCGCTACCGAGTAACAACTTCACCCCCCTCACCAAATCAAAATACACCTTGGCTGTGAAAACCCCCTTAACTGCACTTAAGTGGATTAATTGCAACACTCAGCCCAGAGCAGTCTTTAGCCGGCCACTTTATAGAGCGCAGCTCTTATCCTGGCACTTCCCCGTCCTGATTGATAGTTCAGTGCTGCAGCGCTCTCTGAGTGCCGTGTCCTTCTAAAACACAAGACTTTTAAGAGGAGAGGATTAGCTCTTCGCCCACTTTGCTGGTAAAGAAGGCTGACTCCATGTGAACATGGAGGCAGGTAAAGGATTCTGTAGAGGATTTTCTTCTCTTTCTTTGGCGTTTTTAGAAACTGTTTTAGAAGTCTTCTGTATCATTAAGCACATTTTCTATGATCTCTCTCTCTTTTTTTTGAATGCTTACTTTGTAAACAAACACTTTGGAAACAGCAGAGAGCCACCTGCTGGAAACAGTGTAAAGCTGAAGGCTTAAGTGTCCCTCGCATGCCAGAGAGGAGGAGAGCTGTGAAGTGTTTTTCTTCAGCGTAGCCGGACAAATGTTCTGAAAAACGCTCGCGTAGACAGAGAACTTGTAACTGTTTAAACATTCTCAAACACATCTGCATTCCTGGACCGAGCCGAATGAACTCAAGCCAACCTGCTCTGAGCTTTTACTGCGCTAATGCATCTAAATACGCTCTTTGATAAAACAGCAAACGGACAACTTTGTCAAAAGTGAGTTTTAACGTCCAATTAGAAAAGGAGGGTCAGGGGAGGACGAATGCAAAGTCGCAGCTGCAATAATGTTTTGTTTTTAACGTGGCTGGTGGAATTTGGGAGAACACAGGGATCCTTTCACTGCCTGCAGGAACCAGTGGCCTGTTTGGTTTTCCCCACCAGCTCGTGCTCACTGACTCCAGGCCTGTGCGCAGCTTACTGCTACTAGAGCAGCTAATGGCACACACAGACCGGAGCTTTAAGATCACCTGAGATGTTTTCCAGCGTTTATTCATCCCAGACTAATTGAGCCTTAAGAGGTCGTGCCGACCTTTCCACAGTGTGTGTGTGCAGTGAAACGCATCAGCGTTTAGAAACTCCTATGATCGTCATCAATAACCGTGATCATCTTCCTGCCCTTTCTTTAATTTGTTCCATCCTTATTGTCTTCCGTGAATCGTTTGGTTTAGACAAATAAATCCAAGCAGCTTTCTCCAAATCGACAACAAAAGACAGGAAGTACCTCTCATCCGAACTACAAGCGTGGACATGCGTTCTATTGGTGAGAGGATTTTGGTAAAGCTCACTTCCTTTTATCACTTCCTGCTTCGTGAGCATTAACCGTGAACCGACTCTCTGTTCCATTACTTTTCATAGCTGGGCTTTCATAGTTTCTGGTTACGGTTGCTGCAGTTCCTCTGGTTTGGTCGTCAGTATTCGACTGTTACCGTCACTGCTGGTAGCCGTGTTTAATATGTCGCCATGACAACCTGAGCCACGTGGATCAGTTCCTCTCGGACATCTCGAGGTCGTTTTCGTTCTTTCGGTGCACGTAATAGAAACGCCCCTCGACCTCGATTAGAGAAACCGGAGCTTGCTCTGATGACTTCTGTTATTTTACACCTTCAGATAGATACAGACACACGTTTAGATCAAGCTCCCTGTAGCTGTAAGAGTCCCACGGAGCCAATCACAACCCAGACCGTTCAACTGAAGAACACGACATGTTTGCTTCTTTAGAATAGCAGCTTCCATGTCGAATGATCAAACTGCAGCGTCACGAGTGACTCACAGCAACACAATCATGTAAACAGGGCACCAGAGGGAGGGATGCACCATAAACTGGACTAAATCAAGTCCAAATAAGCCTCAAGTCACTCCGTCTCTCTCAGTCCTCTCCCCAAAACTCATCTCTCTCTCTCTCTCTTTCCAACCCTCACCCAATCCAATCCACCCGACCCCCCCCCCCCTCCTATATGCATATACACACACATACCCAGGCACAGTTGGCAGCCCCTACCCAAACATATTCACACATCACATCACTGCTCAACACATGGCTCTTTGTACAGGCATGATTGGAGGAGTGAGACAGCCATCCAGTCTCTCCTCCAGCGGGGCCCCCTGCTTGCCCACAGCACAGGCGTACAATCAAAACGGCTATATCCACATGGAAAATAGCCCCAGTTACCAAAGTACACAAATAAAAGTGAGATGGTCAATATTTCACAGGAATGTCTGCACAAATGTCACATTGTTAGCTCAAAGGATTAAGTCTCTGAAAACTGAAGATTCTTAGCTAACGCATACTTTGTGAAAACATCCTGGCAGCCAATTTCTCAAACCACCGGGAGGAAAAAGAAACGGCCCTGCTGGAACACAAGGGAGCGAACAGTTAACGGGAACAGTTCCATCCTATAAAACTCCACATCACACCGGACTGTGTGCGACGTGTTACCGCCTCACTCTTTCACAACGAGCCCGGTCAGTGGATCGTTTCTCCACGTGAATAGTCTTTGTGTGGCGGCTGAACTGGCTCTCGGTTGCCGTACGGAGCTCATTTAAAAGAAGTGTTGGGGGGGGGGGGGGGGGCTCTCACCCCTCCAGCTTGCCGAGCACTTTTAAGATGTAACAGGACGCAGAGACAGAGCCCTGTTCAAGTGTCGGCTCAGGAGAGGAAAACTGCCATTTATGGTGGTCAAAAGAAGAGCGCAGCATCTTGTAAACAAACATGTGACTGTGTGTCATGGCTTTCATCAGCTCCCCGCCGCCTCCCTGCCTTCCCTTTGTGGGGAGACCACCATCCCCTTTTTAAATGGCTCATAAAATAAGTCACTTCCCTCTGACATTGTCCTGCCTCTCAAACTCTGTTCTCAGAGGAAGGATGGTGGGGGAGGTGAAAACGCCTCACAGACAAAAACCAGATTAGACACCTCACCGCCCCCTCTGCCTGCCATCATGTGCCCCTGAACCAGACGGACCTCAGGGTGCCCCCCCCCACACACACATACACACCTCCGCCTCGACCACCACCACCCTGCAGGCTTAACCAGCGAGGTCAGGGGTTAACAGCCCCTCCTCTGAGAGAGGTCCTGTCCTCTGACCCCCCCCCCCCTGTCCGCCAGCCAGCCAGCACATCCACAACACACAGTAACTCAGCCCCCAATCACTCCAATAATAACACCACCAACACACACACACACACCGGCAATTAGGAGCCAAAATAGTCGCAAACACAAAAATATAAACGGAAAACCTGAACATATGCTACGATCCAAAGTCATAAAAGCCCCCCCCCCCGAGGATTATTTCTGTACCCTGGTGAACTCGGGACGTCACTGAAGCTGCTCAGGGAGCCGAGGAGGAGGCCACGGGGGGGGACCGCGTGTCACCAACCGTTCGCCCACGTCTGTCACTAATTGGAGCCTGGTGGTCTGCGACTGCACCCGAACCTCCGACGTCAACATTTGTAAATAATTAAGTGATAAACTGTACGCCGCTCATAGTCTATGTACATACTAATTCAATCCCAGCGGAATGCAGCTAATTGGAGACAGTGAATACCGGGGGGGCGATTTCATTTCAATACAAGGAAGAAACAAAAGCGTGTGAACATATTCCAAGTCGGTCCGATTGATCTCCAAATGACCGGCGTATAAAGTGCAGCCCCAAACCCACTCAGCATTGTGAGGTATGCAAAGCAACACTTCTAGACACAAAGGTGGACTATTAATGGGAATATTATGCTCTCTGCTGCAACATGTAAAGGAGAGCGTTGCCAGTCTGCTGAGCATTACTCACACAGACTGTTGTAAAATGTGCACGCCCTGCAGCCATAACATTCTCCTCTTGCTTCTCACCTCTGTCTAGGGTGTAATTATCCCGAGGAGGGGGGGAGGGGGGGGTTTATGGGATTGGTGCCATTTGTTGGATAACTTTCTGTTTTGCGTCCCATCCCATTATACACAATCACATGAGCTCTACCGTGATGCTGTGCATAATGTCTTACGAGTACAGTTTTAGGCGGCACAGAGAGGAGGCAGGATGTGAAGCCGCGGTGATTAAAAGGCGGCGTATTTAATTTCCAAAATCACAGCAATTGCCGTCTAAGTCATTCCCTTCTTAAATTCGTTCCTGTTGCAGCATGTTGTCAAATCACCACTTTCTTTTTGGTCTCCCTTTCATCCGCAAGGACTCTCCAGTTAAGGCTGCTATCTGGATTCTTTTTATAATTCTTTACTCGTTCAAAAATGCCATTCATCCATGTCGGAGAAGCTTTTTCCAATTAGTTTCTCAGCGAGCAATTCAATGTGTCCAAACTCTTGCGACGACTTGGTCCCCTCAACAAACGAATCAAATGAAGTCTCAACATATTTTCCTTTTATCGGCGCTCAGCAGTGGCCTTGGAAAAGGCAGCGTTTGGTTCAGAAGGACGGATGTGTCCTTTTGGAATTAAACCCAAACATCCATTCAACGGTGGAGGAAATGTTTTCACGGCATAATTGGGGCTGGGGGTTTTAGCGAGGGGGATCTCCCGCATGAGATCAGCCTAGTGCTGTAAAAAATGAAATGTGCAAAAGTCAAACTATGAAGGGAGGAGAATACAGTCTCTGAGCCACCAGTGTCCTGTTGGGGAACAGAGTTCTCACAGTTTACAGTGCTCCTTGTACAATATGATATTTCCCCCATGTTACAAGAAATCCTTTAACTAGGCGAGCTGACTAAGAGCTCAGTGTTATTTACAACCTGGAGGAGGTGCTGCAGGGGGGGGGGGGGGGGCCTACAAACATCCACACATTCACGTCAGGCTGCTGCTCCGTACAAAACCGCAGACGCTTGCTCAAGGGCATCATGCCAGCAGGAGTCTAAGGAGGGAGGAAAGTGGCCATCGCCTCTCCCTTTCACATTTTTCTAGCCTTTTTCTTTTTCGAGTGAAGTCTTAAGACAACCTAACCATTACGTTACAGCAGTCCGTGCGTTAAAAATAGTGTTACTAAGAGGTCAACTTTTCAGATTCCTTCAGTAGAAATTAAACTAAATGTTCTGCGGAAAAATAGTAGTTATACGACATTATGTGGAATTTCACAATGAAAAGTGAGATCGTCCAAACCGTGTAACAGAGAGCGAAACCACCGACTGTAACATAAAAATACATTTAGAAGCCAGGATAAATATAACACACGTCTTCTACGCATCTATCCTGCGTACATGGGTGGACTCTGAGCTACGGCAGAGTGAACCGCAGGAAGGGGGGGGGGGGGGGGGGAACGGTTCAACGACATTATGCTGTAAGCGGAAACCATCATTAGAGACCGGACTGGTCATATGGAGATAATCAGGGCAGGGCCACACTCTGTGTCTACACGTCAGCCTCTTACAAAAATAGAGTCATGACAAGTTTACAGCACTTTTGGCCAAACCAGTAATACCTGGAATGTGCTTGGAGGGGACTTTTGAATCCGACTAGTATTTTAACGAAAGGGTTGGTAACGACGCCAACCCCGTTCCTTTGGTCTTAAGCGTTTCACTTGACTGCTGCTCAGTGTGTCCGAGTGGAAAGCCAACGGACAGACGGAGTAATGATGTTACTCTCACCATCTCTGAGGCATTAATCACAGCGTTTGGTCTGATAACCAGCTCTCTCCCTCAGAGATGCCAGGTGCCACGTCTGCCTGGACGTCTGCGGTGTACTCCACAACACACACACACACACACACACACACACACACACTGTAGATCTGCGGCCCCTCGCTGGGAGTGGCACCAGCGTGGAGCTCCAGCTGACCCATGACTCAGACATTACACCACTCTCATAACCAGCGTACAGCCTGTAAAGGATGTAACCGAAAGTGGGCGACGGCTTTAAACATTTTAAGTCGAGCAGTAAAATCTTTTACAGGAATTGTTTGAAAATTGCGACCAGAACATCTGCACGTTTGCCTCAATAAAAAATAAAAGCGTCTGCCTCGGTTTGTTCTGGTGCTGCTATTTGTCTTCAATGCTGGATTTGTTGGTACGTTGTGGAGCCCACTTTGTGTTTTCTTCCGTTGCTTTATTCTATTGCGGCTGCAACAACGTAGTTTCCCCCACGAGGATCACCATGCTCATCTAATGCACACCGAGCATTGAAGTTCAATAAATCACCAGGTTGACGTTATGTACAGCAGTACAGTGATGGAGAGCAGCTGAGTCCCATAAAACAAAGACACACAGCTGAACAGTAAGACTCAATACATATACTAAACACAGAGACTGTAGTGAACAGATACTATCTAGTTACATCCCTTCTTATTATCACTACACATCTGCTTATTGTTCATTCTGCACATTCATTCATCTTTGAGCAATACTGTCTGACCGTGTGTCCAATGACAACAAACTTGAATCTAACCTAAATCTTAACGAATAAAAACACTTTTAAATGCATCTTGTTAACGTTCATCGTGCAGCTTTGATACAGTAGTTTGTCCCTCGGCTTGTAGTCAGCTGACCAGAAAGCATCCACGCCTCAGACGACACCAATGCTGACTCAGCATCAAACAGTGACGTGTTAAGAGGTTAACTCAAAAGAACAATGGCGCAGACCCTCGTTAACGTCCATAAATAACAGGAGGAAGCCTCTCGGTGGCGGAGAGCTCGGGAAACGTCAGCGACGTGCGAGATTTACTCCACTTAGGACAATGCTCAGCATCCATTTATGAGGCAGGAAGTTTTGGTTTAGGGGAGTACTCTCTGGAGTCAATGTTCACAGCTACCAGCCACGGGGCTTTCGGATAATGTCTCAGCAAAATGATGTTTCCTTGAATAAATCAGGGATTAAAATCTCCTCCGCAACACAGCTGTCAAAACACCAAACTGCCAAAATGTACTTGTCACCCGGCATGACTGTGATGAGAGTCTGCTGCTGCGGCACGAGGCAACGCTCATTACGATCCACAGAACAACTCTAAATAGGCCGTTTGTCATTCAGAGGGAGAAATTGTCACATTAAAATGTGTATCCGTGCTAAATCCTCCGCGTTTTGGATGGTGAATTGTTTTCTAAAAAAAAAAAAAAAAGGCGCACAATCCCACATACAAAGCCCACACTGGGCTCTGTAAACCTGAGCCCTCGGCCACCGAGAGTCCATTTCTGATTACTAAACCAGTCTGGGCCTCTGGCCAATTAAAACTCTCCATTTGTGAACATTCCAAAACGCTGTCATCCATGAACATTTACCCAGAAGCCCCTGGGGAGATTCCACAACATTGCCCCGGCCTCTCGCTCTGTCTGTTCCCCTCTCCCGTCCCGGCCCTGCATCTCCGGCTTTGTCTCCCCACACAAAAGCTCCCTGCCGACACCACTTCCCAGGTCACTGCTTTGTCAGGGTTTCAACTGGCTCCTGCACCCTCCCCGAGTACGCTTAACAAGTCACGAACCAAATTCCAACCGCTGGGGCAGCGCTCTAGAGTTCACCTGCCGCACAGACGCACGTGAAACCTCTCGTGGTCAAAGAACAACCCGGAGGACTGCGTTCGACTCTCTGACCTCTTGTGTAGGAGACGTGAAACTATTTCCATGAAGTCTCTTGATAGCAATAGGTGGATAGTACACCTGCCGAAATATCGTGATACCAGTACTGACAAAAGCCTAAAACAATGGGGAAAGTAATGGAATACTTTTTACATTTATTTCTTAATTTAGATCAGTTCTTTACATGGTCACATCTCTCCACCTTCACATATCACACTGCTGCTTATAAAAGGTTAAACATGCAGCTGTTTTGTCGAGTTGCCTTGTAGCACGTGAACTTAAAGCTCCCTCTGGTGAGGGCTGATGCAGCGTATAGCCGAGGGCTTTTATTGTGAAAGGTATGAACAGAGAGCGTGAAGCTGTACCGCGCTGCCGTTGACACGTTGCTAGCGATGAAGAGTTTGCCGTCTTGGTTCAGACTACGGAGCCGCTGTGTTATTATTTTATTACCTTCATAAGGGAAGGTTCATGCGTTAGCCAAAAAGCCCACAGAGCTGCAGCTCACCACCTACATAACGAAGACAAAACACTATTCTGGAGAGAATATTGAGTGAAAACGTATCAAAGTTCAAGAGTTAAAGTGAGAAAACAAGCCATTAGATGAGCGAAGAGGCCAGAACAGGGTGGTAATTCAGTCAGGAATGCCACGAGCTAACGCGGGCATTAAGCATCTTGGTACACAGTACAATGCGGTTTTCTTACTCGACAGTACACATTTGGCTCAAAACAAGTACCGAGGTCTGCAAGAGGTCAAGAAGTACACAAAGCACAGCGAAGAAATGGGACCATAAAAATGAAAGGTCACGCTCTCAACACTTGTGCAGGCTCCGTCTGGAACTATGAGAAGGCTGGAGGCCATGATTCATGTCGGATTCAAGGAATTCCTGCTTCAAACAGAAGCGGACTGTTTTTCCCGGAGGAGATTGAATTTGGGCCACTTTCATAACTCGCTCCACACAAACTTTCAGCAACTTTTTTTTTTTTACTTCCTTCTGATAAAACGCAGCAACTACTGGCGATTGGCTCGACTGCCATTCGGCCAGGTGGTTCTGACATCCATAGAATGCTGTATGGGCTATAGATTCAGACATAAAGGGAACACAACAGGGACAAATCTCTCTTTCCTACCATCACTCAGCTTGGAATCTTTTCTAAACAGCACCTATCAGAGGTGATTCACGGCACTGATTCAACAGCTGGTCTAATCTTTCACCCTCTCCACGTCTGTCTTTAAGGTTATGTGCCTTTTGATGAGCCGCAGAGCTCCAGTGTTTGATGCTTTTACTACAGATTCCACCTTTCGCCTGGTCTGTGTGTGTGTCTGTGTGTGTGTCTGTGTGAGCGGGGAAATGTGAGTGAGTGAAAGAGAGAGCGAGACTGTGTTGTGTTTAAGATTTGCAGAGACAGGCGGAGGTTTTGCAGACAAATGGAGAGGACAAGTTACAGCACAGCATGATTACCAGGAGGAGGAGAAGGGGGGGGGGGGGGGGGGAAGAGACACAAAAGACCTTCCTGGCTTGTCCCTCTACACCAGCCCTCCGTCTTTTCCACTGACTCATGGCACACAAGTGAAAACACACTTTAAAGCAGAAGATGAAAAGTGCTTTACCGTGGGACCCTCCACAAACACCGCTGTGCGGTGGGAGAGACGGACGACTGTTGAGCGTACAAAGAGTACGCAGTCTCTGAGATGTGCTTCATACACTAGCTAGGCTATCGGAGGAGGCTTTACACTTATCAAACTGTCTCGGTCAGAAGCGCTTGCAAGTTTCAAAAAACAAATCCCGACACCCCATCCTCCATCTCCACATAAAAAAAGAATTAAAAAGAAAATCCAGCTCTGTTGAAACATTCGAGAGCCTTTAAAAAGGACTTGACACACAAACAATACATTTCATCGCTGCCGGTAAAAAGCCGGCGAACCCCTCCTAAGGACAGGGAGCTCTTTGACAATGTTTATAACAGACATCCAAAAGCAGCTGAAGTCCACCAGATGTTGAGGCAGGACGGGGGCCCCGACGAAAGCCCCCCCAGGCGGAATGAGGTCAGGTACAAGATCAGGTTTCTGGAAGCTCAAAGCTGCAAAAAGGGCAACAAAGATTCTGATATACCTGTTGGGCCTTACGAAACTGGACACCCGCGGAGGCGGTGGGAAGAGAACCACTCATCGCTGCCCGTCAAAGGGCCAGGAAAGCCTAAACCTAGCGGTACAATGGTCTAATGGGCCCCCGTCATGGGTGCTCAGTCCGTTCCCGGTGGTGTGCGCTGAATGTGTCGATAAATCAAAGTTGCGTGCCGTTCCTATGATGTACAATATTGGCGAGATGACTCCCACATAACCGCATTTTTCTTACTGCCAGCGCTTTCAAAACACGCTAACCAAATTTGCTGCTTTTGGGAGTTCTCATTTGACAAACTATTTGATGCTTTCATGTGTGGGTTATTTCCCCTCCCTCCCCCCCCTCCTCCTCCTCCCTCGCTTATCGGCCCTCAGCCAGCAGGACGTCTGCCATCGTTTCCTTCATGTTTCAAATTTGACTTCTGATGACCTGCTTCTAACACATATCATCAACTCGTCAGTCAGACTGTGTGAAGCAGCCAAAGATCTGTCTGGTGCTTGTTTTTCTTTAACAGAAGAAAATGACTTTTTTTTTTTTAAATATTGAAGAAAAAGAAAAAGGGGGGTTTTGATGAACAATACAGTTTATATGAAAATAAATGAGAGCGAGCAGCACACAAGGGGATTAGGCAAATATTAGGAAACCTATTAAGCTGCAGTTTGGAGAAATGAGCTAAGTGCGAGTGACTTCCTCGTCAGTGGGATTCTTGATGGAGGCCTTGGGAGTAATTAGCGGGGATTACAGCTCGGCTGGCCAGCGCCCAGCTCTGGGGCTCCGGCCCAAACACCCAGGCAAGTCCCTGGCTTCGCGCCCTCACCGCTCTCCCCAACCACACGGCGCACAAATCCTAATGATGATCACGACTATCAACGCGGGCATCCATCCTGCTGTGGCTTCGCGGGGAAATCAATAAACCTTGGTTTAGACGCGGTTAGACGGCTTCGGCGAGCGAGCCGTCATGGTGTCGGGGGGGGGGGCTTCACCCTCCACCCCTGCAGTTTGGGATCAGAGCCCGCGGCCCTTTGGCCACACTCCTCACAGCTGGCTGAGCACCAAGGTGATCGACACAAAAGGAGACGCACGGCGGCATTCAATATCAGCGGAACAAAAAAAATAAGTACAACACCAAGCATCGACTGCACACAAGGGACTTCAGCAGCCAGAGGAGCTGAACGATGGAGAGATGGTGAAGTGGGAGACGGGGAAAAAGCATGTGTGATAAAACCCACTGATATACGAACGTCATCTCATCAAACACGGTGTGTGAGAGCCAGGTTTGAAATATTTTCATGTTGCACGCGTCATTTCATCCCATACGAAGTTCTGGTGAAGTCAAACGCTCTTCTGTACTTGGTATTAGAGGTAAAGACGCGTTATTGCTGCCTCATTAACATTTAGAACTGATAACAAAGCGGCGTGTTCACAAGAGACCTGGTCTAGTTTTGGCATGTGCATCACCTGAAAGCCGTTTTTGCACAGAGTGAACGTCAAAATGTAAAAAGCAGACACTAGACAGGAGAGGTAGATGGGCTCAAAGGAGCACGGGAGCAGAATACCAGCAAACCACCAGCGACGGTGAAAGAGAGAGAGATCAGCCAGGGATGACGGAGAAAGGAAAGATCGGGCATGAAACTCAACCTCCCAGAGGAGCTGCTGAGGAGAGCGAGCACAGGGGGAAGAAAATGAACCGATATCTCAGTCTGGACGGAGGAGGAGGGGGGGGGGGGGGCAGCGCACAAACAGGACGTGTTAACAAGAAGTTTCAAGGGGTCGCCGCCCTCCCCTCAAAGTATGGAAAACCACAAGGCCAGATCATCATTTCTCACAGCCAGCGCCAGACGAGGACATGCACAGATCCTCCGACCGATACCGTCGAGTTTAACTGCGGCCACCCGAGCCCTCAAAAAAATGTGCTGTGGGGCCCTTCGGTTAAAACCTCGTATTGTGCTCATCGGCTGTATGTACATGCCTGTGTGACTGGCCCACGATGAGTCACAGCGCATGCATGCTTCCAGTTACCTCCCCAGATTCCCTCAGCCTGTGTCACACACACACTCACAGAGTTGCTCTCTGGCTCCTGCCTGGCCCACCATTTCTCCCAGATACACTGTTCAACTTGCTCCGGTACAAAAGTCTTTCCTGTCAGTCAAACCCCCCCCCCCTTCTTTCTCTGCGTGCCTCGGTCTGTCTCTCCGGCTTGCTCTTTGTTGCCGTGTGTTCCCAGCTCCGGGGCTGCCTGTGTGCGGGTCTTGGTGGTCCGGGGTGGAATGTGGTGAGAAGGAGGGGGGGGTATGGGGGGGGGGGGGGGTTGGAGGCAGGCCGGCCTAAAAGAGGGGTGCTCAATTGTTCCCACACACAGCATCCACCCCCCACTGATCTGTCGCTCACTTGGCCATTATAGGGGGAGGAGGGGGGGGGGAGCAAAGGATGCAGAGAGATGGAATTACGGACGCTCAGTCGACACACACACACACACACACACACACACACACACACACACACACACACACACACACACACACACACACACACACACACACACACACACACACACACACACACACACACACACACACACACACACACACACACACACACACACACACACACACACACACACACACACACACACACACACACACACACACACACACACACACACACACACACACACACACACACACACACACACACACACACACACACACACACACACACACACACACACACACACACACACACACACACACACACACCGCTATTGAATCGACGCTACACTTGGAGCATACCAAATGAGTTTAAGAGGTTAACTTAAGAGTCCACATCCCTTCATGTTACAGAAGAGCAGCAGAACGGGGAGAATGGATCCATGAGACAACAAAACAAGGTGGTTTGAGTACCATTCATATCATGAAGACGTTTTAATATATATATATATTTTAAATAAAGAACGCTGTGATCGACGAGGCAGCGGGGGCAGAAAGAGTCACCGAGAGCCCCTGATCTCAGAGCTGCTACTGCTATTACAGAAGGTTGATAAGAGCGGACGAGATACCGCAGAGCTGGCAGGCACGTGTAGCTGCCCCCCCCCCCTTCCCCCCTCCCTCCTCTGGACGCTGCAAGTCACAGACAGCCCCCCCCCGCCGGGTACACAAGACCTCCACCTCATGATACCTAAACTCAATTATCCTGAAGGCTCGCCAAACAGCTAGGGAAGGGACGTCCCGCACACACACGGGGGCCCAGAGCAACAGGAACCATCGCATTATCACTGCTGTTAACGGATCTCCAGGGACACCACCAGAGGCTCACGATGCATCCGTTGACCAGCCTTCCAGTTTCCTGAAACTATGAAATGTGTCAACATCCATCAGAATAACGTGTCCTGCCCTTTGAATTAAAAAGATGACGTGCACCACGGCCCAGGAGCTCTGCCCTTATTCTTGTAAACCAGATGCAGGAAAACAAGAGCGAAAGTCAGCGATGAAGGGCTGAGATGAATGTGTTTTGCCGTTTTAGATTCTACTGATGACGATGAGATGAAACCACAGAAAAACTTTCATTTGAACATCTAGAGGAAAAAAAGGCGAGCGAGAGGAAACGCTTCAACAGTTTGAAAGCAAGAAGATGCAAAAGTACTTCTCTTGACTCAGGAATGTTATCAGTGATTACTGTGTATGCTTTGGCTTTAATGCAGGGGGCTTTTTTAATCTCTCTCACACACACACACACGTTTACTTAATTTTCTCCTCGAATCAATCACCGATATTAATGTTTGTGCAACTTAGTCCTTTTGGAACAAGACAAACTTTTTCATTTCGACTCATATTAAGCACAGAGCCATTCCTCGGACTTATAGAGTAAATGTTCACACTCCTTACCACTGATGCATGAGCTACTGTAATGGTTCTAAATAAAGGTTCGAGGCCTCATCTCGTGGGCAGTTGGGCTGCTCATGAACCAGGCCTGCAGGTGTAGCTCCACCGTTGGCTGTGACCACGCCTGTGGGTGGAACTAAGACGGTTTATTCAATGACACACCGGAATCTTTCTGATCCCGCCGTGTGTGGCAAGAAACCAGTTTAGGGCTCGAAACATCTTTCACGTACCAATTGAGAAAGAGGAGATGGAGCATTTCACTGTTCAAATTTGGGGGTTTTCAAGTTAAATAGATTTGTGTTTCGACGCAGGTTTTTTGGAAATGACTTTACACATTGAACCTTCTTATACTTCTTTGGCCATATGCCATATATAATACGCCTCCGACTTCATATGGCCTGTTTGCAAAGACAGATCTGGACAAGGCTCCTCAGTGTCACTGTGCTTCTGGAGGAGAACATCACTTTACTCGACGGTTAAAGCGTCGTTCATTACCAGCTGCCACATGAACTCCTTCCTGCTCCGATGTTCAGCTCACTAACAGGCTGGTTTTGGACTCTTGACCTCGCAGACTGCAGGAGCAGGAGGGAGCCGTGTGCCGACAACAGAGAGCGTAAACAATTACAAACACAATGCACTAATCATAAAAAGCGTACAATTGGGGTCCTCTAAGCTGCTTTGCGTGTTTTTTTTATTTTTCCCTTTGGGAATGCAACAACTATTGCAGAGACCGTTATTCTGTAATCTTCTCGAAGCTCATTTTAAAAAGAGCGGAAATGAAAGCTAATCACTGAGCGCAGCGCTGTAGCGATCCTTAATGATAAGACCTGCAAAGTGTTTCACATAAAACAAAGAGGGCTGTTGGACTTTTATGGGGTTGACCTTGAGACACTTGGCTGCTGGTTTATTAGTTAATTATTACAGGTGTTAAAATACCGGCCCACAGAGCCACTCAAATATTGGTCTTTGAGCTGTAAACGCTCCAGCAGACCGAGCGCGCCCCCAGTTCCCCCGCTCTTATCTTATCTGCCCGAATGTCGCTGCAATAACACAACCTGCTATTTCCCAAAAAAAAACGTTACGAAGCGGGAAGGAGCGTCTCGAGCTCGCCGCACTGAGGTCATGCACGCTTTGAGTTTCAGCCGTAGTGCGCTTAACTGATTACGAGCCGGGGGGGTAAAACGAGCCTCTTCTCTTTGATCCGTGCCATTGTTCCATACCTGAAGCATGACATCAGGCCCGACTGCCAGAGTAAACCAAAACAGATTTATTTTTTTGCTTGAAGAGCTGCAACATAAAGAAGAAGAGAGGCTGGAAGCGCAGCGTCCTGCAGCCTCTGACATGGCAGACACCGATCTGGTCAGTGTTAACTGCTCTGTATGCGGGCGGGGGGGGGTTGAGACACCTTTCAGCATCTATCACAGTATCAAATATAACCGTTAGGAAACAATCATCACCAGCTACCATTAGCAGATAAGTTCAGAGAGTAAAACCAGCCGTTTAACATTCCGTATAATTACCGACATTGTTTATGTGAAGTATTCAACCACAGGCCCGAAACAAATCATCCTGCAGCAGACAAGAAACTCGGGGAATGAGTTCTTGAACCGCTTCCACGTGAGCGGTAAAAGATTGATACCATGGGATTCGCCGACTGAGCCCGCCGTTCCTCCGCATCACTCAATCCGGCCTGTGCCAAAGCAATCACGGTTTCCATTTAACGTTTTACTGCATTAAAAAAACTAAAACGTTATTGAATCTCAAAGCTGGCTTCGGCCGAGCCCTTTGGTTAATATGAATGGCAACAAACGTTCTTATCTGCGCGCTGCCAACAATAACACGAGATGTCTGTGGTTGTGAGAGGCGAGGGTTGAATCCCGTGCCTCCAATAAGACTCGTATTCCACCAGAGTTATGATGCGCGTATCAAAAGGAGGTAAACACGTCAAAAGAAAGTTCCCCCCGTGACAACAAAGATACTGTGTCATTCTCAAAGTATGTCTTCTCGGCAGCAGAAGTCTGCACAGTTATGGTTCACGTCATGAAGGGCCCGTTATTTTGGTAGAGGTGTTCACATCGCCACCACGAGTCTCGTGTGGAGCAACATCATTTCACTGCCACTTGTGCATCCTGTATTCAGTATTTCAACTTCTGCAGATGTCTTTATTATGCTTTGATTATTAACCGTTGAAGCTAAAACTCTGCAGGTAATTAATGGTCCGCGACTTCATATCCGGTTCAATTTGAACACGAGAGTTTGACCCATCACCAAGTGGAGAAGTGATGCTCTGACAAACACGACTGGAGTTCAATCAGACTGCACATCTGGAGCCATTTCTCCCCGGCAACATGGAGCGTTTCGAGAGCGCGGGGCTTCCGTGTGTGCGTTCATTCTGCTTTCTGGAGACCCTCGGCTCTCTTTAATGACAGTAGACCTCGTTGCCTTCTATGGATCAATTATCTCAGTCTCCTCCGACGACAAAGAGCTGCTCACTGAGGTCGGCCCGGCCTAAGGCCCAGACATACACCGGGAATCTATTGTAAAAAGGAAAAGGCACGTGTGGAGCACACAAACCTGCACAATAAAAACTGCCTTCATTCAGATCCGTCTTTCAAAAACCCAGAGATGCAAGACAATTAAGTCGGCCCAACGCAGACATGTTGGGGTACTCTCAATGACATTTAGCATCACAAAGACATACAGGCAGAAAACAAAAGGTCCTATAGACTCGTGTGAAATGCTGGGGGGGGGAGAGAAAAAATAAGTCCTCGGCTCCTTTGACAGTTACGTCCGACTCAAATTGTAATGAGCCGTTGTCAACAGGAAAAAAAAAGACAGTGTGAACATCTTCTTACTATGTAAAGTAAACTAATGAAGGACATCGGTACAATAAAGAGGAGCCATACAAATTGGTCACCCTTGTCAAGAGGAAATAACGCTGTGAACACTTTGGCCAAAAGCTGGGAAAAAAATATGAATGTGGGAAAGTCTGAGGAGAAAAGTGAATTATTAGGTCCACTGAGATAAACCTGCACTGGGACATTACTTTTGAAGAAGAGGAGGAGGAGGAGGAAAACATGACAGCAGCCACGCGTGGACGACCTACTTCTGTCATTTTAAACAAGGGCGCCGAGATGAAGCCGCTGCAGAACTGGCAACCAAACCGGGCGGAACTTAAGGGTTTCGAATATATGCGCGCATATTCATTTTAGCCACCGTATAAATGAAAGGGAAATGAGAGAAGGGAGGGATTTAAAGTATGCAGGGCACAGTGGTATTTCAAACCCCCAACCCCCGTCTCCCCTTAAAGCCTTCACTGTGAAAAGCCCCCCCCCCCCCCCCACAAGTTTCCATCACTTGGGTTTAACTCGTGATTAGCTAAATTGATTTGCCTTCTCACCTCTTTGTCTGTCTATAGCAACACAGCAGCTCCTCTATTACAGAGAGGTAACCATTGGTGCATAACATCCTGTGTGCAAACTAGACCAGAGGCAAATGTAGAAGTACAACGTGTGCCTGCACAGAAAATGTGAAAACCACAAAATCTACTAACCCAGAGAGGGAGAGAGAGAGAGAGAGAGAGAGAGAGGAGGGAGAGAGAGAGAAGGGGGGGGGGTGTCAAACGCCTTGTTCAAAAGGCACAGGACTTGTTTACTGAATCACTGCAGGCTGCCTGCACTTCACAACCATCGGAGTCTCCGCTGAGGAAGCCTGGGAATAAACACAGGCCTGGCGTCCTTCAGCCCGTGTGTTGATTATACCTCTTTATTGTTATGAATTACCTACAAGTATTTCCTAAATGAGGACTATATTTAAACAGTGGAGCGGCGGAGTGCTTTTCAGCCTGAAGAATGCGTCCCACAAATGTTTCACTGCCCCCCCCCCCCCCACACACACACACACACACACACAACTTCACAATGTACTGTAAGTTTTAACACATGAATAAAAAGACACGGCCCCATGTCTGCATGATTAACCATGTTTCCACACAGACGTTGACAGAAGCACAAGATGTCCATGTACTAAAGTGACAGTTTAACTCTTCTCTACTTTTTCATGTAGCTGACTTCTGAACTTTATGCCATTTTTTTTTTTTTTGGTCAACAAGAAAACCATCTGGAGAAAACTTTTTAACAAGAGTTATGACTCTGAGGAGCCAACTGTCTCCACTGTGTTTGAGACGATAACAATGGTGCTGCATTAAGACCTTTACCCAGGCCCGCATTATGCTAACGTCGCTAGCTTTAAAAGAAAAGTTCTCATTAGCCTAAGGACCACCGGGGGACTTCTCCGGGACCCACGGGGGGTCCCCGGCCCCCACTTTGGGAACCAACTGCTCTGGACTACAGTATTTTAAGGTTATAAAAAGGCCAGAAAATATAACAACTAAAATAACTCACCGTTGACTCCTTTGTTGGGCACATCGTTGACGTTGAAGCCTTTGGAGCTGTACGCGGCTCGGACGTCGTTGCAGTTTTTCAACTTTTGCTCCGCAGTCATCGACACACACAACACGACCAGCGTGCTCACTACACACAGCACCGACACGGGCTTCATGGTGCGGCAGCAAGAGAAGCTACAAAGTTACCCGCACAAAAAAAGTATTAAAAAAATAATATATATATCTATATTTATATATATATAAAGTCGCTCAGGTGTGTGTAGCCTAGCACAAAGTTTCAGCGACTCCCACGCCGAAGTTTCCTCATGGAGCCGCTTCAGCTCAACAGATACTTCATTCACAGCTCTGAGGCTCACACAACCGTGGAGGGAGGAGAGAAAACACCGAGAATAACGCAAACGTCGTCCGTTTAAAAGCACGAGTGTGTTCAGTGAATGTCGAGTTCCAGACTCAATCGAGAAAAACACGGGAAAAAAGAAACAAAACGATAGTTTTAAAACATGGAAAAAGTTTTTTTCTTTTTTTTTTTTAACTGCAGGCAAAGAATCTCAGAAGCACACTGCTGCTGCTTCACGACTTCGACGGCAGTTTAAATCACGGGAGGAGAGTGAGACGGTGGAAAGTGGCTCCTTTTTCTGCTTCCTTTCCTTTCCTTTTCCTCGCTCTCTTTTCCAAACCTGAGGCCGTGGTTTTGTGTCGGACAGGACGCTGGACTGTACGCTGGTCGAACTGGGATCCAGATGCGAGCAGAAAACCCTAGTGGACACCCAGGAGTGAGTGCGAGTTCCGGGGACAAAGACCTGGAAAACAGGAACACCAGGGGTGGAGCATGGAGCAGGGACTTCAAAACCTGCCTCTCTCCTTCTATAAAGTCTAGACTAGTGGAAACAGGCGGAAACCCACGGTTCTGAAAAGTGAAGCCAATGCAGAAGTTGAGATTTGTTTTTTTAAATAGCCATCAGGGGGCGACTCCTCTGGTTGGAAAAAAGTATGGAAGTTTATGGGAAAATGAGCTACTTCTACAAAGATTTATTACCTCAGTAATAAACATTGTGAACATGAGTTTATGGCCTCGCTGGCTAGTTAGAAGTCATCTTCAATACAGCATGATGTCCATTTTTTAATTATGGTCCCATTTACAGTGAAATAGACGATATAGACGTTCCTATTGACAGTCTATGGTGGAAACCAGTCTTGAAAATGAGGACTTGCAATACTGTGGCATAACATGAGGACTTATTATTGGTCCACACATGGCATAAGGAAAGGAAACACTAGATACCCAAAAGTCCTCAAAAATCACAAATCTCTTTAATTGCGGAGCCCCTCTTGACCTGGGTTTGAGGGGGCTTTCTGATCTGCTTTAACTGTCAGACTGGAGATAACCACAGAGATAAAAACCCTTTGAACTAAAGGTCTGTCCTAACGTTAAATAAGTGAAATAATGAGTGGATTAGGGGCTTTCTCTCTCGTGGACCCATTGGAAATACCCGTAAGACCATTAGGGGTCCCAAACATTTGAAAAACCACTTTGTGATTGAAGCTGGTCCGTGATGATACATTTTAAGACATTATGGTGCAGAATGTATTGTTTTTTGACAAACTGCTGTCTTTGCTGCCTGACAGAGAGCACATGGCAGTGAAGACACACTTTCTCCGAACGTGTTATTTCTGTTCGGCCTTTATAATCCGATGCATCTTGGTTTGTTTAAAACCATTGGATTAAAACCCGGCTCGTGGTACCGTAACCATGCAGTCCAAATTACAGGCCCGTTCCTTACACAAACACAGGTCAGGCTGTTTGCAGTGGGGCCGCCGTGTCTCTTATATGCAGCTGCCTGTCCAGTGTTATAAAGTAGAGTAAACAGTCTGCCGGGAGCATGGCGGAGATGACGAAAGTTATTATAAAAGTGATCGAATTAATGATGAATTACAACACAATTTGCTTTATTTTTAAGCACAAAACCTTCTGAACATCTCGCTGTTGTGGTGTATTTATATGAAATAATCCCCAAATCACTCCAAACTTCAGTTGAACTTATTCTTGTTTGTGTTGAAGCATCCGCAGAACGCCCTGGAGATAAACACTGAGGTCAAGGGAGAACTTGAGCAAATCCCTTCAACACAAAACAAGGTAATTTTCAGTCCCGAATAGTTTCAACCTATACACGTGTCTGAAATGTTGGAGCCTGCATCCGCACTGAAATGTTACTTCTGAAACGTTTCAAAGTGCCATCTGTTCAACAGATACCCAGAATCCCCCCATATCCTGGCCCGTCCTCCACTCGCCAAAGAACCTCTCTCGTGTCCTTCCCTCACATTTCTTTCATATTGTTGCACCGCTGTTTTCTTTTGCCCAGTTTGTTGGATCTGCTGTCGTGACCTTTGCCCTCCTTGTAACTCGTTTCTTCTTGTGACACTGGAAAAAAAAAGCCCTTTAAGTTAACTTTCACCCTGATAAGACAATCAGTTAAATCCAAGGAATGTAAAAAGGTTAAATTCACCCTGATAGCTTTCCTCTCTTCACGATGCTCATCCTAAATCATAAGATGCTAACAAAGTTTGAAATATTGGATATAGAATTCAATCAAGTGCACACATTTTGAACCCAGTCTTGTCCACAAATGAGTCATAATAAGACTTCTTACCCCCTGCGTTTAAACATGCCAGGACTTGTGGGGTGCTTCTGTGTGTGTGTGTGTGTGTGTGTGTGCATGTGCGTCCAATGGTTTGGGGGGGGGGGGGGGGGGGGGGGTTAGCACTCAGCAAAATGACATTCCTCCTTTTGTGTCCACATTCCTCGGGCGGCTCCATTCATTCCGTGTGACTGCGGCTGCTGCAGGGGAAGCCAGGGGTTGCCGAGGAGCGGGAGGAGGAGGATGCTGGAGCCGTGTGCATGGGAGAGCGTGGGCCCGGGCGCTCCCCTCCACGGGCCAACAAAAGGTAAGAAAATGGTCCAGTGCCATGGTAATTAGACATGAATGAGCTTTGAACGACGTGACATGTCTCAGGCTTTTGCTCTCCAGCAGAGGAATTTCAACCTCCAGCTTGGTTAAAAAAAAAAAAAAAAAAAGAAGAAAAAAAGACGGGACTGGTGCCCGTGCACACTCAAGCACCTGAAAACACATTGTTATTTTAATTCCCGTGCACCGCTTGATGACCCCTCGGGCCCGTGAAGGTACCCAAGCCCAAACATCTTTGTGCGACCATGAAATGATGCTGCGATACATATTCATTAGGGACTCAGTCACTCAGGCAGAAAATGCAACAATTCCTGATAGTCAGCTATTCTCACTGTTCCTGCTGACTAACATCAAATTGACCTTTCTCTCTCATAATGCCTGCCGTTCCAACATTGCCCCAATATTACCCTAAGAAAACACATGAACTCTGCATTTCAATAGGCCCGTTTGCCCTTTCTCCAGCCTTGCATTAGCATTCAGAGTACAACCCCCCCCATCGCTTCATTGTTGAGCTGTGAGTGAGCGTCTGTTACCTGGTTGAGGTGACTCCAGGGGTAAAACTAATGGGGTTCAATGTAGAGGAACCCCACAGAGAGCAGATGTCATGCCCCAGGGTGGTTCATCATCCGCTGGGAGTGAGAAATACAGATCCAGAGAATCACACACATGATTCACTTGCCGCTTTGAGGCTTCGGAGGACTAGCAGCACTCTCCAGAGAAACATAAATTATGCGATTCGCGAAGGGCTTTGAAGTGGATCAGAGGGTGAAAGGCACGTAAAGTAACACATATGTACTTGCAACATTGTGTGTCCTATTCATAACCCCTGTGGCACGCCAACCACTTTCTCTCCCTTACTTTCCTGGCTCTTAAACAATGCCCTAAGAATGTGACGTTCAAGGTGTTGGAGCTGATCGTTCTACGTGTTTTGGTTCCCCACTTTTTCTGAACAATCTAGCCTCCCCACCGTTCCCTCTGCTGCTGACCTAGATGGACATTTTTCGACAAACCCCGGAGAACTCGTTGCATATAATTGAGCCAAAGCTCAGTGGTGGTGACGTGAAGTCAACACAAAGACAGCGTCAGTAGCTGGGGTTGTCTCATTAGTCCACCAGCTAAAGAATGTTGCTTCAAAAAGAATTAGAATAGACTTTATAATCACTACAATGGCTACGACTCATGGGAACTACAGTTGCAATAGTTGTTGTTTTATCTTAATTAAAATGTTAACGTCCTGTTATAATAGATTTATTATAGATTTATTACAGAGAGAAAAGAGAAAACCACAAAAACTGAAAACCTGTGAAGCAGAAAGAGGGAAGTGAAGCAGGATCCGGCCTTTTCCAATTACTGTACCTGTGGATTCTGTGTACGAGCAGAGAGCAGTCGAGATGATAATAAAACAGTTCATTTTCCAGAGTTTTTCCACTTGGGAAGTCACTAAACATGCTGCATTTCAATCTGGTGTCCTGTGGCTGCTGTTTGTACAATGGATCACTTCCTGATTGTTGAGAGCTGTGCAAAGTCTAGCACGGTTCCCCTGCTCTTTGGTTGTGAGGCACACTTACCGGTGATGTGTTAGGTGACTGGACTGTTTCTGGCATTGATCCCTGTGTCGCTGCAACGGCAAAAAACCTCGAGGTGACCTCGCATCCTCTGTGTTTGACCGGGAGACAAATACACAACTGAAAAGACTCCGTGAATGCTTAAAGTTGGAGATCCCGCCCGGGCTGCCATTGATTAAGTGATCCATGCTACATCACAGTTGGGAGCGGTCACAAGAACAACAGACCACACCTGCTCACACCTTTCTGTAATGATGGGTGTAGTCATGCGTGAAGTCCTCTCCTCCATATAGATATAAATAAGAGGGTTGGAATCTTTCCCTCTAAAAGGTCCTGAAAACATGTTTTCTCAGCGCCAGTGATTCACCAACACACGTTTGTTTTGCCCAAAGTTATAACAGTTTTGTTTATTTCATATTATAGATTTCTGTGGGTCATGTTTTTGTCTGTGGTCTTTTCAGTGGGCGGGTCTCTTTCGGAGGAAGGTGGAGTCACATACTACTGTGCACCAATCAGGACGTAGCAATATTTGAATAGAATGAATCTGCCTTCCACACCTTCTACAGATTAGCTTTGTTCTGTTAAAAAAGAAAAGCAACCCGAGTTTTAACGTAAAGCTGCTCTTTAACTTTGATGTGCTCGGCTGGATATTTTTCTTTAAACTGCCTTCGATATAAATTTAGACGTAAGAAATACGTTATTATGCATTATCATATTTGTTACGACTGTATTTATGACAAAAGCAAATCTGCACAATAGTACACATGTCCACCATCACTGTACGATTACAGGGTCCGAAAAACATTCCTGGCAAATACATTGTTGGCTTCTGAGTGAAAACACCACGTCTCCCATCACGACTGTTGAACACATGAAATAAGAAAAAGCTCTTTCCTCAACACAAGAAATCACAAAACACTAAAACATGTTGAGTTTATTATACATTGTAGTTTCCTCATCAGCATTTAACTGAAACAAAAAAAAGAATAATAAAAACTAAATCTGACTTCTGGTTCAAACAGAACATACAAAGGCCAGACTTTGAGGATATGTGAGCTCAATGCAAACCAACTCAGTAAATCACACACATTTATATTTCACATTACTCATCGCTTTTCCCACAGTGCCAAAGAATAAGCTCAGAATCCGCAGCGATGCTTCACAGTCCAGCCCACAAACCACAGTCTTGTGAAATAGGCCAATATTTCAAATAAACATTTGTTTTTTGTAAACATAGCAACACAGAGAAACACACATCTGTACAGTCATCGGGCTGATTTAGAGATTTAGGCTTTTATGATCGTTTGTTTTTATTATAGGGCTGTTACTTTTTTTTTTTAAATCATCAGCGTTACAAAGCAAACACTGACGGTTGAGTTGATGGAATCAGTCTGAGATGATTTAGCTATCACTAGGACACAAACAATGAGAGATAAAGAGGGGGGGGGGGGGGGTAAAGCTGGTGGAGACAGTTTAGTTTTGGTGTCATTGGCAAAAATGACATAATAACCTTTCAGCACATTCAAGTGGTCTGAGAGGAAACTAGACCCTGGCTCTGTTTCATGGCTTTAGAAAAATCAAGCGTGTGACAAGAAACTTTGACCAATCACAAGTCAGTCCAGAGAGAGGGCGAAACTATCAGCATCCTTTTCTCTCCAACTCTGAAACCCATCTTAAAGGTCTTCACAGGCCCACAAGTTTCCAAGGACACCAACGGCCTTGGGATCCCAATCACGATCGAGATAACGTTTGAATGCATGACTACTCGTACCGGTACGTGTGCTCGTCCGGTGGGAGGGGCTTAGCACTGTATTGTTTAATTCTGCCATTCTTTTGGCCTTAAACCTGCCTACCCTGGCGTACCACTCGAATAACAAAATGCTGAAAGGTTATAATGGATTTCTTATGCCCAATAACTCCAAAAATAAAGTGTCTACCGCAGCTTTAAGTAGTAACAGGGCATCTTAAGGTACAGTGCAAGTTTAAATAAGGTTTCACCTCAGCCTCTGGGGATAAGGAGTTCACAGCAACTCCCCAGCTGGAGCTCAGTCCTGGCAGCAGATCAGTCACTGCCACGGAAGAGAGTAGCAAAAGTCTTTTCTTCTTCTTCCAACTTGGTTCTGCAGGGCAATAACACGCTGCAGACCGGGAGCATTTTTACAAAAAGGTTTGTTGCGTGTCTGTTCTCCAAGGAGCTCCTCACTCGCAGGTCCATGACACAGCCGTGTCATGACGAGGCCACCCGTCAACTCACGTCTTCACACGGAAGTCAGTACGAGAGCAGGGAGGAGGCGAGGCAAGAGGGCACAAAAGTCAAAGTGGGAGTGGACCAGAGGTCAAGTTTGTTATTTACACGACGCCGTGGGTTTATCTGGTGTGCTTTAACGGGTTTTGTTGAGGACCGACAGTGATTTTGAATGAAACAAAACAGGTTCTTGCTGAGACAGATGAAGAGAAATGTAGCACTTATTGTTTGACGCTCTCTTTGATGAGCCACTGAACTTTATACCGGGAACCCTAATAAAAAAATACCCCAACCAGTTCCACAGAGTTGGGATTGAATCCTAGGGGGGGGGGAGAGAGTGTGAGAATGCAGCGGTCAGTGGGGACGAAGCAGGAGCAGAGCGAGCGCCACGGGGAGCGTCGGGACCAAGCGGCTCCTCCACAGCGGAGCAGCAGGCGAGGAGGCGCCGCTGCCGGCCCCGGCCGTGGCCAGGCGAGGGGTCAGCAGCTGCTCCTGGAAGATGAAGTCGTCCATCGCCAGGTTATCGGCCAGGTCTGAGAGGGGAGGCCGACGGAGACGGACGGGAGACAGCGGAGAGGAGACAAAGAATGAAAAAATATGAGCGAGGCAGGGAGAAAAAAAAAAAACAGGCGCGGAGACAATTAGAACAAACACTGTCACAGGAGCTGAAAAACATGTGCGGTGCGCCTGTCCTCCTTTCGCATGATGTCTCACACAGCTGTAAAAACAGTGTTACACTCGGAGAACGAGAAAACTCCCGAGCTCCGCATAGAACCAGATGTCGCATGTTATTGTTGCAGACACATGCAGAATCACACAGACGCATATTTCACCCAGAGTGAGTGTTGAAATGTGGATTTAAGTGGTGAGATGCTGAAAACAAGAAATGAAAATTAAAAACCACAGAGGCTGAATGAGGTCATGTCTCAGAATCTGAAACACGCAATCATTTCGACTGCCGTGTGTCTTGTCTTCGATACTTCATTGTTTAAAGGAAACTTAGTTGTTTTATTAAATGGGTCTGAAAATAGAAAACCTACAACACTTTGTTGTTCCGTTTGGAATTTCAAAGTGGGTAAAGGGAATGATGACGCCTCACTTTTACGAGTGAAGGTATGTTGTAGGCAGGGAGGGATTTATATTCGTGTGGAGGGAGATACTCCAGAAACAAACCAGGGTCACGTGACCGACAATATCAGACACAGGCACTGTGATTTGCAAATGTGACCAGCTAGGTTATGTCTCTTTGCCCTGAGAGGGTCAACGCTGTTCTGCATTTTAAAAGAATAGTATTTGCGGCTAACGCTTTTGCTTCCACCGCGTTGTTGATCATACACAGGTGATGTCATCCGCTGCAACCAGCCCATCGCCCTCAACCTTCACCTCTCCCTCCACGACGACCGTAGAGGCGCCCTCAAGCAAGGCACTTAACTCATTTTGCCGCAGTGACGGCTTTCAGTTAGCGGTAGGCTGGGAGACGCCCAGGTGTCTTTCACTGTGAGGATGTGAGGCAGAGCGCCACAGAGATCCTTGGTTGGATAAATGAAAGTCTGAAAAAAGTGAATTACTCCTCAGTCACTCCCGTACTTCACTGTTTTTCCTCCCTTCTTCTCCATCTGTTCTGCACACTGCAGTGACTTTGCGATCACCTGCTGCTCCGCTCCCACTTGCTGATGTCTCGCTGCTCTGCATCCACAGCTGTTTCTCCTACCGACGCTGAGCAGAGCTCTTCCTCCCTCTGTGTGTGTGCGTGCGTGTGTGTGTGTGTGCGTGTGTGTGTGACATATTCTGTGCTGCTTCGCCTGGCAGAAAGCTGTGAGGGAGACTGAAATAAGAAGGCTGAGTTATATGAGGGAGAGCAGGAGGATATCAGTAATAAAGCAGCTCTATGGGTAGGAACGCCAGCTATGAGCCCCTGTCAAGGCAGACGCAGAGCGCACACACACACACACACACACACACACACACACACACACACACACACACACACACACACACACACACACACACGCTGGTGCATTTCTGACATACCTCTTCCTCACACACACGTCTTGGTGGCTGGGCGGCACATTTGCCCACTTTCTCTCACACACACACACACACACACACACACACACACACACACACACACACACACACACACACACACACACACACACACACACACACACACACACACACACACACACACACACACACACACTGTCACATCGGAGCTCCTGAAATAACAGATAGCTCCAAATTGAATTAGCCGTCTGATCTGTGTGCTCCCGAGTGGGAGCGATCCGGTGGGAGGAAGTGGCCGATCCGCAGCACTGCGTGATCAGAGGGAGCGGCCAGGATTCCGACTAAAGATTTCAGGCCTGCTCTCTCCTTGAGTAGAAACACAGAGAACGGGGCCCTTCCTCCCGAGTCCCCCGGTGCCCACGGGCCCCTAAGCTGCCAGGGAGCCATCTTAAAACAGAGGAAGGAGGCAAATAAACAAAGTGCCGAAAAAAAGCTCCAAACGGCACCTCCTGTGAATTTCTTCTCGGCTACGACATCATTTGAACAGCGGCCAGGGGACAATTAACTTCATTTTTTTCTCCTCCTGTGTCCTCTGACATGGCAGTCGGCAGACATTCTTCGGGGCTCTGAAAGAACGATTTGTCACTGTCGACAGCGGCGCACTGTACTGCCGAGCCAATTAAGCTCAAGGTGCAATTCGATACAGCTTTTATATACACTGCGGATAAGATGGAGGGCGGAGGTGGGGGGGGGGGGGGGCATGCACGTCTGCATTTGTGTGTTTGTGTGCGCGCCCGTCTCTGTGTGTGTTTGTGAAAAAGCGGGAGACTAAGTGGACGAGCATTGTGTTGGTGTGCTTTACAGCGGCAATAATGTGAGTGAAAAAAAAAGAAGAAATCCCTCAAACCGGGGGTGGGGGGGGGGGGTCTCTCTCTTGCTAGTTTAAACACTTCGACATGAGCAGCACCACAGAGGGGCCTTGTTCTGCAGGCTTTAAAAACAACTCAACAGGGACTGAACACTATGCAAACTTAGATCCCCTCCACTCCTGCACAGGCCTGGGACTAATAATATCCTGGTATCATTAGTGATGAACACCTGTGCCTGTGTAGCCTGTGAGTACAGACAGTGAGACGAAAGACAGTCAAACAGGCAGACAGAAGTAGCTTCTTCTTCTCTTTCCCTTTTCGGGGCCTTTTAAGGAGGAGACAGTGGACAGGCGGGGGACGATTAGGCGCATAGATGGATAACTCCCGGCTAAAAATAGAGCCACAATCCCGACTGTGATTAATGGGACCAACGCGGGGCCCTTGTGGCTTTCAGCGGAGCCGGGCCCTCCTTCTGCTCGCCCAGTTTGAGACTGTCGCTCCTCAAAGGACGCCACCTTGCTAGCGTTCCCCCTGCTAGCTTTATTGTGGCCCTCATGAGCTCGAGTTACGACCCAGGGGAGAGGTCAACAGTCCACCCATTGATCGGGTGCACTAAGGCTCCGGTCTAAGAATGAGCAGGTAGGTCAGTCACCAGGGGTGTAAATATAGACAGTGCAGGCAGTACGGTTGCACTGGGGCCCGTGGGGGGGGGGGGGGGGGGCATAGAGAGAGCGGGCCCTACAGTAATGTATTGGCAGTGAAGGCTAGTGTGAGTGGCCTCGGGAGCATGTCAGTGTTCAAGAAAGAATTCACGTTGTGGTGCCATTTGCTATACACCTTTTTTGGTAAAGTCAGCAGAAATCTATAACAAAATGATATGCTTATTCTACATAAACTATGTATAAAAAATAAACGCTAACAAAACACTATTTAATTAAATTAATCATTTCTTAGTTTCTTGTGTTTTTTAGTCCTATACAGATATGCAATGATGATTGCTGGGTAATATGTATGTTGATGCCCAACATACATATTGATGCACAGCGTGCACAAGGGCCCTTCGTAACAGCGTGCACTAGGGCCCGTCGTAACAGCGTGCACTAGGGCCCGTCGTAATAGCGTGCACTAGGGCCCGTCGTAATAGCGTGCACTAGGGCCCTTCGTAACAGCGTGCACTAGGGCCCTTCGTAACAGCGTGCACTAGGGCCCGTCGTAATAGCGTGCACTAGGGCCCGTCGTAATAGCGTGCACTAGGGCCCTTCGTAACAGCGTGCACTAGGGCCCGTCCTAACAGCGTGCACTAGGGCCCGTTGTAACAGCGTGCACAAGGGCCCTTCGTAACAGCGTGCACTAGGGCCCGTCGTAATAGCGTGCACTAGGGCCCGTCGTAATAGCGTGCACTAGGGCCCTTCGTAACAGCGTGCACTAGGGCCCGTCCTAACAGCGTGCACTAGGGCCCTTCGTAACAGCGTGCACTAGGGCCCGTCCTAACAGCGTGCACTAGGGCCCGTCGTAACAGCGTGCACTAGGGCCCGTCGTAATAGCGTGCACTAGGGCCCGTCCTAACAGCGTGCACTAGGGCCCGTCGTAATAGCGTGCACTAGGGCCCTTCGTAACAGCGTGCACTAGGGCCCGTCCTAACAGCGTGCACTAGGGCCCGTCGTAACAGCGTGCACTAGGGCCCGTCGTAATAGCGTGCACTAGGGCCCGTCCTAACAGCGTGCACTAGGGCCCGTCGTAACAGCGTGCACTAGGGCCCGTCGTAACAGCGTGCACTAGGGCCCGTCGTAACAGCGTGCACTAGGGCCCTTCGTAACAGCGTGCACTAGGGCCCGTCATAACTACCTTGTGCCACTGTCACAGCTGGGAACGCGGTCAGACTTTATGTTTTCTTAAGCGACCATTTCTCAGGAGAACAGACAAATGAATCCAGACTGTGGTTTTCAGTGGGAGCGGATGTTTGTTTGGATCCCTCTAACAGGTCAACCAGTGGCTGGAGTGTGTGTGTGTGCATGCATGTGTATATATGTATGCGTGTGTGGCTTTGTGCAGAGGAGAACAGGGCAAAGAGGGAGGGGGGTTGAGAGAGTCTGGAGTTTTGTTTTCAACAGTGCTCGGTGCCTGAGGCTCGTCGTTTACAGTTTGCAGTTGTCACAACAAGCAAACTATGTCGAAAAATTGCAACAGCGAGTGGAAAGACACGCCGCAACTACAGGTGATGATTACATGATGCAGAAAAGCACAGGAAACGCTTAATTTGCGCTGTCTCGCATTCTCAGTACACGTTTCTTAAGTGCAGCTTAATTGCTTTAAAAGTGGGTGCACATCGGTAGCCAGTTGACACATTATTATAACCCCGCTGGAGAGTGTGTTCCTTCACGGTCCAGTACAGTTTATTCAGTACATGTGTGCTCTGCACAAAGGTCTTTTTTTTGGTCAGATAAGTATGTGGAATGTTAAGTCTCCAAACACAGGTGCTTCTTATGAAACGGGAGAGATGGTTTAGATTGCCGCTACATTGGCAGACGATGTGTGCACATAACACACCTAAAGCTGGTCAAATTCAATCTAGGTTTTAGAGATTCGACAGCTTAAAAGATATTATGGTTTCCGAGGTAAAGCAAATATTTTATCACTCGTCTCATCTCTGCAGAGCAAAATATTCCCTTAAATATTACACTCAGCAGATTTAGCGGTGGAGGGGCTGGCGTGTGTGTGTGTGTGTGTGTGTGTGTGTGTGTGTGTGTGTGTGTAATCTTTAGTCAGGAGCCGCCTCTGCAAAGAAGACAATGGTCCTGTGAAAACATGATAGGGGCAGCAGGACTGATTGATTGGGTCTTGTAGAGGGTAACAGATAATGAGCTGACATGTGATTATTGGCTTGCTGGTCACATTCTGTAACCTCCGTGACCGTTTGGGACATCTTGCCGATTTGAGAGCCCGAGAAGGGAACAGAGGGATCGGCGCAGGATGCTTCTGTCCTTGGGCTGGTGGGAATGTGACCGTCTGCCTCCACACCCACAGGTCGACCACAGGGGCGCTCGGAGAGGCTGGGAATGCCGGGCCAAGACAAACGGGGACGCCCAGAGGAGGCCCTGCCCCGGGCCTGTGCAGCGGCTCTCTGAGCTGCTCTGGCCTCCCAACCTCCACAACACTCACTGTTATTCTAGGCTGAGGAACCCTCCCACTCAGAGGGCAAGAGAGTAAGACGGGGAGACTTGATGCCAAGGAGGACTGAGGACACAAACGGACACAATGGAGTTCTAAAAAGTTTAAAAAGGTGAGATCAGAAGTGATTAAATGGGGTTAGGAGACTAAAGGAAGTTGTTTAGCAAAACAGGAAACAGAATGAGGACATTGAAATGGTGCGGTGAGTCCAACGCTAAGAAACGCAAAACTGCGTACTGAATGTATGGGTTCACTCAAAGTAACAAAGGAATACACCCAGCTGTCAAAAGGAGGAAACCAAACCTCTCAGACACTTTCTAAATTGTGGCTTTGTGGGACAAACACAAGTCAACACCTATTAATTAACATGGCCAGTGAAGGGAGTGAGGGGATGACCGGCACGCTGCACCCGTTGGCCTCTCCCTGCGCCGTCCAAATTAGATTTACTCCGAAGTATTTACAGGCTCCACTTCCAGTAACAGCCAATATGATCGTTGTAGAGGAGAAAGGGAAGGAGCTCGAGGAGAAATAAAAGCTTTGAAACATAAGAGACATAAATTCTGACCGAGGGCTCCTTCGCAGCGGCGGGCTCGGTGAAGGGTGGAAAAGTGTGCGAGCGAGTGAGATGGGGTAGAAAAAGCCCAACATAACAAATCAAACATACAAAGAGTTGATTCTGTGCTGAGGGCAAAAGGGGGCTCGCTCAGGGTGGGAAGCTCCGCGGCGTACAGAGAAGGCCTGTAACCTCCGGCAGCTCACGGGGTCGGTGCTGACGGAGGGTCAGAGGTTGTCAGGGAGCGCCGGTTACGGGTGTTTCTGGAGAGACGGAACAATGGTGGTTCTTATCAGAGAGATAGAGAAGAGAGAGAGGTCAGCGTTGGAGTTTGGCCCCGGGGGGGGGGGGGGGGGACACATCCTGGTCAGGGAGCCTCTGACGGACGCATTCTTCGGATACTAACTTTATCTTGTAAAAATGAGGGAAGCTGACATCCCACACCAGATTGGTTTACATTCTCTACCGTGGTCCCAGCAGTCGGTCCGGTGACGGACATGTGTATCTGGCAGATTTGAGACGCGTGTTTGTTGTGCAAATGTCCCCGCCAACAAACATGCAGAAGTCTCCCCACATTCCTGTCGCGGAGCGGCAGACCAGAAACACAGCCCAGAGTGACAATTTGGCCGGCCCCCGGCTGTACACACAGCGAGCGCCCGTGGAGCAGCTTCACTATCTACGAGTCCTGTCTAGTGGTCAGCCTGCGGGTTTCCTCCAGCAGCTCACAGCGGGACTCCTGCGATGTTCACTGCATCGTTGAGTTACTTTCAAGAATGGGCTGGAAAAACAAGAGTGAGAGCGAGCCACCGGGAGAATGAAAAGACGGTTTAGAGGGAAACTTTAGGAGACGCAGGTGAAAGTGGAGGTTTAACGCGAGAAATGTGAAACCAGCCTCAAACCCTCAACCAGGCTTTTAAGACGTTCCCACAAAATGGCCGCTGTGTGTCGGTGCGGCGGACGAGCGGCGGGGCCCCGCGGGCCTCGAGAATGGCCCCGCTGTGTGCAGAGTGTTTGTGGACTGTGGCCGGGCTGATGGACACGACCCAGGACCGGGGCCTGGAATCAATTTAGTGTGTCCAAAAAGTGCCTGTGAATGTAAATAAAGCGCTTGAGCAAACAAACGCTTTTCCGAGAGGCGCACACACAAACAAGGGGGGGGGAATGCGCGGGCCTACGAAACGAATCACTCGCGCAGATGATGAGAACCCGGTCGGCTCTGTGCGCTTGTATCCACAGAAATTAAAACCAGGGCTCTTCTTCCTGCCTGCTGGCTAATCTTAGGGGTTTTATCCCCGGATTGGTTTGAGAAAGCTCCGTGGCGGAAGACCAACAAGGGCCCAATAAGAGGGTAACTTCATCCCTGTGTGTCCCCCCCCCCCTCCTCTCCTCTCCTCTCCTCTCCCATCTTGCCCTCCACTGCCACCCCACTCAGCCCCAATAACCGGGGACACACAGGGCCTTTTGGCCGGCTCCGGCGAGAGACTGCAGCTCTTACTGGCCAAGCCTGTTGACACAGATGGTGGCGAGCTTCATTATTTTTGTGAGGGGCGTGGAGGAGGTGGGGAAGGAGGAGGATTGGCTGCATTTACAGAGGTTGTTTATAAGCTCTTGGAGGGACGGAGGTAGCGGACACTCGGTCAGAACACGTCCAGTGTGTTGCACATGACCGGGCTCTCCACCAACACCACCCGTCAGCCTTTCAACACCTCCTCTGCCCTCGTGGCTTTGACGTTCTCATCAATTTAGAGCCTTCGCCAGAAATATCATACACTTCAATTTTGGAAAACAGGCGATACTCGAGGTTCACCGTTAATCTTCTGAAAGATAAACAGATTGTAGTTGGCTACAGAATGATTATTTTGTCGGCCAAGGATGAGAGCAGTTCGCATTTTTTCCCCCCCAAATCTCTCTCTTGTCAAACTGAGCAACAACATCTGTTCTTTTATCTTTTTTTCTTTCATTTCTCTGGAAAAATAAATCATAATTACGCCGTTTCGTAGAAACGCTCGAGCTCACTGGTTGCAGAGACACATTTGGTCAAATCAGTGCATGTTATCGCAACCAAAGCCTTTAAAAGAGTTCATTATAATAGATAATTCATGCTTCTGATTGATAATTTCCGTTGGCATGAAATAACAAAAGTGAGTCTCCGGCTCAATGGCCACTCTGTGAGGCTGTGCTGAGGCACAGTGTAGAAACACAGCAGATCAGACTCCACAGCCTTTTATTCCATGTATTTTGGAAGATCATTCACTCCTGATGGAGGTGGGCCTCAAACATTGATACTATTTTTGTGAAGTCTGCGTGTTTTTCCATCGAGGACTCGGGCCATGTGGGCGCCCAGATTCCTCCTCCGCCCAAACACCTGCACTCCTCCGCGCACATCTGCATCGTCTGGGCCCGTTTCCTTCTGTCTCACGCAAGCCCTCTTACCTGGCAACCACATGTGGACAGCTGTGTAACTGGAAGCAGTTGCTCAGTTAATCAGCTGTATGAAACTACATGGAGCTTAGAAGGAGGAGGGGACAGTTTACATGGTGGATGCATCCAGAGCTAATGTCAACAGTGTCCAGATTATGGCTGGTTTGTTTCTCTTTTTTGATGAAGACATGTGGCAAACACTAGTGCGGAGGACCGGCGCCGTGTGACTCACCTATCAGGTGCCGAGGGTGCGGAGGTCACAGCTGCAGTTAATTAACATACCAGGTTCTGGTATTAGCAGCACGTACGGCCGTCAATTGGACCCACATACGGAGTCAGGAATGTTTAGGTTTCCCAGTGTATCAACCGTTAAGACTTATCAAAGGTGTTTTTGTCTCTTTCTCTACTTTCCTCGCATTCTTTCATCGCCTCCTTCTTTCTTTTACTCGCTCCTTTGTTCCAGCCGCAAACAAAAAAAATAAATTTCGCAGCAGACCTGAAAGGTGAGCTCGGCCTCTCGTCGTCAGCCGCGTGTTTCACATTACAGGAATATTTCCACGTTGTCTTTTGCTAACCCCTGGCGCTGATAAAAAAAAACCCGCTGCAGAGCGTCCAAAAAAAGTACGGCCTTAAACTTGGAGTGACCGAACGTCTGAGAGCAGGGACATAACAAGAGGCCCATTCAACGCGGCTCCTGCTGAGCACGGCGAGGCACAGCACACAGCAGAGAGGCTCAGCGAGGAAACACACGAGGCAGAGCTCGGGGCTGCTGGGCCGTGGCAGAGCCCGCCGACTGTTGGCTTTCAGACTCCTGAATGTTTCCAAACGGAATGAAAACCCCATTTGAACGGGTTATTTAGTCTAGCAGTTAGCGTTAGACTCTTTCAAAGTGCTTTAGAATTGAGTGGTCAAAGAAAAACTAAACATTTCTGTGGATTATTCCCACGTTTTCTCAATGAGAATCATGTTGTTCCAAGAACTAACTTGAGTCAATAAACTTAAGACTTTATACAGTAAATGACTCCGTATTCTGAAAACGTTGCAGTACAAATTTGAAGTGACAAGGGCAGTGAAGTGTGAGGGGGCGCAGAGCGGATCTAATGGAGGTTCTTTGTTTCCCCACAGAGGCAGAGAGCAGGTGTGCATGAAAGCACAGACGCAGGTGAGCCCTCATCACGAGCGTCTGACCTCGTCACACGGCTTCACACATTACAGGAGTTAAAAGAAAGACTAACCCGTATGCTGTTTGGGATTATATTGGCAAACCCAATTTTTTTTTCCATGCTTATGATTTTGTTTGTCTGACTGTAAGAATCTATACAGAATGATAGATAAACACTCCTAAAACATCTAAAGTGAGACTATGTGACCCTTGTTCAATTCAACTCCCTTCTAGGTTTTGTTGGTGGCTTTTGGTGGCTAATGTTAGCTAACTTCAGATAGCTGACTGCATGTCTCTTCCCTCCTTGAGTCACTGTCTCCCTACGTTTTTTCCATAGAACATGGTGTTACCATGTGGTTCTTTTATTACCCGATCACATGTGTGAAGTTGTAATTGATTATCGCTGGTGTGATGGTGTTCTGTAAGACCTAACACCAGAATACTACACATCTCCCACCACTTCTATTGAAGGTTTTAGCCTTAAATGATTTGGAAATGAAAGCTGTTCATATCCCTTTTTGTTACATTTAATTTATTTGAATAGTTGAACTGATTGATCAATTGAATCAGCTGACACCAGAGAGGTCAGCGAGTGATCTGTCTGGTGTGTGTGAGCTGTAACCATACCAGGGTCTGGCTGTAAGTCTGGCTTTGGAGGGGTGAGGGTGATGTGGGGGCCACCCTGTCCTGGAATAGCTGCCCTGGCCTGGAATGCTCTGGGGAATGTGCGGCGTGTGGTTTGATTGGTCGGGAGGGGAAGTAAGTGTGTGTGTGTGTGTGTGTGTGTGTGTGTGTGTGTGTGTGTGAGCAGCATTAGTGATCAGAAGGTTATGGAATCTGTGTGGAGAATGAGCGAGGACAGATCAATCATTACGCGCGTTGGGAAAACATCCTCTGTGTGGTCAGCAGGTTGACAGCCGCGCTGCGTGGGGCTCTCGGCCCGGCCTCCGTCCTGTCCGCACCTTGTTGTTGTGACTTCTGTCATCCCCCCCCCCCCACTGGTTCTTGTGTGCATGTGTGTGCGCGCCACGCCGTCGCTCCGCTCCCGGCTTTGTGAAACCAGATCTGCCTCGTCCATCTCAGAGCGGCGGAGCACAGACAGGCGGCCCATTAGGCCTCATGCTCTGCAGGTTGACCTTTGAACCCACCCCCACCCCCGGTCCCCTATTTGACCAAAATGGGCGGAGCGGCCGAGCTAGGTCAGCGGTTTGCCGGGTCTTCGCGGTGCTATCAGCGGCTATCTGTGTGTCTGCCAGCGAGCGGAGACGCTCCAAGGTCTGCAAACATTACTGGCTCGTGTACAAACAGGCGTGTATGTGCCTGCGGACTCACTCACTCACACACACTAAAAGATGGGGGTCGGACTCTAAAGGGTGCTTTAATTTCCCGCTGTGTCAACCTTCAGCTGCCAGAGGAGACAGTTTAATGATTGTGTGTATGGAAGCAGAACTGTATAGTCAGGCTAACAGGAGCGTGGAAGAGAGGGCATCAGACTCTCACGGCCCGGCCTGCTGGAAGCGATGGCCCTTGCAGGATTCCTGCGTTAACCCCGGGTTCCTGCTCTCGCTCCCTGCCCGGCGAACCCAAATCTCTGCCACAACATCCCAGACAAGAAGGACAACTCCCTCCGCCGTGTTTGCTCAGCTGCGCTGGCTTTGTGTCGGCGTATCGAAACCCCCTTGTTCCCGCTGCCTGGCTGTTTTCTCCCTCGCTCTCTGTTTGGTTTCTTTTCTCCCGACGGTTTGTAGCTCCACTTGTTCTTTGTTTGGCTTTCAGGAGAGCACGTGTGACGCGTCCGAGGGATCGGCGGCGGGGGGGAGGTCGAGAGGTCGGGGTGAGGCGGCTACCTGAGGAAGTCTCACGTCTCCCGCTGCATAGTGTCACGGTGGTGTCAACATGTACGGTAGTCATGTAAACGCCTCTCTGCCTGTGTTTGGGACCGCGATCGCTCTGACTCACCGCGCACCGAGCCAAACCTATTCATGCACTTACCAGTTGTGAAGTAAAAAGCTCTAATCCGGTTAGCAGCCTGAATAACTTGTCCCCAACATTCTTTCATTTGAAGTAATCGATGTGGATGCGGCAGCTGATTTGTAGTGAGAGTACGTTTTCAGATCCAGTTTGTGTCTCACCTGCAAAGATGCGTAGCCGCTTGTGTCTCGGCGGCGGCCCCAGCCCTGACACTCCGGTGCACTCATCTTCGTCGTCGCAGTCGCCGCTCTCGAATCCCTCCTCCCCGTCATCGCCCCACGCGTCCGCTCCGCCTCCACCTCCGCCTCCACGCGACCGGGCTGTCCAGCGTTTCTCAGACACGGTCACCAGCCGCAGCAGCTGTGAGACAAACAGGAAGAGGTTAAAGGTAAAAATGTGTGCCTGTGCATTAATGGTGCAAACAAAGCTGTTAAAATAAATAAGGGGGTGTCTCTTGATGGGAGCGTGTGCTGTATGATTAGAACAGTTCGAGGGGGAATTCCTGACAAGAACTCGGGGAGATCTAAAAGCGCTGGTATTTACCAAACCCTAATTACATTCACCAGGCAGGAAAGGAGTTTTGTTATCGGTGCCAGTTGTGTTATTTCTGTCCAAACGTGATTCATTCAAAGGGGTGGTGGCTGTGTCTCCATGTAATTTACTGGTAGAAAAAGAAACAGTGGGGCAAGCGGACTGGTGCGACCGTGTTGTTGCTGGCAAACGTCCTTGTCTTGAGTGGTTGTCTCAGGGCAACAGGGACACAATAACACCGCATAACACGCTCTGTCCAAGTGGACATCGAGACCTCGACATCTAAAAATGAGAGCGAAGGATGGAAGATGAAGAACAATGTTTGTGGTATTCAGACTTATTTCACTGGATTGGAAACCTCTTTTTCAAGAGGGGAGCTGGCCAAGATGGCAGCAGAAAAAGTTGCAGACAAGATAATAAATCAAGCAACAGATTAAACAATGCTGAAAAAAACAACAAAACCAACATAATAATATGAAGTCGGCTATAGAACGTAGAACACAAGCTCTAAAACAAAGGAATCGGATATAATTTGCCACAGAATCTTATTCCAGTTTGGCCTCTGGGCTGTAAAAGAAGTTGTTGTTCAACTGGGATATTTTCCCACGGGGGGTTTACAGAAGCTCCATAACGTGTTTGTGCAAAACATACCAGAAGTGTTTATTGAGAACTGCGGTAAACTAATCAACTCATAAACAATACACAAAAGTCCAAGAGCTGTGACGCAAATACATAAAGAAAAATCTCTGAATTCCTCCTGACCGAGTGTGAGAGGAGGGCACACAGCAAGATGTCAACCTAAGAGGACAACTTTCACATACTTTTGTTGTGCAGCTTTGGAACAACACAGAAATAAAAAAAAAAAAGACAAAAAGCTTTTCCTGTCTTGTGTCCACGGGTGAAAAACATGTGAGCCTTCGTGGAGACATGGCCGCTCTCTGGCCACCTCTCAGCCTCCACAACATCGCACATGATTGAGAGCCCTGCCAAGGTAACAGATGTGCTAAATTCCTGCCGCCTGCCCTCCGAGCCTCCTTTCATCTCACCGCTCTTCCTCCTTGTTTGCGTTTTATTGATTTCCTTCCTATCTGCATACGTCAGCATGCATTTTTGGGTTGTTGTTTTGGGTTGTTTTGGCTGGCTATGGGAGCAAATTGAGTTCAGATGGGCCTTGTCTCAAGTCAGCTGCGACGTCTGCCTGAGATCTGACTGTGTGTGTGTGTGTGTGTGTGTGTGTGTGTGTGTGTGAGACAGAGGGCGGAGGTATAAAAACACAGAGCTAATCACAGAATTACGTCAGTCAGAAGATAAACAGCCCTGTTCCCTTCGCCCGCATATACAAACCAGTCAATCTGGGTTTTACAAGTGACATAAACTCTAAAGTTTGGAAGGGGGGGGGGGAACACACAACACCTTGTTCCCAGCATGGCCGCCCAACAAGCCTCCTTTCATTTCCCAACATTGAGGCCATACACACACTGGATGACCGCAAACATTTCTAAAAGCCCGGTCACTTCGGGGCGAGGGGATGGAGGAACAGTAAGTCACAGACAGGACGGTTGGTCCTCGGGGGACCTTTTGACTTCTGTTTGAGGCCGTCCAGTAAAAGGCGCCACCTGTTGACAGAGCACGAGCCCTCGGGTGTCCCATTGAAACGAACTCCCAACATGATGTACGGCGGTTTAATGTACTGGACCGCTTTGTTGCAGACGGCACCGTGTTTGCCTGCGTTTGCCTGGAGGCCTCCGTAGATTTACTGAGGTGCTGAAATTCCTTCTCATGGTCTGCATCCTGGCAACTCGGTTGGACTTCGGGAGGGGAGGGGCGCCTCGCAGGCCAATTAAAAGGCAAACAAACACTTGGAAAGCGGGGAAAGAAAGATGTGGTTCAGGGTATTTTAGAACAAAACCTAAAAAAAGGTGCGAGGAGTGAGGGGAAAAACATTTGGGAGCAACTGTCGCGTCCCTGTTTAGAGCTCAGTCTGTGTGAACGCTGCCATGTGTAGCTCACCACCTGCCAGCAAACACACCGACTCCCCTCGACACACACACACACACACACACACACACACACACACACACACACACACACACACACACACACACACACACACACACACACACACACACACACACACACACACACACACACACACACACACACACACACACACACACACACACACACACACACACACACACACACACAGGCCGTCCTCTGATGCACTGTGTGCGGATGTTAGGAGAAACAACATGCTAGAGTGAAACGAGAACATGCTGATGTTTAGATCGTAGAATGTTGACATAGTTCATCTTAGTTTAACACGCAAGCTAATATTTGCTAATTAGCAAGTAAAGCTGAGGGCGATGGTAGATATTTGGTCCTAATCCAAAGTATTGGACAAATTCATCTGCTGACCAGATGATGGAGCTAGATTTAAAAAAGAAGTGATACAAATTTATTCTGAGAGGAACGTGAATGTTTGTACCACATGTCATGTGATAGCTGTTGAGATATTTCAGTGTGAAGCCAAATGCGGTGACCGACCAACTGACCAAGTTAAGAAGGATGCATGTGAAAGTGGTGATCAATAGCATACAAGCTCTAAATGAGAGCAGATGAACAGCAGATTGAAGAATAATAAGAAAAAATGGGTTTTTGGGAATTAGAATAAGAATTTGGCTGCATAATCCTAGGCGTGGCCTAAATAGGGTAGAGCAGCGAGCCGTGCCCTTCTCCACAATACGGGAGGATTGGGGGGGGGGGGGGGCTGTGGCTTCTGCCCCACTGGCTGACTGCCACTGCCACGGCTGCGGCAGCGAGGAGGGGTGGGATGCATGTTTGTGTCGAAAGTGATGCTGCGCTTTTGGCACGGCTGAGCCACAGCGCGATCCGGCAAGAGCCTCCACATTTACCACAAGAGGGAGAAACCTCAAGTCGCTCTGTGGGCTGGAATCTTCTGCAATTAAAAAAAGAAAGAAGAACAAAAAAAAAAAAAAAGCAAAAGGAAGCAGGGAGGAAACAAATAAAGGAGACATTTTTTTCGGAGAAATGCTCCAGTATGTTTTCCATTAGGAGGAGAGGAAATCTGGCGCTCTCACCCCCCCCCCCCCCTCTCTCTCACTCTCTCCTCCTTGTGTTTCGAGAGTTGCATCGGGAGCTGGCTTGGACAGCCAGCTGGACGCGCAGAACATGCAATCAGGGCGGCTGTAGGCATCCCGCAGGGCCACAGGGTCCACCTCCCCTTCAACACAAAAGCGCCAAGTCACACCGAGGAAACAAAGCCAAAACATGTGGCGGATTGCTCAATGCGGGCCAGCCCAGACAGAGACACAGAAACCACAAGTCTGTCACTGCCTCCCACACATGACATGAACTCCACACAGGGTCACTGTTCGACACGACAGCTGCAACTGAGCCATGAGTCCGAGCCACTGGTTGACCTGCGCCGATAGAAATCAACCTGCGCTCACTGATCATCAGCTGTGCTCTTTTTTTCTTTTCTTTCTTAAACGTGAGCCGGCAGTCAGATCCTGGTCCACATTCGACCATGAATCACAGAGCAAAGGACCCACGCTGAAGATAGGGAAACAAATATCTTAGCATAAACGTCATCACTGTTGAAGTGAATGAGTGATGTTAGGAGTGAAACGGGGAGGGGATGAAGTAATGAAGACAGAAAGCCTCCAGAAAGAAATGCTCTTCTTGTCAGAGTGTGTGTGTGTGTGTGTGTGATTGGGATCAGGCCCCGTGTTGTGTCCTCCTCGCCGCGCACAGGACAAGTCTGGACAAGCTGCTCATGACTCGGCCCAGACGGAATCTGCTGCTCTGAATGTTTCTATCAATGCCTCGGCACATCTTGTCTACAAATCTAATCTACAGAATTTAAGGCTCGGCTCCCCGAACGGAGTGTTCTCGCCGTGCGTTCACCACGAAAGTAACGTTTTTAGTGATGACCTGATCTTTTGGTATACTGGCTCAAAGCTGCTTCAAATGACATTAACAATTGTCAGGTGACAGCTTGCAGAGCTTTTTTAGTGTCTTTCAACTCATTTTGTTTTTCTTTTATCGCCCTCATTTTGACTCTTTTGGTTCGCTCTCATCGCGTACATCAATCTCGCAGCTGTTTTTAGCAAAAAGTTACAAAGTTGGCAACTCCCTCGTGAACAAGGAGCATTCAGCAGCTAAAGAGACAGATCTTCCCCTCTGATGGACACCAGACGTAGACGAGTTCAACAGGACAGGAACACGGCTGGTCAGCTCAGTAGTTAGAAAACAGGGAACTAGTGTTTCAACAAAGGAGGCGAGGAATGAGTGTCGAGACAATCAGTTATATTCCAGCTAACTATAGAATGTACAGCAGGTCAAAGTTCACCACGAGGACCGTCTGTAAATGTTTACAATTTACAGTCTGGGTGATGACTTTGACTGTTCACTTTTGTTTCTCTTCCAAATAGGTTTTGCGTGTGTTTCCTGCCCTGTTAGATTTCCTCTTAGCAGTGTTGCCGTTCCCAAATCTCCGTGATTTACTCGGCGAGTCAAATCTTATCGTCCCCTTGTGACAGAAAATGTGGCCAAAACTACGATAATGAAACACAAACTGTAATAAACTGAAGTTATCAATTCATTTTTAAGGTGCCAAAGAAACTGTAAAGTTTCAGTCTTGTGTCACTGGCGACCTTCAGGCGTTCAGAGCTTTGGTTAGGAAATATTAAACTGTGGCTCTAATTGTGTCCTATTTATCTCAGAGATCTTGTAAAGCCGCACACATTCTGTACAGCAGATTGTAGACTTCTTTTTTAATCAGTGCATCAGCCGATGCCCCGGGGGACAAATACAACACACGACTTTTCAGAACAGACTATTTTTCACAATAAATGAAGGAAATGAGCTTTCCTTACACCTAATCCCCCCCCCCCCCCCCCATGAACACGCCATTTGCGGACGTGCCGTTTTTAGCAGAGGAGCCAGGAGGGACGGAGATTGAACGGATGAAGGGACGCCTTGGGAGAAAGACAGACAGACACAGGAATGACAGGAGGCACTTTCCACAGAGTGAGTCATGGAAAGCTCCTCAGCTCGGGCAGCTCGGCGTTTGGGACGACACGGCCTGCCCGCTCTCATTACTCAACTTTTATTGAATCTGAAAGCGTAAAAAGAGGAGGGGGACGTATGCGCTCTCATTCTTCTCTCTGCTGCTTTCCTTCCCGGCCTGTCTTCCTCTTTCCGTCCGCGGTGGAGTATGTCACGCAGCGGGAGCCCTGCCTCAGACAGTTAATGCAGACAAGATTAATTTCCTGAGGTTAATTCCAGTTGGAACAGAACACACAGAGGAAAAAAAAGAGAAAAAAGAGCAGCTCTCCAGTCGAGTGTTAAACTGGGCGTGTGTCCACTCCACCTTTTCTGACTAAGCCCATAAGGCTATTTCCAGATTTCTCCAGTTTAGACCGAAACCTGAGTGGATGTTTCGACTGCGTTGCCAGGGACTTTGTTCCTCTGGTAGATGAAACTCTTAACCCTCTACATATATTTAAGATAGCAGATTAAATACATTGTAGCCAGTTCACCTTCTGCACGAACGAACCACCGTGTCCTCTCTGTTCATTCAGACGCTCTGTGTTCAGATCAAGGCCGGGCACGAGCACACAGGGTTAAGTCCCCCCCCAGTATTAAATATATCTGGCATGACAACAATTTTCAATCTGTTTTGAGGCTAACCAAATGAAAATCTTGACTTATGTCTGTGAATGTGCCTGATTGTCTGCATGGGGTTTAATAGTTGAAAAAAAAAAAAAGTCCCATTCCTGCACAGGCCGCTGGTTGCTAAATCAGATTACGCCCCTCAGACAATCTCTTTTTGTCCGCTGCTCGTCTTCCTTACACGTTATCGCAGTGGTTCCCAGAGTCATGTGTTGCTAAGAAACCCTCCGCTTCGACATCAGCAGACTGTCACTGCGCGTCCCATGATCACACCTAGCGGCGGTTAAGTGAGCGTATAATGCCTACAGTGGGCTGTGGGGCTGCAGGGGCAGCCGTCCTGCTAGCTTAGCGTGTAGCTTACAGAAACCCAGAGATAATGGCGAGAGAGAGAGAGAGAGAGAGAGTGCTGGAAAATGGCAAAGTGGAGCCAGAGGAACTACCCCATACTGACAAGGTATGGCTCTCTAGCGAGATGAAGAGGCGAGGAGCATGTGAGGGGATGATGAAGTCAGGGAGTGCTAACATGTTGACAGGTCCAGAGAGGAGCCTCAGCTCCCCCCTGAGCACCGCCGCCCCAAACAAAAGGCAGAGGAGGCCTCCGACCCTCGCAGGGAGACCCTCTGATGACCTGGCAGAGACAGGAAACAGGAAGTGTGACCCCTGACCTCTTTCTGGTTGGGAGGAGGAGGAGGGGGGGGGGGGATTTCAACACGTGACTGTGCCCAGTGACAACAAGGCCAGGATGTGTGGGTCAGATCAGAGACCGGCAGCAGGAAGACTCAGCTGTTCTGACAGTTCAACAAAAAAAAAAAGCTGAGGATCAGCAGAGAGATATTGGCTCGAGAGAGAACGGAAAGCCTGGTTAGCGAGCCCGGTGCCTGGCTTGTGCAGCAGGGTTTTTATAAGCCGGCTGCCTGATAATTACACCCAGTGGGGGGGCAGTGGTGCGGGAGCAGAGGGGCGGAGTGGGAAGAGAGAGGCGACCCCGGCTCGGGCCTCAGGGCGGGGACAGGCGGGGAGGGAGGGAGGGAGGGAGGGAGAGGTGGAGGTAAGGAGGAATGGGTGGCAGTGGTAGAAGGCATGGTCGGGCCTCATTAGCAGGCAGACTAATTGGGAGGAAAAGGGCCCTCACATGCTCCGTCTGACCTCCCAGCCAGCAGGGGAGAAAGCCGGGGTGGGAGAGGGGTGTGTGTGTGTGTGTGTGTGTGTGGAGGTAGAGGGGGGGGGGCGGTATCTGATCGTTGGATTCCTAAAGTCAAGGAACCATAACTCCTCATAACTCCTCAAATCCTAAATACACCGTGAAGTTAGAAGTCTCCAGAAAGCGAAAGGATAACATGCGTGCGTGGTGCTCTAACAGGGATACCGACTCTGCCTCTGCAAACGCCCCGCAGCTCCTCAGAGGTTTACACCAGGTGTCACACTTCATTTAAAAAGAACCCCTCATGGCTTATCCCCGCAAACAAATACAGCGGGCGAAACAGCTCTTCTTCCTCCTCCGCTTCCAGGCCAGTCGTACTTCACACACATAAAAAACAAGGAAGGCGAGAGGACGAGGGCCCTGAGGGGGGGGTGTATTAAATAACGCTTCAAAAAAAAAACTCAGTAAATAACATCAAACAGAAGTCGGACTCTTTGACTGGGGCGAGCATAATGGCCGGGTTAGCAAGTGTAAGTTTACAAAACAGCAGGCCCAGTCTGACACCCACGGTGTCTATTAGTCCGATAGTAAGCACAGCCTGCAGGGAAAGAAGGCCACCGCATGCTAGCCTCGTCACGAGGCGGCTTCCATTCTGCCTCTACTGTAATTATTATGCTCTCAGCACTGTGTTCATTCACGCATTTCAAAGCCAGTTTGAAGCGCTGCTTTAATTCACGGCCGCTCGTGTGCTCCTGTGTCACCGCTGCGCATGAACTGGAAATGTATCTGCTGCAGTCGTACTCCTAACTACGTGTGTACAAGATGAGCTGCTGCCAGTGGGTGCACAGTGAAAAGCCGTCCCAGCTCAAGTGTGCGAGTTACATATTAAAGAAGCGCATTCTGCAGGAGCGCGCGAGGTGTCGAGCACACGCTGCCCAGGCTCCGGTGGCTCGGAGGAAGTGAGGCTGCGTGATGGAATTTGTGGCGCTCGGGATCTGGTTTATTTTCCACCCTGGATTCCTGTCCTACCTGCAGGATTTTCCCAGGTTCTGGCTTCAATTAGACTGGGAAGCTGGGCTGAGAGGAGGAGGAGGAGGAGGGAGGGGGAGGAGGGGAGGGGTCCAGGGGTTTAGGAGAGGGCGAGAGGTGGGAAGGGCGACGGAGCTGGAGTCTGTCACACACAGCTCAGCACAGCTGGGGAGATGGAAAGAAAGGCGACGGACGGGGAGATAGAGAACGCTACAACATGCGAACGAGGTGCGAAAATAAAAGCGCTGGCACGCAACGTGAAGATGTCTGCTCTCCCTCAAATGACAGAGCAGCCGGATGAAATAATTGTGTTTCGCCGAAAGCGATTCGTAAAAAAAAAACAAAAAAATCTTCAACAAAGGTGTCTTTCATATGCGCGGTGTTCCGAATGTATCTCTCCAAAGAGTGTCATGTAGCCAAGAAGAGGCTGTCAGAATAATCCCAGGAGGTCTGACCCTCCAAATAGCAAACCCATCTGACAAATGAGTGGGAAACCCTCTGTAATCAAAGACCAATCACATAATTGCTCTATTTTGCCACTAGCTCAACCATCTCCTGTGAGATTAGTTGTGCGGAGGAGAAACCCGATACTCTGGGAAGTTAAACAGATGTTGAGGAAAACAAACTCATCTCCTCAGAACGAGAGCGCACCACCAAAATAATACCTTCTAATTTAAGAGCGCTGCCTCCACATGCATGTCTCCGCACAAGGGAGCTCACGAGGCCCGTTTTTTTTTTAATATACAAAAAAACGTGAGTGTTAATGTTCTCGTTGGTATCACAGAATATCTCCTGCTTTGACGCCACAGTCGGGGGGGAAAGCGTACTCTTTATCAGCTTTAACACACTGCGTATACAGGCCACAACCCTCAGACAGGAATTTGTTACACAGCATGCAGAGAAATGTCTCCGGCTCTCTCGCAGGCCTGCGCTGTTTAAAGATTCCAAGTCGAGAAGCAATAACCGACGGAGAAAGCCATTTCTCTTCCATCCATTTATAGTGCACAGTTCACTTTAAACTTGGCTGTGGCTCAGTCATGACATCAGCTGCTTCAGGCGTGAGAAAACGCTGTTTTATAAGCATGAGGCGACCGGCTCTGAGAGGGTTTTTTCTTTTTTCTTTTTCGGTGTTTAGTTTAGCCTCGCAGAGGCACAAAGGCAAGGGTCTCCCTGCCAGATTGTCTCTGTATCTGCGGATTCTCTGATCAACACTGACAACGTGAGAAATGACACATTTCCGCTGCATAGTTGCATTTCACAGGGCTATCGTCACGGAGCACTTAGGAGTGCAGGAATGAAACATCGGGGGGATTAAAGTTGGAAGGAAGTGGATTCTTTGGAGTGGTCCCATGTTCCCCTCGCTGTTGGGAGAGAGTAGCCCCCATATTTTACGACGTGGTCTCTCGCACACTTGCGGGGCTGGGACTGATTCCTGCTTGGAAAGTGGGTCAGTACAAGCTGGAGGAGCTTGATTGTGCTCACCGCTTGAGCCAAAAGCAGAATAAATGTTCATTCAAATGGAAAACGTGTGCAGGATAAAGGAGCCTTGCAGGACTTGTATAGACCGGTTTGTGTGTCCTGAATGCGTGGACGAATAGTGTACACATTCTTCAGTCTGCAGGCTCTGAACACACTGTACGCAGTGCTCAAAGACGACATCATGAGACTGGGCTACTGCCGTTTTTAAATCAGCGTGGCACTCTCCTGGTTGACTTCCAGGAACATTGCACATACTATCTCATTGTTGGCCTGTCCTTGGGCAGCCCGCGTACCAACTGGGCAGACAAAAGTAATTATCTGCGAGTTGCGGCGGACTCTCCTATCAGATGGTTAATTAGTCTGTTTGCAACATCCAGAGCTGGTGGTCTTTCAACTGGCGGGGAGGCGGAGACCTTGTAAAACGGCTTTTAACTAAACAACATCACTTTCTCCAGTGCCTTCAGAGGTTGTTTACAAGACGCCGGCTCAGAGCAGCTACAGGGACCAAGAAATACTGCGTATAGTCAATAAACATTGAGCAGGGTTATAAAGCAAGTTTAAGGGTTTGCCTCTGACATCTGCCTTCTTCACTGGCAGATATGTTTTTTTTGTCACGCTAGCATCACGCATCCATGGACGGCAATGTCAGATTGCCTTGAGATTCTGCACAGATTCATGGTTCCCTGAGGGTGAATCCTAATGACATGCTGATCCCCTGACCTTTAAATCTAGTGTCATCAGGTCAAAGGTTGCATTGATTAAGTCAAATATCTCAAGATCTACTAGATAGAAGGACAACATTTTGTGTGAACCCTGAATTGAGAAATTCATGGTTTCCAGATGATGTATCCTAATAACCGACTAGCGCCATAATGAGGTTTTGAGTGAAACGTCTTCACATCTATTGGATTTATTGTCATGAAATAGTGTACAGTGTTTCAAGGTCCCTTCATAAACTGTAATAACGTTGACGATCCATTAACTTTTCCGCTAGCGCCACCATCAGGTCAAAAGTTCAATTTGTCCAACATCCTTCGGTTCATGACCATCAGCTTCCACAAGGTCAAATTCCTTGTATGTGCAACATACTCCGGCTAATGAACGGTTCTGATTCTGAGCTTCAATACTTTGTGTTTAAGGCCAATTAGAAAATGTTTGCATGGTAACACGTTAAACTACGACGGTGAACATGGTAAACATTATATTAGCATGTTAACCCCTACAGACCCGTTTTGAGACGCAGTTCTTTCACATTGTCATTGTGAGCATGTTTTCATTCTAACTATATCTATATCCTCCTGTAGACTCTTAGTCTTGTTCTTACTTTAGCAGTGAACAATCAATGTGTTTCTAAAATGTTAGCAAATAAAAAAAATGGATATAGAAATGGATAGACAAAATAACAGGAACAGCTTATACGGTACAATTTAAACATCAGCAGTTGCCCGAGTGAGTGAGCTCTCTTAGGCACAAGAAAACACCTTTTTAAGGCGTTCCCGTTAGTTTGTGTACCTCAGTGTAGTGATGATTTGTCGTAGAAAATATCCGTGTAATCTGATTCCTGCACAAACGTCTGAGTCATAAACAGTTTTACTGCACGTGAAATATGCAATCAAGAGCAGTCGGCCTTTCGTCAGATGTTGATCCAGCCCATTGATGTCGAGATCTGAAGGGAAGTAGGAACTGTGCTCGACTCTGCCGTACGGTCATCAGATATGGGATTAAAAGCTCCCATGTGAATAGCCAATCTGCATAAATATCAGGCGTTTATGTAAACAGAATCAAACGCTCGTAAATGTTCCTCATGTAGACCGCGTCATCAGTGCAACATGGGAGCCAATGAGGAACGAGTGTTAGGTTACCGAGAGCATCCGATCACATGCAGGCAGGAATAGCTCGACTGTGTCCGTGTTTCTATTGTCTGAACATCTGGAACACAATGAGCTCTGTCATTTCGCCAAACTGCATTTTCTTGCAAAACCTCATCAAAAGCCCATCAGGAACCCGATCCACGCGGTAAACTCTCTGCGCTGCTGCGGCTCTGCTTGTTATCACATCGGCGCAAATGTTTGTCCCTGTCAGGGCAGGAAGTTTTCAAAGGCTTATTCTATTAGAGCGCGTACATGTACATGTCCTGTGTTTTTAGGATTATAGGATGATCCCAGTTTATTACAAATAACACACACACACACACACACACACACACACACACACACACACACACACACACACACACACACACACACACACACACACACACACACACACACACACTTGCTTGTTTACAACGTGTCTGATCATCTGACCGCTTTTGTTTCTTGCCCTGTCGGACTTTATCTCATCAATGTTGCTGTAGCTGTAGTTAACAGTTACAGTATTAAATTGAATTATTACAAAGTAAGAGTAATAAAATGGCCAAAACTACAATAATACGACCCACATTTCTATACACTGGAATCTTTTAAACCGAAGCTCTAGGATGAATCCTTTTGGGGGATTCTGAAGAGGGCAGAGGTCAAGTAAACACCTAAAGGTCCTGTTCAAGTGTCGCTCCTCTCGCCTACAGCGGGACGAAGCGCCCGTGAGGTAATACAGCAAAAGTAATTGGGAAATTTACACCGTCTCAAACCACCACCCTCTGTATTTTTCTTGAGGGTCTCTGGAGTGGAGGAAGGTCCACAGTCGCTGCTCGGATCTCCCAGGTTGTTTAAACAGGAGAGAAGGATTGTAATCCACTGTGACAGGCCTGCAGCACTCAAGACGCTCAATCACATACATGCAGACAAAAAAAACCCAGACACACACGCAAACACACTGTGCAGCTGGAAGATGGTGTGTGTGTTGGGGGTTGGGGGGGGTGGGCACAGCAGCCATCCGACGTGTTGACAGCTATAAGTGTAACCACGAGGAACCAGGAAATGCAGACAGATCTGTGGGCTGATACGTCTACCTACAGAGGCCGACATCCAAGCATCTCTGCACTCCTGCCAGCCCACTCCAAAAGGTGGTTTCCATGGCGACGGCGACGACAAAAAAAAAAAAAGGGGGCTTCGGCCTTGATGGCAGCCGGGGCTTGCTGCGGATGGAGGACATCATTTCTGTCCGTCACAACAACAACAACCTCCATCGCCCTCGTCTGCATTTGTGTCTAAAGGGAAGTTGTTTTGGTTTTCTTTGCCGTGCAGATGAGACACAGAATAACATCTATTCAGACGTTTCCTGCCAATAGCATTTCTTTGTGTTCACAAAGAGCACAGATGTTCAGTGGTCTTTCTCTCAAATATGAGGGAGAAGTGGAACACAGAGGAAACTGCTCACTTGAAGAGGTCAAACTTACCGTAAAGGACTGGAGAAGCGGTACAAACACACAAACAATGGACACATCACACGCGAGCACTGCTGACCTGGTTGATGTGTTTGAGTTTGTCTATGATCTGGCTGATGATCGGCTCAGGGGGCTTGTTGCTTCGGGACTCGGAGCCGGGGTGCGATCGCTTCAGGCCCGGCCCAGGAAACCTGACAGGACGGGGAGAAAAGAAATGGGCTCAGTTCTATTAGATGACCTTTTAGGGCATTTTATTGCCTTTATTAGATCGTACAGATAGACAGACAGGAAAGGGGGAGTGAGAGAGAGGGGACGACATGCAGCAAAAGCTCCCCATGGGATTAGTTCTTATGTTCGTGAGTGTTTGGAGGAGTTTCGCTTCACGAGTGGAGGACAGAATGAACGGGACCCTGCGTTCACTCCAAACAAGGCGCTTGTCACCATCTAGTGTTGACAAGATGAATGACATCTCATCTGTTTTTGTAGGTTTCGGGGCTGGAAAGTCCATTAGTAACTCAACCCGATCCAAAAGGACCAACTGTTCCCATGAAGACACTACGTCTATGAAGTTAAACAGTGGGTAACATTTTGAATGTCTCAAGATAACTTTTTATATTTGCAATAAAAACGGTGGAGACTGTATACTTCTGAGAAGAAGAAAGTGTTCATGTCCAAAATGTCTCAGCATCAGGGGTTATTAAAGTTCAACAGTTCAACAAAGACTGGCTGATGATTCATTCCACGCACATTAAACTGCTCCATTAGTGGCTTTTTAAATCATATCTGGTGTTAATGAGCGGACATTAGCAGAGACGTCCTCTTGTCCCGCCTTAGCAGCGACGGTTTGTTTATGCACGACCAGCCTGCGGGCGGGTGCTTACACGTCTCTCTGTGTAACCGAGGAAACGCGGCTCTGTTGACACCTGTGTATGTTATCAAGAGGAGGAGCCGGGTGAGTCTGGAAACGCTCCTGCAGGTGTTCCTCCGCTGCTGGCAGTGGCAGCCATTAACCCCTTATCACCACATCCTCGCCGCTCATCACCTGCTCCTGCAGCGCGTTTAGATGAGCTGGAGTCAGGATGGACAACGCTTCTCCCCCTCGGGCACCGCGGTGGTACGAGAGGTCGTGAGGTCGCAGCTCAGAGTAAATGCTATCTGCTTTATGGCTGCAAATGTTGGAAAGAGGAATGGAAAAAAATGGGCCGCAGCGGGGGGGAATGATTTTCAGAGGAAATGTTCGTAAGAGAGGAAAGGGTCTTGAAAAAAAAGCATGCATGAGTGAGATTGTGTGTGTGTGTGTGTGTGTGTAAAGCATGAGGTCATACTCTGTTCTCATCTCTGTGACATCGCCCTGAGCACCTACACACACCTACACACACACACACACCTTTCACATACCATCTCCACTCATCAGTCTTTCGCTCTCCCCTCAGCCAGACTTTTCATTAAACTCAAATTACATTTCCACAGTTATTTATTCTTCTTATTAGCCATGATCTCACCCCCTTCTCCGCCGCTAATTATCACATTAATAATGGAGGGGGATGTGTGATCCATTCAGGAGGAAATATGGGTCGAGGAAGGAGGATTAAGGGAGAGGGAGGTTTTGAGTGGAGATAAGGAGCCGAGGCAGGTTAGTGTTTCACACGATGGGTGCCGGTCCAAATTATTGTTCACCGAGACATAACTCGGCGTGCATCACCGTTAAAACTGATAGTCTCAGTCGCCAGCTCTCAGTTTGTTATCTGATCGTTAGTTATAGTTATTGTTCGCTGCTAGCAGGCCTGATCAGATCAGTTAGCTCCAGTGATAGCCTAATCTAATCTAACACCAATTACCACGCTATTAGGTCCCGTCTGAGTGAGGCGCCTCACACGTCAGAATAAACAACAGCGGGAGAAGAGACTGCAGGTGATGAAGGGGAAACCTAATTGGGCGTCTGACGCTTTTCCCACCACCTGATCACACTTCCAGTCCCTCAGATACAGGCAGGGTCAAAGGTCAGGGTGTGTGTGGGGGGGGGGGGGGTGCAAACAGTGCGGTTGTCACTATTAATACACTGTACGTCTTCAGGCTGAATGTCATCTTGAGCAAAACGAGAATCAAATTTAGATGATATCATGAAAATAGCTGCAAGGGACTGTATGACGATTATCTTATCTTTCACTTCGTAAAAAAAAAAAAACAGCTAAGCTCTCTCCGGGGGGGTGTTAATGCTTTCTTTCAACCCTCGTCTTGACAAACTACAACACCCTCCCTACAAAGTGTGAAAATAATATAACACTGTTGTATTAGTACAACTTGTTTAACAGTGTACCTCAAATGAAATCTTAATGGGATTTCTAGTGTGTGCCACCAGTGGAGACGCTAGTGGCACGGCTCTAAGTCAGTCTGTGCACCGTTGCCATGAAATTCAGCACAGATATTCATGGCCCACAGAAGATGTAGTAATACCGACACTGACACACACACTTTAACCGAATACCAGCAAAATGAATGGCATTCCCATCTGCCTCAGCTTTACTCATTATTAGCACATGTTAAAATGCTAACATGCTGAAAGTAAATATGAATTCAGAATGATAAAATTAAATTCAGACTACCCTTCCTGAAGGACAAATAACAACACCTTCCCTTTTTATTGACCTCCTCTCCTATTCACTTTCATACAGTCCCTGAATAAAATGTTCACAGCTGACGTCTCGTCTTTTATCGTGCGCGTGGTTCACACTGCCATTAGATCCAAGAGAGGAATGGAAATTCAATGTTTTGAGTTGGCGCGGCGTCACATCTGCTTCACAGTTATCAGTGTAACGCTGTTTGATGTGGTGAGAAGTGCTGCTCCTCTGATCTTGGCTCCAGGTAGGATGGTAAACACGCCTGATGAAAAGAGCCACATTTAGCTCCGAAGATCGCTCCTCAAGTATCGGAAACGTTCAGTACCCGACCCCTGCAGCGCTTATACCCCCTCCCCACCCCACCCCCACCCCCACCCACCCAATCTAAATGTATCCGCTGGAGACAATAGGAGAATGAATGCCACATTTGGCTCTGGAGACGGTCCTATCTGGGGAGGATAATGGAAGATGATCCAGAACAAATCTCAAGAGTGGAAATGTACCCTGAGTGAATGTGCAGGCATACTTGCCCTCGCAGACGACACGGAGAATTGCTCGCCCGGAGACACTGTAATCTCTCCATCATTCCGGTCTCCTTTCCTGCCTCCCTGCACCTTCCTATCGCACTGTTTGGTCCAGCATGTAATCATGCCCTCCGGACAGCTCTGCCCCCATTGCTAACCTGATGCCTCTGCTCAGATTGAGACTCCTTTTCTATCTCTGTGACAGACTTTCTCTCTTTCAGCAGTTTGAGAATTCATTCTCGGCCCTCCTCGGGAACAAGAGGTAAGACATTAACCTGCAGCCGCTCTCCGTCTGAATTGCGTGCCTCTGCCTTGATTAAATTCCACACATAATTTACAAAAGCAAAAAAAAAGGTTAAAAAAAACGGATGATATCTATAACTATGTATGCCAAATTGAAATTGGGGCCAGCTGACGGTGGTGGGCGAAAAAAAAAAAGAGGGAGTTATGATGTGTGGAGCCAGAAGGACAGGGGTGAAGAGAAATATTGCGCAAACCAAATGAGGTTCTGCAGGGTAGCGCGGGAGGTGTTGGATGAAGGAGCGAGAGAGCGATCGAAACAGCAATTAACGAAGCGAGAATAAGGTGACAGCGCGCCTGACATTAATAACATCCCATCGAGCCAAAGTCAAGATTTACACTCACACTCGGTGGGAGAGGGGGGCCCTCGTGCGGAGCTCATCAGCTCTGATCAAACTTACCCTTCAGCTCACCTACACTCTCCTCCTAGATGTGCTGCTGGATTATTGGGGGTTCAGCAGTCAGAGCAGGACTATTTGTGGTCATAAACTGGTCGTCTAGTAAAGGCAATAAACCCGAGGCAGGTTGTAGGGTGCATTCGTCTATAGTGTGCGTTACAGCTGTTCATACAGGCAAAACGAGACACTGATTTACCCGTCTGTCATCTCCTGCCCGTTCCAGCAGAGGGAGTGGTTCGCCGGAGCGGGCTCACGGCTGCACAGCGCCTCCCCGAGACCACTGTAGAAGGAGCTGAAGCCCTTCAAGCTGGATATGAACTCCCTTTGGTACAGGAAAAGGGAAGGAAATGTTCAACGCAGAGAAAGGCAAAGAATAAAAACTTTCAGTTGATCTGAATATGACTCAACAATCACACAAGCACAATCAGCAGGGGAGAAGATAGAGCGAGAGGAGAGACACGAGGAAAGAAACAGATTGGGCTTTATAGCAGTGAAAGCAGGTCGATGAGATCCCCCTGGAGAAAGAGAGAGTAACAGAGGCTAGAATAAGCAGCAGCTCCAGTCCTAATTGACATTAATCTGGCCATTGTGCTGCCGAGGCCAGCAGCCCCGCTGGGCATTATTACACTGTTCATTTAAGCCTGAAGTGCATCAGGGGTGTGGGAAAACACTCGAGATGCGAAAGACCGAGTGTCGCAAGGAAACGGCAAGAAACCTGTCCGCGGTGTCAGGGACATCGTTTTTTAGTCTGCCAGACATATAATCGACCCTGCAGTGGTCTGGAGAGCGAGCGCTGCTTCATCAGCCGGAGGGCGTCTCACCTGCGGAGGCCGCCCAGAGTCTCGTCAGAGTCCGAGGGTGAGGGCCGGGGGTTGCGGGCGGCGGCGGAGGCGGCGGGAGGCGACGGAGGAGGAGATCCCACCGAGCGGGAGGCGCGCTGAGGAGTTTGTCCGCACATCCCGCTCACCTGCAGAGGAGAGAGGAGGGAGAGAAAAAAAAACGAGAAGTGAGTGAGCGAATTCGGTTTGCCACCAGACCTCTTCACCCCACTTGTGTTCTCATCGCTCCCATTTCACAGCCGCTTACAGCCTGTTCATTCAAAACACTCAATAGCAATGACACTGCAGATAATCAGAACCTGTCAGCAGCCAAACTGCCGGCCTTACTCAGCTGAGCCCCTCTGCAAATTGTCATCTGCTTGGGTTTGTTTAATTCTGAGTAGGGATGAAAGCAGGGGAGAGGGGGGGGGGATTTGCATAACAAACAAGCCATTGTACCCTCTGCCAGCCGGTTCCGCCTTGTTCGAATTTGTAATCATAACACTCCAAAAAAAAAAAAAAAAAAAAAAAAAAAAAAAAAAAAGCGAGAGTGTGAAAATAAGGCCTCTCGTTTGCTTCTTCTCTCCCCGTACAAACACCATTGTGTACCCACACGGGACGACATAACAATACTAAATAAGAAGTCCCCCCTCTGTCTCTCAGAGATAATGGACCTGGCACATTCTTTTCAGGTGCAATAAAAATGCAAATGGCTGTTAATGTTTAGCTTGTGGTTTAATGATTTGCCGGTGGTTTAATTTCCCCCGGGGATTCTGGCCGAGGCTTAATTCTGCCATGTAACGTTAACAGCTAATTGTGCCCAGCTCGCCTTTAAGTGAATAGGCTGGCACCGCTGCTGCTGCATACTGATGTGACCTGATAGAGCAGCACTGGACATCTTTATCCGGTGGCAGCCGAGAGCACACACACACACACACACACACACACACACACACACACACACACACACACACACACACACACACACACACACACACACACACACACACACACACACACGCATAAACAAAAAAGGAATAATTTTGATGCAATTATTCATTTGAACACAATGCAGCTAAAGCTATTAACATGATAAACATGTCGTCCTGCATACTAATGGTCAACACACACACACACACACCTACACACACACACTTGCTTATTGCATGCATGCTGAGACACACAGAAATGCTGAACAGCTGTAAGACAGAATCGTCAGGGTTAATCAATGCAGCCTTGTCATCCAAGGCGCACACACACACACACACACACTGGGTATGACCATAAATGTGTATCACGGTATTTTTTAAGGTTCTGGCGGTTTCAAGGTATTTCTTTTTCCCCTTGACTGTTCTTATATAGGTTTATAGTGGCTTACTCTACTGTCAGGAGTACATAGAATATAAAAACATGTTAATATCATCATGTATAAAGGCTTTGCTTACTAGAGGGTTTGCTCGTTTGTTCCTATAATGTTGGGATCGCAGTTTGGCTGAAGTATTGTCGCCTTGAATCCAGTGTTTTAATCATTGCTCTGAGTCTTTCTCAACATGTCCTTGCAGAGGTGGATCGTTATTGCGTTCGTAATGTCGCTCCACCGCTTGCTTTTCTTGTCATATGCTGCCTCGAGCGAATGCCTCTTCAAGCGATGTCTGACCCTTTGGCTTCACTGTTTCACTCGCGTTAACGTTACTGGTTGACGGCCTCGAATCCGACGGCACAGCTCCTCTCTTGGACACAGACTCTATCGGTGCATCTCCGGTCTGTCTTTGTTCATCCTGCATCGCTCTGTTCTGTTCTTTAGTGTAACGTTACTGTAGTGACGGAGCCTCTCGCTGTTAACAGACTGTTGTGCTAGTGGGCTAACTAGCGAGCTGTACCCAGAATGCCGTTCAGCGGTGAAATTTTATAAATGTACAATTATTAGCGTTACAAATTGTTTATTTGTCATAAACTGTTGTGTCGTGGTGTTTTGCTCTGTTAAAGAGCGTTAGTTGTGGGTTATTAATTGTGTTATAAAGTTATAACCATGACTAGGGGTCCGTCTCAATACACTGAAGACAACTAGCTCCGAACCACGTGCTCATAGCGGCGAACAATATATTTAGCAGCAGTTGTTTCGGCTATGCATGTATGACGTGTGTGAAAAATTCATATCATACGGGAAATTAAAAATCATGCATCTTCGCCCAGCACACACACACACACACACACACACACACACACAGTCCTGATAGTCACAGATGCTTGAGTTCTCCTGCACCAGGCATTCACTGATGCCCAGCATCCCTGGCTAGCCATCTCCACCAATACTTCCCTGCCGTGTACTTGGGGGGAAATCTCTCACGCACACACACACACACACACACACACACACACACACACACACACACACACACACACACACACACACACACACACACACTTCAGCCCATGGTCTCTGTCACCTCATTCTCTTCCTCTCGTGTAATTCTCTCGCTCTCCTGCGCCCGCAGCGAGTGCCGGTGCTCCCACAGGCCATGATTAATGTGATTGGAGCTGCTTTCCTCTTCTTGTTTGTGCGTTCCCAGGAAGCCGTAGGGGAGTCGTGGCACAAGGGGGAGACGGATTCAGCGCGCGAGCCCCCCCCCCCCCCCTCCGCCAACCCCACCCCTCCGATTGTTTCCGGATTCTTCAAGGAAGGGGCTCATTAGCGGGGTATTAATATCACCCAGGGCTGGACTAACACAACTAACAGGAGAGTCTGCAGATAAAGCCTGCCTCAGCGGGAGTCCTCGGATATATCTGCACAATTTTATCTGCACTGAGCAGCCCGACTCATTGAGCGAGAGGTGCTGACTGCCAGGAATACGACACACACACACACACACACACCACAGTCCACATGTCCACTTGCACATCTGCAGCTCAGGTTCCATGTGGGGCTGCAATGTGCAAACATGGCGTAAAGATAAACTCTAAACAAATCAATGGCGATGCACGTGGATCCCGACACTCCAGTGTGTTAGCAGGCTTATGCATTAGTCTGGATCACCTGGAGTGATTCATAGGTAAACCGCTTCAAGAGGAGAGAAGATGCTATCGGCGTTATAAAGGTGCACAGCTGTAACGACATATCGGAGAATATTTGGTGAGTAATGTTTGTGTTCCAGAGGAGACCAGGCTCACAGGAGAGGGGGAGAGACTGAGTCAGCACTCAGCACTCATCCTCCTCCTTCTCCTTCTCATCCTCCTCCTCCTCTCTGCATTGTTGTCACCGGCATATAGGAACTGGCTTCTGGTGAATTGCACACATTATAGGCATCCTATTTCAGCTGAAAGCCTTTCAGAGTCTCCCAGTGAAGTGGAAATGAGGGAAAAGTCTCAGTATATATCAAAAGCAGAGTAATACCAGACAGCTATTACAACTTCAAATGGATACCGTACTGTCTGGGTTGGAAATGAGAAATATGGAGCAATAATCTCTCAGTTTGATGTGGTGTAAATTGTTTGAGTTCGATCGAGTCAGCTAGTCCCTTTCTAGTCCCATGGCCGAGCTCAAAGCCACTCGACAGACACCAGTAAATGTGTCCATGTGATTCCAAAGTGGATGTCATTGAATATCACGGTCAATATTGTTGTTTTTTTAATTCTCAATTATTGATCCACTGCTACCTATAGTCGTGTGCACTATATTGCATTTGGCCCCTGTTGGTTAAATGAATACAGGCCCAAGTGTCTGTAGCCCTTAAATGATCTGAACATTTAGCTCCACATACTGTGGACGTGAAGCATTCAAACACACCGATCAAAGCGAGTTAAAACATAACGGAGTTTCAGGTAAAGCTCAGTGGCTTTCAGTCAAATCTTTAAATCTCACTAATCAGTTCAGCTCAGTACGCCTATTTAGCAAATCCACCGCTTCAGGAAGGTCGACATGACATTAATGAGATCAACAAAATCCTCCAATATAAAAAAAATACAACATGTGTTAATATTTGAGCACGAAGTTAAAGATCTCCTGCGTGGTAAAAGCTAGAACTGTCAGCACTAAACACTGATGTTAATTCACTGAAATAGACGGGTGAGCCGTGCAGATCGGAGGCTAATTTAAAACGAGACATTAGTTGTTTGTGCGTCGACGTTAGTGAGACGCTTGTGAGGAAAATGGATTTCACACTTCTCACTCAGAGCTCTGTGGATCCCGAAGCATTCGGAGCTGTGAAAAGTTATTAAAGCTCGGTGTCTCTCTGATTTGACAGAGAGGACACGGTCTGATCCGTGGGTCTGAAGTGAGTACATGACGTATTTTTAAAGTGGGATGGAAAACAGGTGTAAAGAAATACGTGATGTATCCCCTAAGAAGGTGCAATGAGGGACAAATTGTCTGCATTGGGAGGAGAACGAAGATCTGATAAATGGTTCTTTGGTTCAATGAATAATTACGAAGCATTTCAGTAAGTGAAGAGACACTGAAGGACACGTTATACATTTTGGGAAATATGCTTATTCGCATTCTTGTCTAAAGTTAAGTGAGAAGATTAATGTAAATAAAAAGAAAGCGGCCTGTTTGGCACACGATCCCACACACATGAATGCTTTTAAACTTGTTTCTGTATGGATTAAACAAACACTCAGTAATCTTTAGAGGTATTGGTAGGTTTTGATTTTGTTACCTTTGGACAGAGCCATGCTAACAGTTTCCCCTTGTTCTCAGTCTTTATGCTAAGCTAAGCTAATCAGCTGCTGGCACATCGAGCTAGAAAACAGCTAAATCTAACTGAAATGACTTCTTTATGCTTTTAAAGGTTCATTTATCGCAGCATCAATGTAGCTTTGATCAGTCGTACCATAATGCTTATTTTTCATCATTAAGTCAAACTCAAGCACGCATGCAAATATCTGTAATTTGAATGGTCATGCAAACCACAGATTGGGCCTTTTGAGGACTTCTATAATTCAAATGAAACAAATTACTCGATGAATAACAACTTTGATGACACGTTACAGCATTCGTAAACGGGACTCGTTTAATGTTTAAAAGCTCAAACGGCTTTCACAACCTCAGTCGCCGACATGTTTGAATGGATTAATAAGTCATAAAAATGCAGCAGAGACTTAATTGGTGCTCTTGAAACTGAAGCAACAGTTTGGAAGTGATTTGATCTGATGCTTGTGCACAAAGGGGGGAGACAACAAAAAACCGCGAGTGTGTTATTGAACAAATAATGTTACAGGCACACAAAGAGATCTGTGGTATTAGACTTTGAGCACGTGTCGAGTGTGTGGCGACACACAACTCATGCACTCTGCACTACATCTCTACTCGTGGTCAGATCCATCATATTTCTGTCTCAACCTACTCAACCTACTTCCCCCTCTTCATTTCCAGCAGAGGGGTCGCATGGTGATGGATGTCTCCTCCACACTCTCCTCTTCTCCTTCCCCTTGGGCTCGCTCTTCACACCCTTCTCTCTCTCTCTCCCCCGTCTCCCCTTCTCTTTCTCGTTGTTCCTCTCTTTCTCCTCAGTAACCGGTAAAAATAGAGCTTCATAAATCATGCATCTTCTCTCAAAGCGGAGCGTAAAGAACGAGAGGAAAAGAGGAAAACGAGGGAGGGAGGGAGGTGAAAGAGAGAGAAGGATGTGGAGGATGAGCTGCAGAGACGGAGGTGGATGGCATCAAACTGCAGGAGAGGGGTGGGAAGTTGACAGGGGAATAGATTGAAGCTGCAGGGCTCTTGGCTGCCCTCTCTCCGTCTCTCAGAACATTGGTGGATTCACGCTGGAGTTGCTCCGGTTGGAAGGAAAATGAGTGTTAACATGCAGGGGAGCGGGCTGGCGGACGACGAGCGGTCATCTCCCCGGAAGAGTTACTCGTTTCAAGTCGACACACTTTTACCGGGATGGAGTCCATCCGTCTGTCCCCCTCGGTGGCAGTAAACGGGGGTCTGCACGGGAGGAGAAGTGAGAGGATGGCGACCACAGCTTTTACAATCACAGGAAACCACTAAACAAGACTGTTTAGTGCCCCATAGATCCATTTATGTTGCTGTACTAAATATTGAAGTATCACGAATGATTACTACGGTTTCCACTTAACAGCCACAAGGACATATTTTAGAGACCTTTTTTACAGGAGCAGACTCCATTATTAGAGCCACAAATCAAACTTTATATTATCGGTGCTTACCATTTCCAACGACATGTTATTGTTCGGCCTATTAGTGCCGTTACCAATTTAAAATGAGTTTAGAGTGTAGAAAACCAGCAGCAACTACAGACAGTAGACAATATATTTGCTCACTTTACATTGTTGTCAGTGTGTTGAATTGTGGGCAGGGACTGTTATTATTCAAAATCCAAGTTCTCACTGAAGATTACATTAGGTTTCATTAGGTATTTGTAAATAAAATTTAAAAAAGGAAAAAATATATGTTTATTTAACTTTTATCATTATAGATTTAAAAAAATGTTTTAAAGCCACTCTGTGTAAGATTTAAATATTTCTGAGTGTTGCGCCCCCCAGTGGTGATATCAAAAATTAAAAAAAGACAGCGTGACAGCACGGCATGTTGGCAGCCCCCCCATCCACCCACCCACGCCAAGGATCTGTTGGCAGAGCCTCTAGTCTGTGTCGTTGCATACAATCCACTCGCTAAACTGTAGAATTACACAGAATTACCAAGTGTCACCTCTCTCCTTCTGTCACTATGTGCACGTCGATGGCGTTCATCTGACAATATCACGAAACGTTTACATGTCAGGATCATGATGCACATTGACCCGTTCAGACAGACCACCGATGCAGCGCCATCTGAATAATTTAAAAGATGCTAGAATTACATGGAAATGCTACTTGATTTTTAATTTTTGCTTTTTTGATATAATACTTCTGTAGACACAGTCTGAGGGATTCTGGTGCATGATGAGCAACGTTCTACTACATGACGCATATTCGGTTGTGTTCACTGCAAGAAGAGGACACATAAACTATAAATCAAGGAATATCAGAAATATTAAAACAAGCTGCATTATTATTGTTCCTGCTCGATATGGCTTCACCGTGTTTAATGTAAGTGACAAGAAATAAGCTCCTTGTATTTATTAATATATAGTTAATTGGCTGAAATATATTTAAAAAAAAACACTGCAATGGTCCTTTAATCCTCAAATTCATTCACCCGAATCCTAAACTGGTTATTTGAGGTGAAGTAATCAGCTGTTGTGTAATTTGGGTTGGTCCCCCTGGACTCCTCAGTGAGACAAAATTAGCCTTCAGGGAGACGACGCCTCGACGACTCCGCTGAGCGACGAGTGTCTCCGCAAGATTACATTCAAACACGCAGACACACACACACACACACACACACACACACCTGACCTCGTCACAGTGTCAGTGCTGAATAATACAGGACAATAAGCAGCTCTGATCCCGTGTGCTGGAACCAGAGCCGGAGCCGTAAACACAGCGTAAAGTCATCTGTGGTGACTGGAGCTGCAGTCTTAAGTAAACTTCTTTAATTTTAGAGAAGGATCACACACACACACACACACACACACACACACAGAGTGAGCGATTTCCCCCAAGTCAGCGCTTCACCGTTGCAGCCACGCCCTCGTGCTGTAGAGCAAGTGAGGTCAACCTCTGTGTTAATAAATGATGGGTTCTGAGTGGAAACCTGGTCACCGCCGGGACTCGTGGGTGTGAGAGTGAAAAGTTCAGCGGATCTACAGGAAGCAAAAGAAAGAAAAAAAAAGCACATCCAGCTCTGCAGCTCTGGCTGGAGAGAGAGAGAAAAAAAGGTCTTCATATTTCATGAGCACTTCTCCCTGACTTCACATGTGGGCTACGAACTAACTTGACGGCTTTATCGGAGTTGAGAACACACACGTAACGGGTCAGCGCCGCCGAGGAGTGAGAGACGAGTTTCAGCGAGACCGCCTCCCTCCCTCCCTCTGCCCTTGCTATTATCTCGTTGAGTTTGCTTCAGCCGGAGCCGTGTCTAGCAGTTTGAGATTTCTCATTACAAGGTGACGCCTTCTTTGTTGGAGGGAAGAAATGTAGCCCGGATCACTCGTCCTCCCTCGCTCAATAGAAGTCCTCTGACCTGAAATGAATGCGCCGTCTCCAGCTCCCTCATTCATTTCAGTGGGAGCTCTATTTTGGCACAGCATGAGCGCATCGTGTCGCATTAGCTGTCCGTCAAATAAAACTGGCAAGGCACTGCGGATTGAAAACTGTCAACAATCTGGCAGATGCTGCAGTTTAAAGTCCAGAAGTGTAAAAATTGTATCTTTGCATTTCCAAACACTATTTCTATCGGGTGACTGTGCAAATTTAAACGTCAAAAGATAAACAAAGATGAACTTTAGTGGCTGCAGTTGCAGCTGCAGGTCCCTTTGAATGTGTGGCAATTCTGAAATACATCTTGTTAAAAATACTCTTTGACTTATCAAAATCTGAGCCATTAGTTCCAATGAAATAAAAAAAAAAAGAGTGATATCACTACATTATTTTCTTGCCGTTCAGCAGGAAGTCAGTCGGCTGTAACCCTCTGAAGGCCCCAAAGACACGCGAGTCTCTAAACTTTTCAGTTTAACAGTTTAAGTATTCACAGAGATTGGTGCGAGTGTGACTTCACCTTCATACTAATGTGTATCTTACAACTGATGAGATGGAGGATAAGATGTAACACCGTCTCGTCGTGCTGTAAACTGCCAGCAGTGCAGTGTTCTGGAGTGTGGAATACAGTCGGTCTCATCTCTAGGAACACACCCACACCAATGCAGCCCTTGTATTTTACAATGCAGTGCTGCGTGTATGTGTGTGTGTGTGTGTGTGTGTGTGTGCCTATCATCCTTATTATAGCTACAAAAGGAAACTGACAGAAGGGCAGGAAAAAAGGCGCAATTACAAGTCTGTCTGCTACTTCAGCACCACGGACAGCGCCATGGATTTATCAATACACAGTTAGGCTGCTGATATTTCAGCGCCATAGATTCTTAACTAACCTCAGTCAGATAAAGGATCAATGACTCAGGCAGACTCACATATTCAACAACAAAAAACAACCCTGTCCCTCAAAACGGCAACTATGAGCATGTGTGTACTTGACTCACCAGGGCAGTGAGGCGGGTGCGGGCGCTCATGGCGTGCTTGAGAGCCATTTTGATCATGGAAGGCAGCCTAAGAACGACGGCCTCCATGTCCTGCTTCCCCCTCATGGCACCGGCCAGCTTCCCCAGTCCGTCTACGTAGCTCCTCCAGTGCGGCTGCACCTCGGCCGCTCCCCCCAGGCAGCCGTGCATCACCGCCTGGCAGAAGCCCCGGCAGGCCGGCGGCCCCAGCAGGCCCTGGCAGTGCGGGCAGTACCACAGCCTCAGCAGGGCCCGGCCGCAGTCCCGGCCGGGCCGCAGGTGGTCGGTGGTGTTGACCACCTCGATGCCCAGGTTCAGCGCCTGCAGAAAGACGCGCGTGGCCAGGAGCGAGCGAGACAGACGGGTCATCATCAGTTTGGGATACAGGCCGAACGCTCCCGAGTCCTTCCAGGCTCCTCTCACACACTCCTCGGACGCAGCGGACACGCCGCCGCCCAGCAGGCGGCGGTAGGCCAGGGGGAAGAGGCGACCGTAGAGCACCGCCACCATGTGGTCCACCGTGGAGTCTGAGCCCAGGATGTAGAGCGACATGTCCAGGAAGAGCTGCCCCACGGAGCTCTGGGCTCCACCCCCGAGACCCGGGAACTCCGACTTCAGCATGGCCAGCGTGAAGTTACGGCCGTGACGCAGCACCAAGTCGAAGGCCTCTGCAAGAGAGCAAGAAAGAAACACGAGGAAAGAGTCAGAAGTGGAGGGGTAAGGGGGCGGGGGGGCACCTTTTTGAAAGCTGTTACACTCACGCCTCAGCAATCACAACAAATACGCTGAGCTGTCAGAAAAAAATAGGCAGCAATTTAGCTCAAAAACATGAAACACTCGAAAAGATGCAATTCCCCCCAAAAACATGATCCCATCGTTAACGATCACAGTGGGAGGAAACTTCCCACGCACAGCCTCTCTTTCCCTTTTCCCCAGTTTTTCTCAATCTGTTATTTTCACTAATGGGGCTGTTCACACAAACACAGGACGAACACACACACACACACACACACACACACACACACACACACACACACACACACACACACACACAAAGCTGCTCGAACAGACTATGGCTGGGAATATAAAGAGAGCAAAGCTCCTGGAAAAGATGAAAAGCAAGATCTGGGGATTGACCTTTCAATACAACTAAAGAGCGGACTAGAACTGAGCTTGCAGGATCTTAAAGACGAAGTCCCTTTTAAAGGAGAGCGTTAATGTCAATATATTAGTCAGCGGGGAGAGGCGTGAGGAAGTCTGCAGGGAGAGAAGCATACGGAGGATGCCGGAGGGAGGGGTGCGCGGCCCATGTGAGCAGGGAAAATAATCGGTGGCATTTTTCAAGGCTCACAGTGAAGTCTTATCAACAAGGTGGCACAAGAAGTCGGAGCTCTAGCATCGACCCCGGTAGCAAAATGAGGCGAGGGCCCCGACAACAACAGAGGGGATTTAAAGCTCCATTACTGAACTTAGCGGGGGAGCTGAGAGTCAGTGAAATGAAGCTTTTTGCACAGGAGAATAGCTGGGGATGCCCAAATCCCATTTATACCGCAGCTAGTCCACTACATCACTTTGTTGAGAGCGATAGCCACTACTGCTTTGTGGGGGGGAGGGGGGAGGGGGAGCAGGTTTAAGGGATCGTTAGAGGAGTTTTATTGCTTTTATGTGCCACAAAAGCCAGCCATTTCATCTTTGTTATTTCATTTTATTCCTCGCTCGGCTAGTTTCATTTCTTTCTCCTCATGCGTCTCGGGAGGCCAAATGAAGCCCGTCGGCCCGCACGGAGCACCGGGTCGTCGGACAGCACCGGGGCACAGCGTCGCACCTCCGACTCTTCTGTGTAGAACGTTTAATGTGTTTCTCTTTGTGCAATTTCAGGCACACGGGGGGGTCCATTTGAGAATATGGCGATATCTGAGGAAAAGAAAAACACACATCACCCCCTCTCTCTGACTACCCGCTGCTGCTGAGGTGCATTCCAATGTAACTTTAACACAATATGAACACATACATTCATTCTGGGTGGTGGGAGTTGAGGCGAAGACCTCCACATGTGTTGAAAAGGTTGCTTATTTTGAAGCTTTATGACCCAATATATTAACTTACAGAAATGATTAGAGAAGAAGTGTTTTGTTTTAATGCGGTTGCATAGTTAGTATTAAGTGATTCTGGTTCCAGTGTGTAGTGTTCATTGCAACACTAGATATACAGTACATACATCTGTGAAAACACGATGACAATGCTTCTACGCCTCCAAAGTAAAAGGTAAAAAATATGCCGCGTCTCAAGCTGACTGTTATTGTTAGTTGCTATCAAAGTATGATTTCTTTAAAGAAGCAGTGTATGGTGTATCTATTAGCAGAAATGGAATATGTATCGTGTATAGTGCATATTCACCTGAAACAAAGAATCGTTGTGTTTTCGGAACAGGTGCTCTTCACGGAGGCCGCCGTGTTGCACCGCCATGTTTCTACAGTGGCCCAGAACGGACAAACCAAACACTGGCTCTGGAGAGAGTTCTCTACAGGCTGGGAAAGGTTTTGGGATCAGATGCTTAATGCAACCGTAACCATTAGATGCCTCCAAATCTCCCTCACTGCTCCTTTACATCAACTGGCTCCAGAGAATCCTAAATTAGGGAAAATTCGCTACACTATTATGCAGCTGTAGCGTGGCCGCATCGGCCGCTGTTCAGCTGAAGTCGCGCTGCCTCGAATTAAACGAGTCATTTATCCCCAAACTTCCTCAGCGGTAAACAGCGTCAGGCTGTTGTTTTAACATTTGAGTGCGTGCGTGAATATGAAACAGAGTGGGAAACAGCATGCGTGCTCAGCAAAACCGTTGCCGCGTGGATGGCGGGTTATAAAAGAAACATTGGAGGATGTTTGAGTGTGAGGAGGATGCTCGGGAGCGGCGCGCATCTGTTTGGGTTTTTCGGGGCCGCGGCCGCCCCGCTGAGTCTGAGAAGCACTTCCCTCTGTGATCAATGAGCAGACAGATGTGCAGATTGCCAGTCGAGGCAAGGAGACAGACTGGGAGGAGGGAGGACACGCCCACACACACACACACACACACACACGCAGAGATAAAACACACACGTAGATGCTCAATTCCTGGTAATTCCTCTTATATTTGGTTACTGATGGAACGTTGAAGGCGGTGAGAAAATGCACATCCACCTCAAAGCTATTTGCTTCCCCTTTTCCTCGCTTTCTGCGAACATCAAACCCTGTGATTCCGCCGCTACCTGTAGTATCTCTTACACCACAAAGAGGAGAGCCACTTTGTAATGGTAAAGAGAAAGACTAGAGGGCTCTTGATAGATGCAATTCAGTGGCTCTAAGTAGCCCGGGTCACGGTACGAACCGTTTGGAGCCCATTTCCTGTGCGCGCCGCTCGCTCTCCTTCATCAGTGAAAGCCTGCGTTGCGGGATCAGGTGTCCTCTAATGGAGGGGAGGGGGGGCTGTGTGTCAGGGGCCTGTGACATCCTGGGTGAACGCCGGAAAAGGTCAAGAGCACTACATTACCGGAGCGGGGGAGCCCGAGGCAACATATTGGGTCGCGCTTAAATTAGCAGTAGCATTTATTTTGTCGCTGTCACGGATGGAGACAGAAGGCTGGCTGCTGGAAAGCCGTTTCCCCTCCGAGACCGAAGGCTTTTTGCAGGCGCATCAGCAGCGAGGGGGGGAGGGGGGTCTCTGGACATTATCTATCCAACAGCCAGATAATGTTTACTCCAAGGGGTTTAGGCCTCTCAGCTTCCTCGTGCATTCAAATATGGATATCCACATTCAGCGCTCCATCCCATTGCCATTGACACCGTCGCTCTGCAGGGTTCCACCGTTTTATCCTAATACCTACTTTGTCTGCATATCGTGTCATTAATCAAAGCCCCTAATTAAAATGTGATCAAGTCCCGCAGGTCGTCCAAAGTGTGAAAGAAAGCTCATAAATCCGCGTCACGGTGGGGTCACTTACTTCCGACACCCAAAAAGCTCTGAGTGACTCCCGCTCCGACATGAAACAGGCTTTTCACATAATCTATGAACGGCCTGTCAAATGAGCATATTTGATGTCCGCGAGGCCCATCAGTCTCGGGTGTTACGTAAGTCAAACTCTGTGCGTGCCAGACTGACTGACTGGCTGCCGACTGCGGTCGACACGCTGCGGAGGCAGACATGCTCCTTGTGGCCTCATCAATCAGCTGCCCGTACACCTATTATCCCCGGGAGGGGAAAACATCGATGCATTACGGCAGCCAATGAGACTAATCCATTTGGCTGATGGCGTGTCACCTCTAGCCGCCACAGAGATGGATGGAGAAGCCGCCGCCACCTGGACCCGGTGACAAAACAGTAGCTGTCCAGGACGCAGGGAGAGGACTGGCAGGAGGGCTGGAGGGCAATTCACAAAGACAGCTGGCAGCGGTGAAACATAACGTGATTTATGTAATAAAGCACAACTGACTAACCCTTTTTTAAAAACTTGTTGATTGTGACATTTAGACTTACTGAAGGGGCTTCAGAAAGCAAACAGCGGTCAAAATGTCTCGTGTCTGCAGTAAAAACCCGCATATCAGTTTGTTTAGCATACAGACGCGTGCACAGGCTGACACGTGCATCAACCTCCCAGCATGCTTTGCTTTCAGTAAGGATTTTATGAGCCTGTTTACAACAAAAGCAGCATCTGCTCATTGACTGTAAACAATATGCTGTTTTTCCAGACACATTTCACTCCGCTCCCGCAGACCGACCTGTCCCAGGTAACCCGAGAGCAGCTCCACCTGACCAGCTGCGTCCCAATCCCGCGTTTTACGGGACGGGACGGGAGGGGAGGGGAGGGGGGTTGGGGGTGGAGCTGCTTCCAGGAACAGAGCAGACAGGATGCTGGTAAGGCCCAGATAGCATCACCAGCGGACCGCGAGGGCCAACGGACAGCGGGGCGCAAACGAGACACGTATTAGGTTACTCCATCTGTTGAAGAGAGCGGCGCGTCCCACACACAAAGACACGCGCAGGCACACCGACGTACACAATGCAATCACTGCAGCGCACAGCAGAGGCCAGGTGGTGACGGCGTGGGCGAGCATTTGGCAAAGCAGAGCGGGGAAGGGCAAGGTGGCAGTCAGGTGTAAGGACTGCACCTACACACACACACACACACACACACACACACACACACACACACACACACACACACACACAGGCCGGTTTTCCTTTCATTCATTTCGCTGCCTCCCAAATGAGCTTCTGGACAAAGAAACTTAACATTGTAAGATGCACACACACACACACACACACGAGAAAATTCCATGAAGGAGAATTATGAGAGCTCAAAATGGCTCAAAATGACATATACATATGTTTAGTGAAGAAGGAACCAGGGGTGTTCTAAATCTAACACAGTGAGTCAGACACATTTTAAATATATCAACACTGAAATTATGTTGTTGTTTTGTTTTTTATTTAAAATAATGCACAAAGGCTAAACATTTATTGGGAATTGTTCGATGTGTTTATTAAGAGGAGATTGGTTGCTGCTCTGATTCTTTAGGGCTTTTTCTGACAAATCAAACTGTATAACAATTAATAATATAAATGGTTGATTACATTACATAAGTGTCTTTGACTGAACTCCATATCTGTCCTTTTTCAATTGCAGTAGGCAATAAAAATAATAACAGAAATAATAATAAAGTTGATTCATTAATAGTGAAAATTGAAAAAAATGGGATGTATTATGGACTCTTTAAAAGAAGGATCTTCATAATCTAAATAATTATATTAATATCCATATATATAGTAAAATATATGTAAAATATGTAAAATAACCCCCAAAACAAAAAGCCCCATGAAAAATGTCTCCCGTCCTCTCGTATCTTAATAAAAGACAGGCAGCACTGGACACCCACGGAGCCATACTGCTGGTCCAGTACTACAGACTACACCAGGCTGCTTCCTCTGCCTCCATATTCCCGTCTGACACCATTGACTCCATAGATCTCTGGCGTTGCGGTCCTTGCCGAGGTCAAAGTTGAGCCGTGCTCCGTCTCGGACCGTGCCAGAGGACACGGTGTACGGCAGAGTAGAGGACACAGTGAGGTGGGAAGGACGCGAGGGCAAAAGTGAACTGGAAAAACACAGCCGAGAGCTGCAGGGGAGGAGGAGGAGGGAGGAGGAGGAGGGAGGAGGGGGTTTAGAGAATAGTGCCAGAACGTGTGGAGAGAAACATTCAGCGAGGCTGGCTTTGAAGCTGCATTCAAAGGCAGCTGGAGTCAAGCGGTTGCCAGGGCCGCGAGACACATCGTGCACCTTCCTCGCCAAAACTCAGGCGCCGGTGAGAGAGACCTGACCCCCCCACCCCCCATCAAACGCTCGCACCGCGGACAAAATGCACGTACAGCAGATACAGCCTCGGACTCCAGAGGACACTCTACCACTCAGAAGTGAAAGGCTATTCCAATAACGGATTCATTTCCAGCACACAGGCCGAGACAGGCCCCCCCCCCCCCCCCCCCCCCCCCCCACACACACACACACACACACACAGAGCTCTCGTTGCTCTCCAGGGCTGTGATTCGAGGACGAGGGTGAAAAAGCCAGAGTGGAGACAGTGTGAGGGGAGATGAGAGGTCACGACAAACACAGCTTGAGCACTCCACTCCGAATCAAGCATCCAGGCTCTATTAATCCAATATGCATCTCTGAGTCGATCCCGTGGCTTAGAACGAATACACTCCCACTCATTCCCCCTCAGTCCATCTTTCATGCTCGCAGCGCAGCACGCCCATGCATCGGCTTAATTCCGCACAGCGGCGCTTTTCTAAAACATAGAGACAAATGGGATGAGAAATATTTGCGTTGCCATTCTTCATGAAGTGCTCAAACAGTAAAGGAAAGAGGAGATTCTTTTAATGGGCCTTTTGAGACATAAAAGAGCAACGGACTGAACCGGAGCAAACTCGTAGAGGAAAAGCAGCGAGGGGATACGGGGTTGTTTTTGAAGTTCTTGAAACAGATGGGTGCACAGTGTGAGAGAGAGAGAGAGAGAGAGAGCGAGAGAGAGAGAGAGAGAGACACGAGGAGTGTGAGATGTGGAGGGAAAGAGATGGAGTGAGACAGCGAGACGGTGAGGGTGCAGGAGGCCTGCTAGCTTCATTATGAGTGTGGAGCCGCGGTGCACGGAACCTTTCAGTGGGTTTAGAACAATTAACAAAAAGACGTCAAAACTATCATGTCAGATTTTTGTCCCCTGCGTCCAACATGTTAGAGGTTACTGTTAAAACACAAGTTACATTACACTCATGAAGTCATCCTCTGCCCCCTTGACGCTAGTGAGCGTGCACGGATGAGAACAAATCCCACCTTCCTTCTTAATTAATACGAGCTTGAGTTTAATAAAAGATTAGAAAGGCCAGAGCCCGGCTGTTTTAATAATTAAGTGTGAGTTATAGCGGCTCCTTTACACAGAGTGAGAGAGCGCCACGTGTACTGCGGTACACCGCGAGATTACTCGAAGATGACTTATCCTCGACATGAGATTAAAACCGTGTGTGTGTGTGTGTGTGTGTGTGTGTGTGTGTGTCGGTGTGTGATTGTGTTTGTAATTGACTGCTCTGAACCCCTGAGGGTTGAAGGACATCAATGACAGTTTCATTACAGACCGCAGAGTGCAGTGTAAGGGCGACGGTGTTTACTGCGTCTCTTCCCGGTGACAATGTGAGTTCAAACGCCGAATCAGCGCGCGTGAAGAGGACCAGAAGTTTAGCAACTTCGGGAGGAAAAAAAAAGTTTGCAAATGAACACACTATTTCATTTTCTGCAGGGATATTTCAACTTCAGTCTTAACTTTGCGAAGTGAAGGACGGCCTCGGGGAGGAATAACTTTGATGTGGAACGTGGAAATGTGGAGCTTTTTAACCGGCAGCAGTTAAAAAGAAGAAGAAAAAAGACGTGGTGGAGGAAGAGGAGCTCTAGCTGAGCCTTTTTGTGGCTGGCAGAAAGTAACCTTAACAGGCTGTAAAAAACACACCGAGGGATGGAAACGCTGGACGCTGCGGTTCAGCAACAGGCTGCAAACTGCCGCTCACGGGTGGAGCTGTCACCGAGGAGCGAGGCATCACGACCGAAATGGGCGGTCAGGAGGGCAAAGGGGTTTAAGAGGCCGAGGAGGAAACAGATCAGTGGGAGGTAAGTGAAATAGCCAGAGGCTACTAAAAAGAAGGCAGCGGGAGGAATCGATTCATGCTGATTTGACAAACGGCGTTCGAGAGATCGACGGAGAAAACACTCCAGTAAAACTGGGAAAGTTATCAGAGTAAAGATACAGAGCAGGGAGCTTTGGAGTCTGTGACGGGGGGGGGGGGGGGGAGAGAGGAGGCAGCCGCCATCTCGGAAACAGAAGAAGTGTTGGGAAACAGCAACAAGTCAAAGAGCGAGAAGACAGCTCACGAAGCCAGACTTCAGAAGATGAAGGAGAATGCATCAGCGCGACTGTAAAACGGATGAATCCCCTCACCGCACCGACAACCACCAAAAAAAAGATGAGGAATGGACTCAGACAGCGTTTTGCAAGGCTCATTTAGAATTCATAAACTAATTTCGTCACTCACTCCTCTTCACGGAGAACCATAAAGCGAACACACAATCCAGACAGAGTTAACAGTGTTTAAACCTCTCATGTTGCAGCTGACAGCAGATCAGCCTGCTACTGCCTCCTTTCACCATCACACACACTCTCTTCTTTTTAACCTGCCGCAATCTTGTATGTGTAAACCCTTTATGTCGAGGCGCTTTCTACATTTAGAGGCGGTGATGCAACACTCGGCGTCAACTGCGAGCGAATGTGAGAACAAATAAATTCAACAACAGCTTGAGTGAACGGCGTTTCTCTCGGGTTCTGCTGTTCTCACAGCGTCGGTGGGACAGCAGGCCACCAGCACTCGCGTGGATGAACACCAAGTCTGGGAGAAGTTCTGAGGTGATGATTAATTAATTACTCAGGGAGGAACCGCAAAATGTTGACATACCGTTGGAAAAATGTGTCGGTGACAAACGGAGAGGGGGAAAAAATAGAACAGGTGATCTGAAGAGGACCGAAAATGTGAAGACAAGTGTTCTCTTCTACATCCCACACGGGCCACTCAGGAACAGGAAGTCAAGCTTTGGTTTCAACATTCTCTCACTTTCGAATACCGACTTTTATTGTGATGTGAGAGAACATTAGGGCCTGACCTGACACAGCCTTGTTGCATTTGGTTTATTGTGTAAATCGGTGATATTCTAACACAATGTAGTGAGTAGGTGTGCACAATGTCTACACGGGTAGTAACCTTGTACACATTGGTTTAACTGATTTTCAAGGCTTTAGGACACCACACACTACAGATACTGTGTATTTGTTTTACAAAGCAACCAAACTGATTTCAATTATGTGAAATGATGCTGCAGCTCAACTAGCTCCTTTAAAATGATATGCAGGTGACCAGATACACGACCAGATACACGACCAGATACACGACCAGATACACGACCAGATACACGACCCCCCCCCCTCCACTGGCATGCAGCTGGGTTTCTGCTACTGTTTGCAAATCAAGGCGACAGTGTTATCGTTTGTGTTCAAAGATCACTTCACGCTGCTTTTAATGGAGTTCCACAAAGGGAAAGCCACCACAAAGACCCGTGGCTCAATATCCACTTCCCCAGCAGTCAACCACGTCTTTGAAATGCAACATGGTCATCTAGTGTTGTGGGAAGCAGGTGAGGGATCACGCTCTTCCATCCATTAAAAAGCTAGAATGAGCGCCTCACGTTTCAATGCCTCCGCTATAACCAGTCAAGATGCAGTTTACATTCAAGTCTGTCCAACACGTCGTCCTTTCATCCAATTAGACATTTGTGTGAAATTGTCATAACTAGAAAAAAACATAAAAGCATATAAAAACCAACACTAGACTTGAAAGAGTCATAAAAACATAAACTACCGTTTTAGAGCTTTACAAACCTGATCACGACTGTGACCGGTGGGATTAATTAATCGGAGTCATCTGTAGCTGTAAAGCAGCATCACTGACCACCAGCTGGAGGAAGGAGCCCGAAACACACACTCCAGAGAGGTTGCTCTTTGTCGGCTCCGCAGCTAAATTGGCTTCAGTTGCTGCTGGCATGTGGTTGGAGTATTTATTTTCCACGACTGTTTTACTACACCGCAGTAAAATATTGATATGGCACCAGCCCCAGTAAATGAGTTTAACAACGCCCCTGAAGTCCTACAAACACACCAGATGTCCTCAGATTTTGGGATTATATCAGTTGATGAAACAAAAGAGAGAAACTATTAATCTCTCAACCAAAAAGGGGGAGAGGAGGACTTCTGATCTCAAACTGAGAGAAATCCCTTCTTGCCCACAAACCCCTTTTGAATTTAAAAGTAAATATTTTGTGAAGCGCGACGGCACAGTGGTTGACAAATTAAATAAATTGAACCAGCAAATTAACATTGATGAAGGGAGTGCGAAGCATCTCTGGGCTTTTAAAAAACACACAAGCGTGATTGGCACCAAATTCAATCAGTAGAACAACAGAGCGGAGATCCCCATGCTGTATTTTGACATCTGAAAAAATGCATTTGGCTTAAAACCACTGGAGCACAAACATCCTTTTGAGCTGGAAACATCACAATCTGGTTAAAGCCTTTTAACAGGACATTCAAATGAGTTTCACTGCTGTAATTTACCGCAACATTGCATCTCCTGAAAATTGTCATTATGGTGTGTGGCATAATCTCCCTTTTAAATTCAGCAAGGTGATGGAGGAATGTGTGTGGAGGGACATGAGGGGAGAAAAGCAGAGAGGATGCGGATTAGAGAGCGAAAGTACAGCAGACAACAACAGACAACAACAGACAACAACAGACAACAACAGACAACAACAGCAGCAACAGACAGCAACAGACAACAACAGACAACAGCAGCAGCAACAGACAACAGCAGACAACAGCAGCAACAGACAACAACAGACAACAACAGCAGCAACAGTGAGACGGGAAATGGAGCTGCAGTCTGAAACAGTTTAATTCATTGAGCTTTGTCATGTCACCATATGATAAGAAAATAATTTAGTGTATTATGTATATGTTTATTATGAGGAGATACTGCTACTACTGCACCTACTGCTAATAATAACATTTATAAATACTAGTCATTTTGGAAAATATAGTCACGTGTATTTACTCTACTGGTGAGCTAATGGTTAATTCAGTAGCAGGTCATGCTAGTTGCCATGCTTTGTGTTTTCTGTTCACTGTGCCGTTTCCAAGGTTTGTACATTGTGTCATTCAATACAGGGTTATTGAAGATGGGGGGGGGGGGGGGCTCACAGAGCTTGCTGGCTAACTGTCCATTGTTAGTTTGGCTGCCAACAGGACAATAAAATACATAACTGTGCTGTCGATTGTCTGCAATCCTCTCCTCTTTTGGGGAGCAGTCCGTCCTCCGACAGAGGAGGCTCAAGAGTGGCGAAAGCTTCAGGTTGGTTTGGCTCTCCGTTTTTATGATATTTTGCAATGTGTCCGTTTATAAAAACTACGACTTGTGGTTTTATGGGGGGGGGGGGGGGGGGGGGGGATGTGTACCACGACTTCATCGGGACAGCCAGCCACCATGACGTTGCCAGGCAACCAGCGCAGGACAGAAGCACTGGGCACGTTATTATTATTCATGAAGAAAACGTTAGAGCACATAACTCCATCTGTAGCCACAAATTTAAGTTTTTTACATTATCGCTCACGTTCCAATTGAATAAATGAGACCCAATGAGTTAATTAATTAAGTTTAGAGGTGCTGGCAGACATATTTTATGAACTTACAGCCTTGGTGCTAAGCTCGACTAATCACCTCCCGGCTCTCTGCTTAACAATGAGCAGATCATTTGAATCAGGTGTGTTAGAGTACGGAGACGACTCAAGCATGCAGGGCAGGGTTAAATAAAGAACTGTTCCTCACAGCTACTCATAGGTAACAGAGATATAGGTAAGAACAGACAGATCAGTGAGGTCAAACAGAAATGAATATCACAAATGAAATCGCTCTGTTTGCCTCACCAGAACTTTTTGCCTTCAGCAGGCTGAGAGAGTCCTGATGAGCGGTTACATCATCACTGACATGAAGCATTATGTAAATAAGCATCCACCTCTTCCTGCCATGACTGTGTGACTTTGCACCAAGCGGCACTTTTCTTCCCTTGTTCGTCTGTCTTTGTAATATGGGAGGGTCGCACAAAATGCGATAATGATCTTCTCCTTCGTCTCCGCAGCCGGAGAAACAAACTTCCTGGCCCACGACTATACGCCACTTCTTCCTCCTCTTCCTCCTCTTCCTCCTCTTCTTCCTCTCCTGTCAGATCACTACCGTACAGCCGGGTGTTTGCTCACACGGCTGAGTTTCTGAGCCGTGTGTTTACTTTTCCGAGTTTATTGGTAAACAAGCGCCTAATTAAATGATGATGCGGCGCTGCTCAACCTGCGCTGCTATAAATAGGTGAGCGTTAAGAAAGGCTGTTGTACATGATGGAGGGGGGGGGGGGGGGTGGACCCTCTCAAAGCCTCTTTGTTGTTTTGTGTGAGAGAGGAGATGAAAGACTAACGCCTACGCTGCCTGAATCACCCCCTACTCTCCCCCCCTCCTCTTCCTCTTCTTCGCTGCCTCTTTTCTTGCATCGCTCTCATCCAACCAGCTGAACAGGACCCCCCCCCCCCCTCTCACACACACCTTCACACACACACTCGCACGTAAACACACAGGGGCTCAGACACTCACAAACAGCCCGACAAGTTCCTGGTTTGACCTAAGGCCGACACACACACACACACACACACACACACACACACACACAGACACAGACACAGACACAGACACACACACACACACACACACACACACACACACACACACACACACACACACACACACACACACACACACACACACACACACACACGCTGCACGGTTTGTCTTTCTCTCCTCTGTCTGTCTTTACTTTCCTTTTTGTCTCCATTAATTAGAGCTGTTCTAACCTTCAGTGCAGCCCTCCCCTTCCTCCCCCAGACCTTCCTCCTCCCCCCTCCACCCTAACCCTTCATCCATCTACTGTGAAAAAAAGACATCTCCAGGGGAATAAAGAATGAGCGTGGCAACGGTTTTTTTTGGGATGGGAAACAATGGGGAGAGTCCCAGCGCTGCGCTGCGTCGGGCTATTTATCTCCAGGTGAAGATGTGTCTCATCCCCTGCTTTCCCTCTCCCCCTTCCCTTTCTAATCCTGCACTCCCATGCTCCTCTTCAGCCACCTCACTCCCTCCTCCTCCTCTGAGAATCACCTGAGCAATCCATACCGTACATATCTGGACCTCTGGAACCAGCGAAACGGCAACACTTTTAATTTTTAATCAGGGCCTCGGTCAGAGGGGACCTGGCTTTTTTCCGCTCCCGTTCTCCCTCCACCTTTCTCTCACCTTCACTTCCAGCCTCTCTCTCTCTCTTTACCTCTCTTACTCGCCCACGCACACCACATCCCTCGTGTCTCCCTTCCCAAAGTCACGGTGATGAATGGGTGAGCGCTGCCATCTCCGTGCCCACCAGCGAGAGTAAGAGGCCAGCTAACTCAGACGCTCTCGGGGATCACAGGCAGGGAGGAGAGTAATTAATCCAGTAGGATGGGAGGCAGGGTTGCAGGACATACTGTGAGCTTCAGGACACTGCGTGTGTGTGTGTGTGTGTGTGTGTGTGTGTGTGTGTGTGTGTGTGTGTGTTGGAGCACATTATTGGAAACAAAGGATAGAAACTCCAGACAGGTTTTTTTTCTACGTAGAACTGAAGGTGACGTGTTTCAGAGCACAAGGTTAGGCTAGTGTGTGTAGGTGTGTGTGTGTGTGTGTGTGTAGGTGTGTGTGTGTGTGTGTGGGGGGGGTAGATGAGCTCCTTAAATAAACACCACTTGGGTACAGACAGGAGCAGCCAGAGGCAACACATAGAATACTGTCCTTGAACTCCAGGGTCAAACACACTGAAACAGCGCCACACACACACACACACACACACACACACACACACACACACACACGCAATGAATTCAGACATCAGCGAGGATGGAGACCGAGGCTAAGTAGAGTCTTTTTAAACTGTGAGAGGGAGGGGAGGGGGTGTGAGCTATTATTTCAGCTCCTTTGTTTGAGTAAATCCATTATTGGTGCCGTTACTCAGAATAATCAGTAAACTGTAATTGTCTGCGGACGGAAGGGAGGTCTCCAAATGAAATTACATTCTCCTTGATAAGAGAGTCTTGTGGACAACTACGAGGCACATGAAAGATGAGTTTGGAGTCGGATGTATAAACAGGTGTGTTCTCCATCAGCGCTCCATGTTAATTGGGCCAATCCATTACCCACTTTGACGTGCTTAATGTTTCGGGGGATGACCGATTAGGGCGGCGCCGAGTGCTGTACACAGGCGCCTGGCTGGTTTCCTCTGGTCCGTGACGTCTAACCAGAGGCTACAGCTCCATGCATCATTAGTCCTGGCCTAGCCGGCATACCAATCACATGTCCCTATAGCCCTAATAGGATAACCGGGGGGAAAGAGAAGAAATGGCTTCGATGCTGTAGAGCTGCTCCGAGTGCGGTCTCCCGGGGTTTTTTTTTTTTAATGGACGAGGCCGGAGCAATTACGGTGCGAATGAAGCCGGAGAGGAAACACGGCAAAAAACGTTCTGGGTTGAAACGAAACGCGGCTGAGAAATATTGGACTTTGCAGCAAACATGAAAAACCTGTGTGAGTGGTGGGGGGGGGGGGGTCACTGACAGTGCAGGCCTTGTGGAGAGTGGAAATTGTTTCATCTGTCTCTGGTACACAGCAGCCGGTAGATCGGTGCTGCAACACTTTTATTTGAGGTTGAGGGGGAATGAAAAAGCGTGCCGGCGGCTCTGTGAGGCTGCACTTACACACAGCGGTGCTTTGAGCATGGACACCGACACACGCTCACAATGGCAGCCATCTCAGTGCGTTCGCACGCTAACATCTGCCAATCGGCGCCACATGCAAAGTGCAGCTGAGGCTGATGGGATGTCGTTGGTTGATGAGCGACGTCGGAGGATCCACAAAGTCACTGCAATTCATGCAGAGGGGAACATGAGTTTGAACATCGCCACGCAGCTAGCCTCCTCTTCGTCAACGGCGGGCTTCGTCAACGTGTCGGCCGTCCCCGAATGCAGGTAGAAGTGTAGGTGTCGAGCTGCAGCCCACATAACGTGACCCATTTCCTCAGACAGGAGGAGCAATCAGCAGCACAGCCGGGGGGGGGGGGCAGTGACAGGGAGCACACACGCAGTCCCAGAGGACAGACAGCTATTACAGCACAGGAAATACAATCATCCACGAGCCCAGAGGCTAAATGTGAGATTCTGCGATTCATTGGAGATTACCAGACTTTTATGAAGCGAGCTGGTACAGCTGCTGGTTTCCAGTGCGATGACATGAGGGAGTGGAATGGAGAGACTGGATGAAAGAGGAGGAGGAGGAGGGATGAGTTGAGATGAGAGGTCACAGCGGAGGGGAGAGCAGACTGACAGATATGGAAATGAAGTCAAGAGGATGACAGAGATACGAACTTTTCCTGTGCTTCCTCTTTGTATTTACCCTTCAAAAAAAAAAAAAAGAGAGACAGAGAGCGGCCTAATAAAACATTTATCATTCCAGGAAAGCTCTTTAATGTCTTTGACATTAAAAGGCAGAAAGGAAAGAGAGAGATGAGAAGAGAGGGAGACAGAGACAGACAGAGAGGGAGGGGGGGGGGGGGGGGGGGGGTATGTCTCGGAGTGGATGGTGGTGAAAGGTGGAGGAGTGACGGGGCTCGAGGAGGCAGAGGACAAGAAATCAGAGGCAAAGGTGTGAGAGGTGAGTGCAGTTAAAAGGGGAGTCTGGAGATGAGAAGCAGCTCAAGGAATAATCCAGTCTGATTCATATGTCACTCAATGTGGACGATCGTGGATGATACAGGCTTCATTTGTGAAGACGAACAAATCTGTGCAGCTGAAAAAACAACAAGACGACACTAGAACTATTTCTTATGACTTTAAGGGGTTACCTAACACCAGAAAATGTGGTCTCACCTTGCTGCAGTGATGTGCAGATGCACCCCAGGACCCTGTGACATCACTGTTGGGCGTGGCTACGGGTGCAACAAGGCACACTCATGACCACAAGCATCAACCATCAGTGATGCTGGCGACTTTCAACCAGAGAGGGAAGCTCTTTAAAGTTATAATCCTTGAGATTTTCATGAACTCAAACCCATATTTTGATGATATTTATGGCCATTCAATGTCCATACATTCAGTTATTTTCTGTCTATTATAGCGATTGTTATCGGTGGTGGCAGGGTCCGCCACTCCCGCCGCTGTGTTCAGACTACGCTCGAGGGATTCACAGGAGAACTATGCATGTAATCAGCATAAAAAAACTCACTGTTTGTTTGAATTAGGAGCCTGTACTACGATGTGGTACACTGTGCTGTTACAAAGAAAAGTACAAATACTGTAGGAAAGAACTGACGTAGCTGTTTACTTTGCAGTTGCCTTGATCAAAACTGCAGAAGTATGAAACAGAAAATGTGCAGCTGCTGCATCAAGATAAATAGATTGGTTTGGTCAATGTGTCTCATCCACAATGAAAGAGAAGAATAAAGACCTAAGAAGCGTACTTGCTAAATGAAGACGTTTTAGAGGCCAACTGGCTCGCTAGAAACAAAGCAAAAAGCACTGATACGATACAGAGAGAAGCATATTCAGACAATGTGCAATTAATAACACGTTCCTCAGATGTCCTTCCTCCCTGAGATAAATACGAAAGAATGCTCTTCTAAAGTACTGACACAGAACTATTCAATCAGATATCTACCCAAAGTACAATCTTTTTGTATCAACAAAATCATCAGCATCTTTTTTCTCTCCTTTATAGTTCTGCAAATGAGATGTTTTAGTTCACAAAGAGGGATCGTAAGAGTCTGAGATTATGAGAAAAATCTTGGTGCATTCTGTTTTATTTGCTTTTCTCTGAAATATGTGTCTGAAGTGATGTGAGAGGAGAAGATACCGAGTGACAGGCAGAGCGCAAAATGAACTGGATATAATGAAAGTGAGGCAGACAAAGGGAGAAATGAAAGAAAAACATCTCGGTTGTGTTCAGTCATCCAAACAAACAGATGGACGGAACACAAGCAGGAATTAGTGATCAGAGATTTGTCTTAGGCTTCGCGATCAGAGGACATTTTGTACACTTAAAGCCGTAACACGGGTTCCACATTAACAAATCTCACCGCCACACCGGGGCACGAAGCAGACGGGACGCTACATGCAGACTCTGTCTCTTACATGGAATAAGTTAACATGCACGGCAGTGAGAATGCTCTCCCCAACATAACACGTGATTATGAACGGTGCGTGTCACCTTCTCCCACCTCTGCCTGCTGTAAACAACATCAAACTGCGAGCATATCAGTTCTGCGGCGCACGTGTTTTTCACCGCTGCAGAGATAAATGTACAGGCGCACGGCGAGCAGCGAGCAGCATCAGCGTGTCACGTCATGACAGATATTTCAGTGAGTGTCACCAGTCAAGGCTGGCAGGCTGGAAGGCAGCCGGGTGATGGAGATGTTTGTATGTTCGGAACTGTGATGATTGTTTAAAATGGGTCAACAAGAAAACACGAGACGGAATACCAAACAATTTTGATGTTTCTACTGTAAAAAAACAAACAATATATAGAATTGCTTCCTCGTGGTTGTATGAATGTGCCAGTCATGTTGCAGTTTCTGTTTCTCCAACATGTCATCACTTCATCGTTTTATCCAATTGTACATGTGTGTGGAATTGTCATAATTACCACCAAATTCTGGTCTGGAAGTAAGTCTCAAATGTGTGATGTCATCAAGTATGAAGTGTGGCACTGCTCCATAGACGGTGAATTAGGTAAGATTGCAACCAGTAATGTACGAGTATGTTTCACAACTGAGAACACTACAGTAGAATAAAGATAATTTGGGTATAGAAGTCAGTCTCCCATTCATCGTCTGTGGAGCAACTCCAGACTCGTACCTGATGGCATCACAAGTTTGAGACTTACTTCTCTGGTTTCCGGCTTTGAGAGAGAGTAACTCATGTTCACAAACATGTATTAAGGCCATATTGGAATTCTTAATTTAGGTGGCGTTCCCCTCTAAGCTTGGCATAATGCTTTGGACATCTTCAAAAAGAAAACTTCCCTGGCCGTCCAACAGCCTGAAGCATCCGTACTTCAGGTGATGAATATGTATGTTGTAATAGAGCTGAAGCACAAACGGGCGACAATCGTTAACTCTCGCTGCTCCTCGCTCTGATGCACAGCTTCAGCTCACACAGCGGTCGATTGACTTTTTAAGGAACCATCAAAGGAAACGGCACCACCGGGGGGGGCGCAGAGTAATGTGGTGAGCTTAACACGCACGCTCATCGGCACATCCATCATTCACACGTGGGCATGGTCGATGAGATTAATACCAAAGTTATGATCTACTGTCTGTCGCTTTCTGATGGTACACAAAAGCTTCTGTTGTTTTCAAGCATCTCGTGTGCTCAAAATACAAAGTGTGTCTTCACATACCGCTCGGTAATATATACATAAAACATGCTGAAATGTTCTTTTCAAAGAGGCAGTCTGGTGTTTTCACAGACAGGGTGTGATGCTGGACGAGGACATGCAGAGACACGCGGCCTCATTTGTGCCATTTGCTTTTTTTCTGGTTGCTTCCATCAGCTGCGCAAATGTAGAGTAGCAGGGAAAAAAACAAACGTAGGTAAAGACAGAAGTCATTTTGGCTTAAAAATATTATTTGATTTCAGTGAAACTAGAGAATAACTTTGGGTGAGACGAAATGATTTGCTGTGTTTTCTTGTCGACTTAAACAGGAAGAGAGTGCATGACTTAATGTGCCTATTGTCTGCAGGATGTGTCTGCACACTGCTGAGCTGTGACCGTCACGTTGTTGTGTCTCGTGATCCTTTTCTGCAGCTCTGATCGTCCTTCACACAGTCACTCCTGGTGTGACGTGTTACACACGCCTCATTCTTTACATTTTCTTATTTGAGAATCGGTTATGTTTTCAGGGCATGTTTTAAGATAAAGCTGGACCTGGATCACTGAGCCTATTGTCCCCGATGAGCCAGATCACAGTGAAACCTGCAGGCCCATCACACTAAAGTCTGCACCGATGACTGAAGGTGCTTTGACATTTTGATATAACCTAGCACAAGTAGATTAGACAAATGAAACTTTTTGAAAAAAAATCTGTTTCTTTGACTGAAAATAATTCTACCTGAATTCATCTTCCAAGAAAAATAATAAATCAGTCACAGACGGGGGACTGTGCTGCTCGGCATCCGACACCGACGCACGGAGGAACTCTTTAGAGTGTGTTTGCAACTAACTCCAATGTAAACACACACTCCAGAGCCACTGATGTACTATAAAGTCCATTTAAGGCGTACAGGAGGAGAGGTGGATGGGTCAAACAAACACAGGACTTTCATCAAGGAGACCGCTGTTCATGTCCCGCGAGACACTAAAATGACACGCTGAATTTTTGTCACGAGTTGTTAGTCACGTTAACGTCAACCACACTCTTTTCCTGAACCTAACTAAATGGTTTTGTTGCATAAACCTAACTTCATGTGAAGTTACAGTTTGAAGCTTAGTGCCACTGACTCTGTATTTGATGAGTTGGGAGTGAGAACGCGTTGCAACGTTTTGTATTCTTGTCAATTTTGAGTGAAATTGAATTTACCGTAACAAGGCTTTTTTATTTTGTAAGTACTGTAGTTGAAATCTCATGCAGTTCACATGTTATAAGCTTTTCACCAAGCCCCATACAGAGGAATGTGGGGGACATTTGCAGTAGATGGCATGACATGGTTGACTCTGATCCTGTTACTGATCTTGTCTCTGCATACTAACATTTACAAGGTAAAAAAAAAGATATCTTTGCTTATTATGAACATGTGAAACATTTTAAAATAATGCAGTTTGAACCAGATCTATATTTTTTCACATCAAGTAAAGTTTCATTAAAAAAAGAGCATATTTCCACCTGAGAAGAGCCTTATAGAAGTCCCTCCAGCTCTGATCATATGATCACAGAGCAGAGAGACTTAAGAGTGGCCCTCGACAGCCTCTGGGCCTGAGCCATGAGGGCTGAAGGTTCAGGTCTCACTGGGGGTCCCGTCACATTTCTGCCTGTCTTAAGTAGCTCAGGCAAAGCCTGGACTATATGCACACACACACACACACACACACACACACACACCTCCTGGGCCTTGTTCTTCCTATTGCTCTGGTCCGCTGTGGCGGTTTGTCTGTCACACCGTCTGCGCTGAGCCCGGCAGTCGGACCCCGGGGAGGAATTCTGGCTCGCGGGCGGATCAGGCAGCCTCCAGTGATCCCGCCGTGACACGGCCCCGCCACTCCGCCAAACCAGAGCCGCGAGGTGAGAGCTGCACTGTTCCACTTTAAGCCGGTACCGACTCAAGTGAAGAGAGGTCCTCGAACACGACGCACACAAACAAACAAACGCTTTTCACATTGTTACTGCGTCTCATTTTCACCTGATACTTGGAAACACGCACTGATTTAAGTAACAGACACAGACAACGTATTCTGGTGTCGATGCAAACATCCACTACAAATTAATTAAAACCTTCACGTTCAGAGGTAATTGGGTTTTTCATCAGATTTCTGAATTGTTCCAGTGCACTCAGCATCAGCACCGGGCGCCGGCGTATGCTCCAATTTGTTCCAGGTATGTGGAGCACAAAATGTGAAATCTGTCTTTCTCAGGTCAGTGGTGGCTCCGGGAAGCTGGAACAACAACATCCAGATGTGTAGTCGATAAGCCACGTACAATGAGAGCAGAAGGGCTACTTGAATACGCAGGAACTAGTGTCGGTCTCCTCTGAAACAACTCACACTTATACAAATACATAAATAAATAAAACCCGTATAAAGAGACACGATGCTGTAAGCACTAGGCCCGACTCGAATAGTCCACAATCCGATCTCAGGAGCCTGATTCGAGGTAATGAAACAAAGGATCATTCATAAATAGCAACATGGCTAATTCAAAGAATAGGCCTATATTTATCAATAAGAGCACCAGATATATTTTGAATTTATGAACGATTCTCTAGAAATCTGCTGGGGGAGGTGCCGTGGAAGCAGCTGAATGCGGCTTGTGTCTCTCTCTCTCTCCCGTCGACTGTCCTTTGGCTTCCCCGTCGTGTCCCTTCTGTCTGTGGAGAGCTACAACGAGCAAAATGGAATTAGGACCGAAAGCTCTATTAATAACCACAAAGAGAAGAAACCGTGTCTCTCTGTCTATCGATCCCCACTCCTGTGTCAGTACTACGGACACACACACGTATCTCGGCCAGTAATGTAGTTCTTACTTTCATTTATAGATACATGAAGCTTAAAAAGGGGGGAACAATGAGCAAGAAAAAACCCACATTAATCAACGATCAGTTGACTAGAGGCAAGACATAGAGGCCACAGACTGTATGAAGCCACTGTGACGTCACCGTGACGTCACACATTGGTTTGTGGACCACAGTTTTGAAGCCTTGAGTTTAGCATTTTTGGGTTCTGACCATCTCGATTGCAAACCGCCAAGATGGCGCCATTTTTCTCTGCAGCTCTGTACAGCTTTTCCTCAGATGTATAGATAAGGCTTCGGGGTTCATGTGTACAGCTAACGGCCGAGACAACAAAGTGTCGCTCGTTACTGCACGTTAGGATGGATAACAACAACATGGGATCCTATCCACTACTATATCTTCATGACTCTCCAGGTTGATGGCATCAAATACGTCTCCTGTTTTGTCTTTGTGAAAATGTACATTCACGGAGGAGAGAGAGTCGAGACAAAGTCTGAAGATATTACTTCTGCAAGGACAGCAGTCAAAGTCAGAATCCCAGCGCCGTGAAGTAAAAGCAGACATGCGTTCATTTGCATATTCATCACATTGAGCGTGCATCCTGCCAGAGGCCCCGTATCCCTGTGTGTAACTAATAATGTGGGGCACGCAGTTAATATATCACTCGCGCTGCGGTGCAAAGTCAAAGTGGTGACTTGAAAGCGTGAATAAATGTGTGCTAAATAGCTAATTGATAAAACTGTGACACAGGTATATTTATGAAAGCTGTTTTTTGCCTTTCTTGTTCTTTTTCACACAATAATGTATGATTATGAAGAATGGAAATGTTTGATGAACGTATTATTTTCAGAGCAATGGCGGCTTTGGCTCTAAATACTTCCACATCATGCCCCCTGTATTTTATTACATGTGTTTTCCAACACCTTGACAATGCTGTTTTTTTAAAACTAAAAATCACAATCAGCCTGTGTCAAGGTTGGCCTCGTCACGGTGGGGGCCGAGTCCGCCGGAGTTGAATAGAATCAACTCGAGCTCCGTCTTTGATGAGCTGATCAGCTCTGTCGTCGTACAGTAGATTCGGATAAATGTGGCCCGAGTGTACTTCGTTAAGAGACTTCAAAGGGGCTCTTTGAAACGAGGCCATGGAAATGCCAGAGCACTGGTGGAGACGCCCATCTGTCCTTTAAAGTTCCGCTCTCGGCTCCCTTGGCTGCGTGTTAATGATGAACAGATAAGATATTCAACCGAGTGGCGTCGCCGTGCATCCCGTCTGCCCGAAATTCACCCCCTTCCCGCTCTCTTGTGCGAACCAGACATATGTGCACGAGGGTTGTGCGTCTGTCTGCCACGCAGCGTAAAAGCAACGGATTGTTCCATTTCGCCTCCAAATTAAAGATATCCCTACATGTGGTCTGCGGTCAGAGCGCGTCCCGAGTGCGAGGCGACGGGCAGCTACTCTTATCTGGGAGAGGGGAAGGTTGGCTTGTGTAATTATTTTCGCTGGCTTTGATCCAGAGCAGCCTCTTCTAGACACCTGTTGGCCTCTGGCTCCGTCTGAGGCCTGATAATTAGACACACAACTGCAAGAGCGGCACACACACACACACACACACACACACACACACACACACACGCATAAAAAACCAAGCAGTCATTTCCCATAATCCTCCTACGGAAGAAACCGACATCTGAAAGTGAGAACGGGGTGAACTTTGTGCGGTCGGCTCAGTAAGTGCAGCTTCACGCTGGCGGAGTGACAGCCGTCGTCAGTGCTTTTAATTTCTCTGTGTTCTCCGCTTCCCCGTCTCACCGAGAGCCTCCGAGCTGCCGCGTCACTCAGACTGTGCACACTTTCAAATGGCATTGACAGTTAAAGTCTCTCCTGCCGCACAAACGACAGAAATCGATTGTGCTCTCTTTTTACACAGAAACCTATTTCATTCAGATTCCATTCAATTCGTGTTCCTTTTTTTTCTTTTCATGCCGGGTACAAAGAGAGAGAGAGAGAGAGAGAGAGAGAGAGAGAGAGAGAAATGTTTTTTTGAAAGAAATAATTTAGAGAGAAAGTAATTTCCTGACGTGCACTTGTCTTGTCCTTTCATTTCAGTACATTTCCAAGGCTGCCTATTATTTTTCACAGAACAGTGGAGCCTTCTGCCAGGACGAACCAAAGACACACAAAGAGTCGGCCATGGACCGTTTCTACAATCAGAAATCCTTGTTTTCGGCAGCTGAGAACACAAGGTTCTTTGGCTGTGAACATTTGCTCCAAACAGCTCTCTGTAACATCAAGACTCTTCTCAACTCTGTAAGTGTTTTAATTTAACCTGCACCGTGTCAGTTATTCTCTGGTGTTAGTTTGTCAGTGTAACTGTTAGCAGGGCTGTGAGAGTTCGTGTTTCAACCCGGCCTTTGTAGTCAATGCGAGGGGTTAATGGCAGTTCCACATTAGCTACCTGCGGCGTCGCTTATGTTTTACAGCGCAGGGGAGGATTTCACCTGCCGGACGCACCGCCACAACACTGGACACCATCGAGGCCGTGTCGCGCTTTAATTACACCCCCCATAGTGACTGAGCTCCGACTCTTTTCATATGTGATACGGAGCCATGCACGCTCTCACAGAGCTGGAGTCACATTCTGGTAACTTGTATTTTGTTTCGCCTCGTCTCATTACCGAGTAGGAGACGGTGATCACGGCGAGCAGATGGTGGTGAACGACAGTGAGCTACGTTAGCGAGTCTTTGTTCAGCTTCCTAAATGATGTCTTCACCAACAACAGCATCAGCCTGTGCCGACCAATCACAGCTCTCGCAGGCGCAACATGGCATGTCCGTTGCCATATTGATGAGTTAGCGGTTCTGCTATCGGTACTTTAGAAGTTACGGAGTGAGATGTCCTCGTCTCAAACCTCCCCTCTCCATCTCTTTGTGCTTTACTCTGACACACACACACACACACACACACACACACACACACACACACACACACACCGACTCCGGCTCAGTACAGTGTGAGACACACATCATGACACAAAGAGAACAAAAAGTGTGGCTACATTTCACTCCAGCAGACGCTGAGAACCCTCGTTGTCACAAATGCAATAAAAGGGAGGTAATACCAGCAATTTATCACAACATTTGGGAAACAAGCAGAGCAGAAATGTGCAGAAATGCTCGACTGTATGTCGAGCAGCCGCGCGTCCTCGTCCACTACAGGTAACGTTAGCGACGCCATGGGGAGTTTGATAATAAGAACAGTCTGATGAATGAAAGATAATCATCACTTAGTTCATTGTTTAGCTGCGAATGTATTTTAAAGATGTTGGAACTGCTCTTAATTAATTGTCTTTTTTTCCTCACAATATAATCAAAAAGAACCAATGAGAGTATTGATAAGGAACCGAACCGATAAGCAGTATCGATAGGAGTACTAGAATCGATAAAATCCTAACGATACCCATCTCTACTGACGAGTGACAATCACAATGTCAACTTTTATTTTCGCACGGGACACCAGCAGCGTCTCCTGGACAAAAGCCTTGTGTTTGTTTGCAACAGCTGCAGTCATTCAGAGTTCCGTTTCACGACTAAATCAAGTTCATCCTTTAGTTGTATTGTGGTCTCAAAATACTGCCCTATGTTCTAAGTGTCTAACCCTTGGCGATGGGCTCATAGCCTACAGAGGGTTTATTAGAGCTGCCTGCCTAAACCAAACGAGGCAAACGGCTCGGTCCAGCTGAGGGGAACTGCAGCGTTGGATGGGTGACACCTTTCATAATGCACACAGTCATCTGATTAACTTGTTACAAAGATATTGGTGAGTTTACCTTCCGGCTTTGTCACCAGCCCGCTTCTCTTTCCTCGCTGCAGCTGCTACCGAGCGTGCTTCCCCCCCGAGTCGGCCATTAGCCCGCACAGACGCCCCTCGAATTTCTATCCTCACCTCATGAGGGCACCAGTACTCGGACTGCAGTGTTGTAAGGAGATCCAGTCACCACCACACCCTCGGGTCTCGTCTACAGTTTGCTCTGAAATGTCGTGGTTAAACCCAACACCTCTCCTGAGGTTTGATCAGGGTTCGGACAGTGTGTGTGTCTCATCTTTACTAACTGCTCTCAAAAAAAGAAAACTCGGGCATTTTCCCCACTATTAACATGTCTAGGGATTATACAAAGGAGGCCAATTGGTTTTTTAAATGCTTTAGAAACCGGAGGTCTTAAAAAAAAGTCTACATTTGAGTAAATGTCTTGCCAGCTAAATCAAATTGTGTACAGGATATTCAACCATTGTTTCTTTATAACGCATTTAATACTTCTTCTTTACAGTGCTTGTATAAAGGCAACAAAGTAGTCCATGGATATGAGCCCTCTGGCGTTTCGGAGAATAATGCGACGACAGCGCCTTTGTGCTTGCTCGGAGCTCGCGCTCTCTACGGAGGCTCGCCCTACGAGTATAAACAAAGCTTTAGTCTCCACAGAGGTACCACTAGTAGATCAGATTGTCATTTCTCCTTCTGCTATTGTTCTTTTTTTTACTACAGGATATGACATCATTGCGTCTTCTCTTCCCACGATTCACGTCGACAGCGTAGGAGATATGGATCCTGTGCCGTCTCGTGTTGCATTTATTGTACGCATTAGTTTGGGACTAACTGCCCGTAAAGCAAATTGCCTCTCGGAGACATTAATGTTTTTGAATCTGAATCACATCATCAGAGAGACGAACTGTCCTTCACACAGAATGGATTATGACCCTGAGTGTGTTAAGAATCTACGATGTCCTTCATCGCACCTGAATACTGGAATTCTATGCACGCGAACGAGTACAAGGATGCAAAGAGTTTTAGAAGCCCACATTCCTCAGCCTCGTGAACAATTCCCCTTTTAGCTTGTGCTCTGGTCTCTCTTGTGTCGACATTTCAAAAGAATGCCTCGTGCCTCAAAATGTGGCAGGCATACCTGCATGTGCCTATAGGTGAACGAGAAGAAGAGAAACCAAACAGACCCAGTATATAGACACACACATCATCTGCACACAGACAGACGCGTGAACTCTAACTGGTCCTGGTGCTTTTGACTAAGCGGTTTTGCTCAACAAATAACCCCACTTAGAGAAAACACAACCTGGCATCAAACAGAAGCACAGCGTGGCGTAAAGGTGTGCAAATGAAGCTGCACGACGCTCGACATATGAGAGGAAACGTGCTCCGGCTCGGGGAAACTGCAGCTCTTGTTCTTTCAATTAATGAGCCTGACACGTTCTCGACCGCTGCGAATACGCAATGTCTTAGCGCGTATCAAGTCTGCTTCCGATACGGAGAAAGGAAACGGGGTTCAGAGCAGGACAGGAAAAACACTCGGCGGTGTGATGGGAACGAGAGCCTCCTGCTAACACCTGTGACAAATCCTGCTCGACTGAGGGTAGCAGGAAGCCTCCGGAGGGCGGGAGAGTATAGCAGGAGAATAAGAAAAAGAGACGGAGACAAAAACGAAGGCTTGACCTGAAAGGATAAAGAGGCCGTTTCAAATCTCGTCTATTTCTGTTCTGGTTATTCGTGTCTGTGTATCAGCGGTGAGGCTTCCTCAATGAGATTCTTTTGAAAATATGCGTATATTCGCTGACGTTAACTCCCGTCCCATTCCCTACCCAGTCCTACACACCCTTCCATCCACAATCTTACCAAACCCTGTGCCTTTTTTTGGCCCTTTCGGTGCAAATCGCATATAAACAGTGGAAGCGGCCGGTTGCCGTCAATGTTTGTTTTGGAACAAGAACATGAGACACGTTTTTGCAGGACAACACCCGTCATTAGTGACCAGTGGTTCAGTGTGTTATCTGGTCTAGTCACTCAGTCGTGAGGTTTATGCACCTTCCTGACTGGCAGAGAGTCAACGGTTTGTCTCAAGCTTCAGTGAGCTGTTCTTTAAACAAAGGTGAACTGTGTCATATCTGCCGACATGAGACTTGTAATAAATTAGGAGAAAAAAGGGCTCTCAGTTATTAAAGCTGCATGAACTGGTGAAATCTGTCTGACTTCAGAGCAGCGATACAGGCTCCACATCAGGGGGATTGAGGCCGGGAGTGGCACGGCCCGCGTGGATGAACGCTTGTCATCTTCCTCAGAGTGGCGGAGGAGGAAGACGAGGGCAGAGTTTGGTCGTGGCAGCCATTAATCCACTTGGACTGCTTTGAGATGACAAACAAACCGGCGCCGTGACACATCAGCGACATATTGACGGAGCAGATCACAGACGCAGCTATGTTTACAAATTGAAAAGGGTGGGGGGATGGGGGGGGGGTGAAACAACAAAATCAGTTAGCGAGCGAGCGCATGCACTTACCTCGGCTGCACAAATGAAAAATAATGACAGTCACTACAGAGGTTGACAGGTAGGAAGCATGCTCGATGGGACTGTGATGGATGGCGGGGGGGTGAGATGGGAGCTCTGGGGAAAAGGGACAGGTAGCAGTGCAGCACCCACGAGAGGCGGCGGGTGGTGGTGGGGTGGAGGGCAAGAGGAGTGAGTGACAGGGTGGCGCTGTCAGCCGGTTCCACTTCAGGGGAGCCCCGGAGCGTGTTCTGTTAAGCAAACAGCTGCAGCGGCGAGAGCTCCTCAAATATTAATGGGGGAGCGATCCCCTCCACTCGCCTGGTTCAAGCTGACATTCACCGCTCCCGAAGTGGACCGGGAGCAGACACGCCGGCCTCCTGTGACGAAGCGGTGACCGCCCGCAGCACCTGTCTGACACAGCGGGGATCAACCCAGGGACACCTGGCCACAGAGGGCCTCTCCCCATAGGCTGACAACACAACCCCCCCCCCTGTGGCTCATTACTACCTGTGCTGTCGCGAGACAACATTTCAGACTGCTTATGAAAACATACTAAAGCACACTTCACCCCCCCTCCATTCTGTGCCCCTCAGATGGGGATGAATTATAGATGAAAGGGTGCTCAATCTGAGAGGATCGATTCTAACAAGGTCCGAGTTCGCCATGACAGTTCCCCCCTTTTTACCGCCCATCCTCTGGACACTCTAACCGCCCCGAGTTTATCTCTCTGGAGAACAAAAATAAAAACGACCGACCTCTAGCTGAGCGCTTAACAAGTGAAGCTAACCAGGCAGAGTTAACTACTTTCGCTGCCATTGTTACGAAGTCGCTAAAGAGGTGAATATAGCTGATGAGAGGCGCTGGCAAATGAACGAGACTCTGCTCGGTTCTACCTCCTGTGATCGACCCACCGCTCCCCAACACCCACCTCATCACCTCTCCACTGACAGGCGGACCGGGGGAATTTGCTGAGGAGGAGTAATGGAGCTTGTCGGAGAGCTCCCTGCTTCACACCACTTAGCCTCTCAGCCAGGGTGGTTGGAGATGTAGGGATGTGGAAGGGGGTGGGGGGGGGGTGGAGACGTGCACCACTGATGAGGCTCCGCCGGGACTCGGAGCAGACTCCTCGCCACCCAAACATTTCTCCTCACATCAGTCACGCCGTGCGGGCAGAGAAGCGTGCAGCCGCTCCTTCTACCTTCTCCTTCCCTTCGTTAAGCTGCTCGGTCCTGACTCGCCCTTGGGCCACGCCGCCCTCTTCACACACACTCCTGCTGGGCGAAACGCACGGGGTCCTGCTTCATCAATAATTCCTGGGTCGACTGCTTCAGTATAGACCGCGGCTTCGGCTGCAGCCTGAACAGTGAGAGTGGTGTCGTTTTTTTAAAGAAGTGAAAATAGGACGACTGCTGTTTCCAATCTGGAGAAACGGTGTGAGATCAAAGTGTGCGATGGAGGATATAAAGTGGTATGACATTAGCCCCAAACCTTCACGACACGGTGACGTAAAATAAAATACATTTTCACATTTGTAATCCTGTTAATAAAACAAGATAATACTTAATCTCTTGTGGGGGGGCCTACATGCCAAATATATGTCAAATAGGTTTATTTTTACATTGAAATAATCTCTCCTTTTCTCATTCTTTAAAATGTGAAAATATTTTTGATGACTCATCTGGAAGTCCTTTTATTTGAATTTAGGAAAATGGGTCATTTGTCAGTGTCAGCCAGAATGAGTCATTACGAGTGTGTCTGATCTGACGCCTCTTTGGGGAGCTGACGTCGAGACGTAGCCCGGCGATCTCTTTCGGTTTCCCTCTGAAGAAATGGAGGTTTACCGACCAAGCCTCTGCTTCAGCAGCTGGTATTAGAAGTCCAAACCTTTGTGATCTTAACAAAACATGACAATGAGTCATTTGTTAGCATACTGTACGAAAATGCTACCGCTCCCATGATCATTTAGCCCTGGGACGGCGCAGGTACGTCATTGTAAAGACGTGTTGATCCACCATTTCTAATCTTTTACTTCTTTTAGTGGACTTGCCTCATTACAACGAGCTGCTGACATTTAAAACCACAATGGTCTAAGGCTTATGGGACATGGCCTTTTGTTTAGGACAGATAAAAACTATTATATAAAAGAGCGTTTATAAAGAAATGGACCATCATTATCGAAGGAACTGCTCGGCATATAAGGTTGTGTCCCACGGCTGGATTTCTTGCAAAGCTAGCGGTCTGGCTGTATGGATGACAGCCGCAACTCAACAACTATTAGACATTCATGGTCTCATAGCTGTTCATTATAAGTATTGACTTTGGTTTATGACACTAAAAACATTTCCACAGCCTCAGCTGAACTTTGAGCTTAGTGCTAACTAGAAATTGCCAGTCTGATAACACGCTAAACTACGTGTTAGCATTGTTATTGTGAGCATGTTAGCATGCTGAGATTAGCATTTAGCTCAAACATAGACTGTATATAAGAAGTGGACGTCGTCACGTCACCCATTGGTTTGTGGACTACAGTTTTAGAAGCCTCGAGGTCGGGATTTTGGCCGTCGCCATCTTGGTTTTTGACCGTAGCCATCTTTTTTTTTTTGCAACCAGAATATGACACGAGAGGGTGGAGCCTGTTGTAGACATTTTTAGGCAGCCAAAGTGTTACAATTAACTTTCATGAACTGAAAGCACACTGTGAAAGAGTTAAAGTTGTAAGAATAAAACACTGACAACTCCCGGACCGGACAATGCAGTAGTAGCGACCTGTCAATCACAAGGTAGACCCGCCCTAGAGCATAGTTTACTAAATGAACATCATGCTGTATTGAAGAAGACTTGAAACTAGTGATTGAGACCATAAACTCATGTTTACAATAAATCAAGAGAGAAGTCGAGTAATTTTCTCATAGACTTCTATATAATCAAACTTCTTTTTGCAACCAGAGGAGTAGCCCCCCGCTGGCCATTAGAAATAATGCAAGTTTAAGACACTTCCTCATTGGCTTCACGTTTCAGACCCGGAGGTTGCTGCCTGAGCTTAAAGCTCAGCATCACTGAGCCACTGTGGCTGTAGACTCTCAAAGTAATTTGAAGCAGGAGATTGTAGTTTCACTCCAGCTTTTAATGTCTAAGGTCAGATAACTCAGACTGCTTGGTACAAGTCCGGGACAACATATGGTTTAAAGAAGGCAGCATGTATGTTGGTATGAGAACCACGGAACATCCCACTACTGTCACCTCTGCTACTAAGAGAAGACATAATAACTCTCTGAACAGCAAGAGGTCAGTGTCAGGAAAGGTGAAACACAGGTCATGTTAGGGGACAGTGGCCCTCTTTAAAAAAAGACGTTACATATTAATATTGTTGTAAATAAGCCATGAGATCCCAAAGATGTCAGATCAGCGCCCCTGCCCTGCCCTGCCCCGACACGGCTGTTATGTCTGCGTGGCTGAGCACATGTTGCGTAAGTGTTTCAATATTTCATAGGCCAAAATGAAAAATGCATCTCTTTGAACTATAAGTGCATCGTCGGAGGGCAAGCTGGTGGGGTCGCCAGGTGAAGGAAGAAACTACGAAATAATGGAGACTGAGCAGAAATGAACAGGTCGCCTCTCAGTGATATTTATTTATTTATCTCCCCTTTCAATTTACCGTGAAGCGCCATTGAGATGAGAATCTCTTTTCACGGGAGATACCTGGCAAAGGCAGCAGCCGTAAGAAATCACAACACAATGAGACACAGTTATGTGAAACCGAAACCTGAATTAGGTTCAAACGACTTAGACCTGCGATTGAACTGACTGCAGAGCGGCGGATGCTTCTCATAAACAAGGAGACCTTGAAGATTAATTCTGGAGCGGGTGTCCCATGCCACAGCCTGCCAAACGTCGTGCACAAAGAGAGAGATTGACAAGCAAACACCTCCAGGTCTTGCTGGGGTTGCCTCCACAGAGCTGAACTCGAATAACTTCAGATTGAGGAAGCGATGGCTTTGAGTGAAAGGGAGAGGGGAACTTTTTGCCACCACAACAGATCAGCTGCAGAGGTTTTGGATTTATTCTGAAAAGGCCCGGTCCGGAGTGAGGGTGGATGTAAACAGAGTGACAACTAAGAATAGCCTCCATTCGGGTCGTCACGAAGACGTAACGTAACGTAACTCAAAAACACGTCTTGTTAATGGATGTGGCTGTTCAAATGGGATCTTGCGTTTGCATTGATTCGGCTCGCAGAAGCGGCTTTGATTGAACAGAACCGTGGGCATTTCTGAAAAGCCGATTTGTATCATCCATTAAGTGGAGAAAAGTCCCACATGATGTATGGAGATGCTGGGTGATTCATTTAAAGCAGCTCATTAGCTCAGTAAGAGCTGTGTTCATGTCAATGTGCTGCGTTCACTCTTCACCCCGTCCTTTTTCTCCTTTTTCTCCTCTCTCCTTTCCTACTCTTCTCCTTTCCCTTCTCTTTCCTCGCCTCTCCCCTCCTTGTCTGTTTCCTGTAATTTTCTTCCTTCTCTTCTTTCCTTTCCTCGCCCCTCCTCTACTTGTCGTCTCTCCTCTTTACTTTCCCCTCCTCTCCTCTTCTCTCCTTTCATCTCTTCCTTCCTCCTCTCCTCTCTTCTCTTTCACTCTCCTCTACCCTCCACTCCTCCTTTCTCCTCTCTCCCCTCACCTCCTCCTCCAGTATCTCCTCTCCTTTCCTCTTTCATTGTATTTCCTTCCCTCTCCACTCCTTTCCTCGCCCCCCCCCCCCTTTTGTCGTCTCTACTCTTTACTTTCCCCTCCTCTGCTCTCCTCTCATTTCCTCTCTTCTCCTCTCCTTTCATCTCCTCCTTCCTCCTCTCCTCTCTTTCACTCTCCTCTACCCTCCACTCCTCAGCTCTCCTCCTCTCTCCCTCGCCTCCTCCACTCTCTCTTTTCCTCTTTCCTTTAATTTTCTTCCCTCTCCACTCTTTTCCTTTTCCTCTCATCTTATCTTCTCTCTTCTCCTCCACTCTATCTCCTCTCCCCCTCTCCCCCTCTCCTCCACTCTCTCCTCTCCTCTCCTCTCCCCTTCTTTCCCCTCCACTCTCTCCTCCTCTCTTCTCCTCTCCATCCCGGCTGATGCACCAGTGATCAGACGTTGAGAGAAACAAAGGCTCCTTCTCTCAGTTGGAGCTGGGAGGAGCTGTCAGTCCCTTCAGCTCTGTTTGATGATAGCATTTCAAATGACACTTTGATCCTCACTCCACACTGTTTGTTTTTCCTCTATGATGAAATTCAGCTCGAGAGGCGTGCAACAGGGCACATCATTAAGCTCAAACGCGAAGAGCCACGCTCGTCCCTAGAAACCGCTCATGACACTTTCCTGACACATCGGCGTAAAGAACACGACAGGGTGGGTGGCGAAGGGATCGTAGAGAAGAACGGGAATTTCGCGTTCACCCCGCGGATAACGCTCCGCCGAGGCGACGCCAAAGCTGAATGGAACCTCGGGTCTCTCGACAAAAGGCTGAATGAGAATAACTGGATCTAATGAGGCAGATCTGTCAGAGTGTTGTCTGTGGTGTGAGACCACATATTTCTGTCTTAAAGCTTAAGAAAATATGAGAGTATATGGAAGTGCATATATTATACAAACTTAAATTCAAATCCATGATAGGTTTTCTTTAACGACTAAGACATTGTTGAAAACACGACACAGAACAAGCGCCGATGCATTCACACATTCGTACGATTATTTTCTTCAAAACAAGCTCGAAAGCAGAGCGAACCAATCGGCCTCTCCGCAGGTCTTCTCACAATGAATATGAACACAACACACCCCCTCTTAATCTCACAGAAATCAGCCTTTGTTTAAGAATAATGGTGGAAATACACAAGATCAACAGCCCAAAGTGTAAGTCTGAAAGAGTTGGCTCTTTTCTCTCTGGGGTGATAATTCTGCTATTGAAGATTTCCAGAGCCACAGCTGAAATCATATGCAAATATCCCCCCCCCCCCATGGGGAGCTGACTGGCTGACACGCTATCAGCAGAGAGACAGACGTCGATGTTTTTTTGTTTTTTGAGAGCGGTCAAATCAAAAGACGGAGGCGCGATTAATAAGGTGTGGCGTGAGAGCGCGCGAGACAACGGGAGCACAGTTAGCAGGATGCCAGCCCCGTCGGGGGGGGGAAAGGATGCTGAGGCCTCCCGCGGAGACGGCAGCGCCTGGCAACCTACATAGAGCCCGCCAAGATAAGACAGACGGTTTGAAAAGCCAAACAATGAAAACTGAAAGCATGTAAAAAAAAAAATATGAAAACCAGGGTTTATCTGGGTGAAGAAAAACGTGAAATGATTCTCAGGAAGAGGTGATGTCATGTTCACTCTAACCGGTCTGTGGGCTACAGAAAGATTATTATTACTCACCTCCTTTACTGTGGTTCCCCCAGGTGAGTTACCCAAGTCCCTGTGCTATTTCAGGGAAGAGTTTCTAAACCCTCGGGTCAGAGTCCCAAGTAGCTGTGGCTACAATATTCACAATTTCCACTAGACACCTTCCTGAATGTTACAGGAATTCCGTGCAGTTTTTTGCCTTTTTCTTTATTTTTCAAGATGCAATAATTGGATATTCAGAGGATTAATATAGCAGTAACCAACTATTTGCTATGTGAAGATGTAGTGGAGTAATAAATAGACATAAAGGCGGTCTAGTTGGCGTGATGAAGCATTTAGCTACTTGCACTGACCTTTTCTAAGACACTTAGGAGCATTTACTGACGTGTTCTATATGGTAGAAGCACACGTTAAAATATCTGAAGCTTGTGTTACCAACAGACCTTATTTTAAGCATCTAACCAAAAACCAATTTAAAAAAAAAACATTGACTTTAAGAAGAGTGCAAAAATGCTAAGTAACTCCTTTCAGGGTTTTATAACTTATTCCTGTAGAACTCATTAGCTCTCGTGGGGGGGGGGACTGGGATGTGACACCAAACACACACATTAGATTCACATGCGGACCATGTCATCTTAATTCAATGGCAAACTGCACACAAACATCCAGTTTGTATTTGCCTTTGGTGATTCCCTGTTCCACAAGCAGTAGACTGGATAATGAGGGCGGCATCACTGGTGCTGTACCTGGGTGTTTGTGCTGCTTACAGTATGGATCTATAGCTGCAGATGAAGTTTCTTCCTGCAGGCTGACAAACACTCAAATAATCTCTCAGGCTGTTCACTGCGAAGAGACACTGACTTTATTTTTCTTCCCCTCTTTGTGGCTCCAGAGCACCGAGAGAAACTCAGAACTCAAACAGACAGCTTCTCAGTATTACGCCGCTTTATTAAGTATCAATCTGCACAACAGTTTGCCAGCCCAGCAGAGTGCTCAAAAAGTACAGAAAAAACCTCATTACGAGCGAACCAAGAAGTGACGCATAATGATAAAACGGCAATTAAGTTGAAATCAAATTACGAGCTGATAGAAGAAGACGTGGTAATGGCGGGTAAACCCCATCGTGTCTGGTAAACGATGCTCGAAGGAACCCATTGGACATTGCAAAAAACTGCCTCTCCCCATCATTAAGTTATCAGATTAGCCCGGGGCAGCGAGTAAACAACTTCAGACATCTCGCAGCAGGCACGCGTCCTACCAGTCCCCGCTCTTATTGGATTACTACGGGAGACTTCTCCAGAAGACAAAACGACTCCATGGAGAGCGCGAGGCGAAGGGGATGATTATTGGAGAGCAGTTGATGGGAGGAACAGAGGAAAAGGCCCGCTCGGGCCAGACGCCCGCAGCACTTTGGATCGAGCGGATGGCTAACGAGCAGGAGACAGAGGGCAGCGTGATGCGATTTTGATTATTGGCTGCTGGGTGGGAGAGGCGGCCGGGAGCCTGCCAGGTTCCGCATCATCCGCCTCCTGCCACATCTCGTTTGGGCTACTGCCACGGCGATCGTCCATTCAGCACTATCGGAGACAAACGAGGGCAAGCGGCTGTCAAGGTCAACAACCGCCTCCACCGGGGGCCACAGGGGGTCGGCCATTCTAATGCCTTATATTATACACTTAGAGTAATTAAAACCCGTCCAGGAGAAGCGGGGGCAGTCGATAGAAATTTTTTTTGAGAGCACATAATGAGATGCTAATTTTATTGGCCAGCTAGGAACGAGGTATGAGGAACTCAAGGACACAAAAGAAGAATTTTTTTCCCCGTCACTTCTGTTGAGTTAACTTTTTCAAATATGGCATGTGTGTGTGTCTGTGTGTGTGTGTGTGTGTGTGTGTGTCTGTGTGTGTGTCTGTGTGTGTGTGTGTGTGTCTGTGTGTGTGTGTGTCTGTGTGTGTGTGTGCCCTCACGGATATTCTGCAAGTTTGTCGAGCAGGGGGAGACCGCGGGTTGCTCGTTGTCTTTATAGCGGATGAAAAGATATGAGCATCCTTTCAAGCTCCTTCCAAACTCCCGCTCATTTACAGAGCGTGGCCCCCGTGAGCTCAGAGTAAAGTGGAGAAAGCTCCCCCGCCTGGCAGCGACGAGTGAAGCCACATACAGATTGCCCTCACGCTGCCTGAAAGTAGTCCAAGTCAGACCTGTTTTCGAACACCCCACTGAGCCAGCCTTCTATGGACTCATTGAGTCATTCCAGGAGCACCAGGCTGGCTGTCCCACTTTTTCTTCTCTCTCTCCAGCAGATATCACACAGGCTCTCTGATATCTGCACACGGTTACGCTGCTCATCTTTCCTCACCACATGTTTGACTACATAAGCAATCGGGCCAACCCTGTCTTCTCATGTTTATTAACAGGGTTCACTCTTTGGACTCGAGTGCGACTCCCCCCTCGGGCCCGCGGAGGAGCGTGGAGCTGTGATGAAACCGAGCAGACAGCCGTGTGGTCTTGTTCTCTCCACCGGCAGTCAGGAGAGGCTCCTTTTCTGATGTGTCGCTTTACACAACAAAATAGACGGCGCCCGCGGTGCCGCTCAGCCACGGAGGCTTTCGGCTCTCTTTAACAAGTCGTTCCTTTAAAAAAAAGCTTAAATAAAAGCTTGTCTCATTAACAAAGGATAATCTAATTTCTGATCTGCAAGCTCGGGGGGATGAGCAGTAGCTGCGCCGCTCTGAAGGACACATCGGTGGGGAAATAACAACAATTAGAGCTGCCATTCTCCCAAAATGCCAGTTGGTTTTGGATGAGTCGTACAAAGGATAGAGACAGAAGAGATGACTGAGGGAGAGGGGATGATGTATAATCACACCACAAACATAAATCTGTGCTTAAATCAGCTTAGCCACAGTGTAAAGACATTGGCCCCTTTCACACAGCTTCGCTTTTCTGTATGAAAACTGAAAACTGAGCCGGCAGCAAAGGTACTCATAGAGCCGAACCTACGTCACTGTGAAAGGATGACAGCATGCACGACATTTTGATGGCTTGTTTTTATTGTGCCCTGACCAACAGGAAACTAAAAAAAACATTAGCCGCAGTTAGCAGCTCCTAACCGATGAATAGCAGAAAATTGGGGAGACAACGAGGCCCGGGAGCTCTCTGAGATATCTGAAATCACACACTGAGGCGGCATTGTCCGGCAAATTGTTTGGTTCAGTGTGAAAAAGCAAAGTCGGCATAATGGCGGACAGTCTTTACAGCCGTACTGTGTAATCTCTGTGTGAAAGGGGGCTTTTGTTTTGGACTTGTTGCAGCCTTGAAGTAGAGCTGGGTCACTTTACCTCAGACCTCCACACACACCTCACTTCTTTGTGTCTTTCTAATTAGAGTAGAAAATCACTGTACTCTAGTGCTCAAACAATGATAATAATTAATTCATTCATTCATTAGTCAAGGAGCAGGAAATTAATTAACTTTTGGTTTTTAATCAGGCAAAAATGCTAAACATGGTATATTGAATACCCTGTTTTTTAGATTGATAAATGGACAAAACAGTCAATTTTCAACCCGTCTCCTAAAATACAACTGCTAATGTGCAACAGAAAATACATTTTGAAACATCAGATAAATTATGGCATTTTCTATCGACAAAATGAGGAAATGTTGTAAAATAATGATAGTAAATATATTTGCAATATTTGATCTTGCAATACAATCTCCACTCATAGCATCCACAGCATGCTAACACTTAATACTGGTTATTATGTTCAGGCACTCAGCACTCGGTTAAGGTGCTAGAGAACAGGCAGCAAATACATTCATTTTGAAAACGCAGCAGTGCCCAAACAAATCAGTAGTATATAAATGGATTTAAAGGAGACAGGTGTGCAATTTGAGGTTGCAAGCTTACAGTAAATCCTGACCTATGCGATGAGCATTTTATGCTATATTTCAACATTCTCTAGATTTAACACCTCCAAAATGTAGGCTGCATGCTTGTTAAACCACAATGTTTCGTTTTTTATTTTTACGTATGTAATTAGTAAAGTAATGTAATAATTGTTGCATTAATGAGTGATTGATAACTTTTCCAACTAACCCTCCTGGTAGTACTCCCTGTGACAGGTAAACTGATGTTGATGTGCAGAATCAGCCACCATTACCACTGTCCTCTTGACTAAAACTCTGCAATAAATTCCACGTATCCACTCCTCTCTAGGCTGCTCAGTGATGTGCAGCAACACATACTAATACACTCCTTAGAAATATTGGACTCCATCATTTATTTTCTAAATTAAATTCTCGGCATGCACAAGATCAGCTTCTCATTTTAAAAGATTAGATTTAAAGATGGCCGTCCTGCACAGCTTTAGAGATTCTCATTTTGAACTAAATTGACAGCATCAGGCCATTGAGCACGAGGCAAGCACAGCACACGGGGGAAGATGATGTTATGATCTCGCTAATGTGAATCAAAATTAAATCCAAGAGTCTGTCCCATATCGGAGTGGATGCTGCAGTTTATCCATTACGTAGTGGTTCCCTGGTTTACTATAAAGAGATCCGATAAGGCTCATTAGATTGGCAAATGGCATATGAGGCATTCTGCGCAGGAGCCACGCATCATTAGTAATTCCTAATGCCTTACCTATTTCCTGGTATTGATCGAGAAGAAGCCTTACGTTAAAGCGGCCTGTCATCTCACCGCTTAAAAGACAAACATAGAGAGCCATTACTTCTTCTATTGTTCGGAGAAGTCGACTTCAAAAGGGCGAAAACCTCTGGTGGAGTCTGAGGCTTGGGGGGAAAGCGGAGCAGGGCAGGTGGAGCTGGAAGGAGAGGGGGATGCAGGGATAGAGAGAGCACTCAGAGAGATGGGAGATGAGAGGAGTGGAGAGGGGAAGCCCTTTGATCTCTGGCAGCAGCGAGCGCATTGGAGAAAAAAAGAGACAGAGAGCAGCAAAGAAGATTGCAAACAAGGCATGCACTCAATTCTCAATAGCGGCGCGAACACGAGCAGAGGAAGGGAGAAAGAAGAAGAGAGAAAAGTCAAGCAGATTGAGCGAGACAGAGATGGAGAGAAAGGATGACAGGGTCAGAGAAAGAGAGAGAGAGAGAAGAAAAGAAGGAGGATGAAAATGAAGTAGAGGGAAACAGATAAGACCAGGATGTTAAAAGGATTTCAGTTGGGGGGCTGTTTGGGGAGTTCTCTCAAGTCCTATGCTAAAGCAATTAGCATTGAACCCTCTTCTAGGAAAGTGCAGCCAAACCACAGCGGCAGTCTCTAACATAGTTAGTGTGTAACAACCAAGTCGAGCAAACCCCACGGTCCCCATTAAACCTAAACTTTTAATTGGCGTGTCAGGATGGTGCTGCGTTTCGCAACCCGTGAGTGTGCGCCCTCAGAAGGAAAGTCGGCCCAGTGAGTCTGCACGTCCCGCTTCAAGTGGAAACCCAGAGACAGTAAACAGAGCTGCTGCGCTGGATTTGAAAAGGCCTGTGTAGCGTGATCACAAAAGCTCAGCATTAAATGTGAAACGGGATATTTCATAACATCTGTTGCTAACATGGCTGCGCTGTTGAAGAAAAGGTTGTGTGCGCCTTTGTTGTCGGGGAGTTTACTTGATACCAGTTCCTTAAGTTTACAACCGTCAAACTTTTTAGTTTTTTAAAGTGAGCCGATGTAATGTTTGTACAGTAACACACACGTTTCTGTAGCTCAAAGTGGGCGGCTAATGGCCGTCGCCATCTTGGCAGTGACGACACAGCCTACTTCCCACTAATCCAAAAATGGACAACGGGTTGAATAGTGGATGGAGCTGAGGCAGGCCGAATGAAGCCTGGTTGCTTAAACATGTCCCACTAACTCCAAGCTACCAAGCTAGCGAAGGCTAACAAGCTAGGTTTTTGCTAGCTAGCTAACGTCAACCCTGCGGTCTTGTTGCTCCCGGTTGCCTGTTGATACTGGTGCTAGCATATAAATAAAACAATATTAACGTTTTTCACTCACCGAAAAAAACTGGAGCACATGACTTTTTCATTCAATCTGTCAATTCAATTGTCACGTGAAATCGAACGAGGTAATGTTACAAGTCCAGTGAAATGCTGGTCAGCTCCTTCAATTTGCCCATCATCCAACACACCACACCAGCAGGATGCCCGGCGTACAATGAACCTCACAGCAAGCCTTATTATTCGTCCAATATTTGCATGAACATTTTTTCCAAAAGCCACCAACACCACAAACACGGCCGAGTAGTTAAGTTTAGTGACTCGAATTAGCTGAGGTGACACCTAGCAGACGCTTCCCGCCTGTCACTCAAAGTGGCCACGCCCTTAATTATCCATAGACTTTAAGCATAACTCAATGTGTACAGTAAATATGAAGCCTCTGCCAGCAGTCGGCTAGCTTAGCTTAGCGACAGGACTGGAAACAGCTTGCTTATCTCTGTCCAAAGGTAACAAAATCTGCATTCTATCACCTCTAAAGACCTCTAAGCTAACCGGCTGTTCCATGGTAGCTTCACATTTACAGACTTGAAAGTGGTTCCAAGCTCCTCATTTCCCTCTAACGAAATAGAGGAAAGAAAGGCAATAAGCATAGCTCCTAAGATGTCGAACTACTCCATTGATTATTAGGCCTTATTAAAGGTCATTGTTGCTGCTTGACTGAAGGATTTCTTAAACACTTGAGAACTTTGAGAAATGTTGAGCCAATAATAAGAGAGAAAAGAGAGGAGGTACTTTAAAGCATTCAGCATGGGGACACTTATTTAATGGTGTCCCACAGTTCCTGCTGACTTCACTGTCCACTCGCTCACTTCCAGCAGTCACCTGCCTCCTCGTTGTTTCAGCTGACAGCAGTGGAACCTCAGTGTCTCCAGGTTTGACGAGTCCTCAAATCACTGTTGCACTGAAGTGTTATATAGCGCACACATCTGTTAGCCAGAAACCAGTCACACCAGTCCGTCTCCTCTGACCTCTCTCATATGTGAGCGCTTTCCCAGGAACCCACTGCTGACTGGCGTTTTTTCCCACTCGGTGAATGTAACAGTCTTCGCCGACTGCAGTGCGCCAAAATCTCAGGAGGCTGTCACTTTCCGGAACAACATGTCTGGCACCGACAACCATGCTACATCTAAAGTCACTTTAACCACATGTCTCTCTGCCTCTCCAACATTTAGTTGAACAGCAGCTGAGCGTCTCTTCCCTGTCTGCGAGCATTACTTCTGCTTTTATATTCTTTCTTGTGTGTGTGTGTGACTCACCGTCTGGAGGAGTGGACCCGCTGACATGAACGGACTCGTAGCCAAGAAAGTGGATACTTAGCGTGCCGATTTGAGGACGTCAGTTATCAGTTTAAAAATGCAATTGTGGTGATGTTTTTTTTTTCTCCCTGTGCCAGTTAAAGAAAGCAAGCTTGAGACTGTGCTCACTGCTTACCTTGGAATATGGCGGCGTTCTGGATGATGAGACGTTTGAGTTGAGCACTGACAACCTGCAGACCGGACTCCAAGTTGCTGCGTGCGGCTACCTGATACCGCTCCTCCATTTTCTTGGAACAGCAGGTCGGGCCTTTGGTTTGGCAAACCTGCAGATCGGCACCTGGCAGGGAATCAGCAGAGACAGGACAGGAGGCTGGATGAGTGCAGGGGAAAGGAGCTGCAAAGACACTTTTGTTTGATTTTCAAAAAAAACGAAAAAAAAAACAGAAGCCCCTCTTCCTTCACACAAAAAAGAAAAGAAAGATTCAGCCGCATCCTCTGCATGCTAAACACGGGAAATTCTATCTACAGCAGATTCTGCAGCCTTAATGAGCGCGTGATCATTATGTGTAGAGGGTGTCGTATTTAGCCGGGCCGGAGTCAAAAATAAAATGCTGCTGAAAAATAAAAGAGGCATTTTGATCGCACATTCAAGTGATACACCAGAGCTGTGTTGTTGTCCTCGGAGATCAATTTGGTCAACAGAAAGTTTCCCAACACTCCATTTGAGGATCAAAAAGGGCACAAAGATGAGAGCCAGGAGCAGATCAGCGTGCACACAAACGACAGAATACGAACATTGACAAAACAGAGAAACATTGAAGGTGATGACACAACATTTCTGCACCTGGCCACTGACATCACAGGTTGTTTACGCAGACGAGGAATAATTAGATTCTTTTGAAAAGGTGCAGATGTAAGCCAGTTAAGGCAAAACTAAGGTGACAAGGACGTTTAACTCCAAGGTAGCCGCGCACCAACCGGATCAAAGGAAATTAATTCAATTTGAAAAAACAACCAAGATCCCAGTGAGGAGGGCGATAAAGACGACGCGGTTAGAATAGTCTGATAGCGAGGGGGCCTCGGCTGCTGCGAGGGAACTGCAGTTTTGTGTGACGATGCACGGGGGGCCATCTTTTACAAAGAGCCCTCCTCTCTTGTTTTATTACGAGAACATGCCTCTGCTGTGGCGATGTCATGGCAACGCTGTACAACATGTACCCTAAAAGAGACTTTAAATGTAGTTCAATCCGAAGTTGCTGTTACCGGTGCCTTTGCAAAAGAGGGAACTACTCAGAATGTATGTTGCAGTTCTCACAATTCTGTGCCAGAACACATCTATTGAAAAGAGAACGGTCCAGTGGAACACGTTTCTACACACAAGCTGTACATTTTACAGCCTTTTCCCAAATCGCTCCTCTAAAACGATGCACACGCAGACATCACACAGACATAAATAGGCCAAAACCATCTGATGTTTAAATACAAAGAGGAGCTCCCTCTCCTTAGTGCCTCCCTCTCTCTCCCTCTCTCTCTCTGTCCCTTGTGGCTGTTGAAAGTAACGTGCCAGGCTGCGTCTAGGAGTTGTCTGTGGGATCTGCTGCTGCCTGAGAGGCGTCAGTGACAAGGGGCCTGATGGATGGAGAGGTAAACAAATGTCAGGAGAGTCTGGCTGCCGCTGGTTGAGATGCAGGGGATAGGGAGACGAAGCCTGGGGATTAATTTGGAGGGAGGGCTCGGAATGTATATATATATATATTAGGGGTGTAACGATACGCGTATTCGTATTGAACCGTTCGGTACGAGGCTCACGGTTCGGTACGCATGACGAACCAAACGAACCGTTCATACGTTTTTTTTTTTTTTTTTTTTTTTTTTTTTTTTTTTTTAAGGGGGCGACCGTGGCTCCCTGGGTTAAGAGGCTTGTCTGGTAACCGCAAGGTCGAAGGTTCAATCCTTGACTGGGCCGTGTCATGTGTCGAAGTGTCCCTGAGCAAGACACTGTACCCCTAGCTCCCCGGGCGCCTGTCATTGGCAGCCCACTGCTCCCTATATACAGGGATGGGTCAAATGCAGAGAAAAATGTCCCCCATAAAGGGATAAATATAGTGTATATATACATTATATATATATAGACATTCTCATCTTTCTGAAAAAAAACTTAAACATTGAGTAGAAACACACACACACACACACACACACACACATAGTTCCATATAAAACAGGATTGTTTCTTTTATTTGTTTATAACTACAGCAAACAATGCTACATTTTAGTTTTCATAAGAAACTGTTTTTATTTTACACGCTGCTAAGAAGACACCCCAGAAGATGGGTCACTCAGGTATAGTTCCATCATTGTTCAAAGAATAACTTTATGATGTTAGTTTTAATGAATAAATATATTTTAAAATCAAGTACGTTTCTCTGGCATTTATAGTTTTCTACTGTATTGAAAACGTACCGAAACGTACCGAAAACGTACCGAACCGTGGCTCCACTGTACCGTACCGAACCGAACCGTGGATTTTGTGAACCGTTACACCCCTAATATATATATATAAAAACTCTTGATAAGAAGCGTGTCAAAAGACAGAGGGGAAAGGCTTTTGTCGAGACGGAGGGTTTATCTTAATATGAAAAGTGAATCTCTCTATTTGAGGATTTGCCTCTCTGAGGTCTTCAAACAATAGATCCTCAGACTGTAACAAAGAGAGCAGCAGGCAGGGAGGGGAAGTTAAAGTAGCAGGAGATCAGCAACAGAGTGGCAGTGCTCATAATTAACAAGTGATGAGGAGTCGAACAGCGAACAGCTTTGGCTAACCCCCCCCCCCCACCCCAACTCACTCCCGCTGCCCATCAGGGTTTGAGATGGAGAGTCTAATGAGTGAAACAGGCAATAAAACTGTCACGCGGCACCTTTTGTATGCGCACTGACAGCCTTAATATCTTAAATCAATACCGACAAAGGACTCCTGACAGATAAGATCAAGCTAATTTCAGACTGCTGGGGCTAAATTATTAAGCTGTCAATAACAGCGCCATAGGTGAGGCGAGCGCGCGGCCGGTGCTGGGGGGGGGGGGGGGTTTAGCAATTATCTCCCGCAAAACAGACAGTCGCATCTGCACGTTTTGTCGTTTGTGCAGATGATAAATGTGTTTCATTACAGAAGTTCCACGGCGCTGAGGAATAAGTGAAGGATTCGACAGGAAAAAGATTCCCCGTGGAGCTTCACAAATAATAAAAGCCCACCGTCTAAATAAAGCCTTCTCTCTGACTGACGGATCACTTGGGAACCAGCTTCCTGCTTCTCCTCTTTGCTTTAGGCTCAGCCCCCCACCCCCCCAATCTCTTTTTTGATATATATATATATATATATATATATATATATATATATATATATATTCCCTGTCATTCCTGCACAGTTTTGTTCTGAGCTTGTTTCACTCCTTGAGTTTAATAGCTACCGGGCACCGGCGGCACCTTTTTCCTATCAGCCCCGTTATTGGCTAATTAGTCGATTATTTTGGTGTCCCGATGGCCACTTCTCTCAACCACAATGAAGAGAGACAAGGTGCGAGGCCGGGAGCAATCTAGATGTAAATCCCCCCCCCCCCCCCTCCAACATGCAATCTCGCTCCAAGGTGACGCCTTTTAAATTATTACCTCCTTTCAATCAATACTCTGAAGCGGACCGTTCAACATGCAGAGCAGCTGCCGAGCTCTTTGAATGGCTTTTTAAAAACGCATTGATCGCCCTCCGGTTTGTCACAGCCCCTTTTTGTTCATCCGACGATCCTTTACTGCTGCTTGGCTCGAGAAATAAAAGTTTCTGTTGAAATGCCAGGGGTGAAAACTCCCACAGTCCTGTGTACACACAGAGAGAGAGAGAGAGAGAGAGAGAGAGAGAGAGAGGTCCCTTCACATCTCTAACAAGCACAGGGACTGGGGGGGGGGGGGGGGGCAGCCACAAATACACTGTGTCTCTTTGGCTTCCCGGCACCAATTAGAAAGCTATCACTATGCAAGTTTAATAACCGAGACCATGGGGGAAAAAACAAGTTGTATTAAAATATAGAATATGTTAAAAGCCGTTCATTACGGGGCATAAATTATACATCAGCTACCAGTGTCGAGTGGGAGCACGTGGGACTCCGTGGCTTCCTCTCCAGTGTCACTTTGTAGAGACAATAAATGAAATGAAGACGAGCGCCATTTACAATGGGTCATGTCATTAGCTACCAGGGATTACGACTGTTTTAAGCGTTTTTCAGCGCTTTGCTGGCTGCTCTATACTTTTAATGCCGTTTTGATGGAGCAATCATTTGAAAGCTGAGCCCCGGTCTCTGTTGTCTGGAGTGTACACAAAACACAAGTGTCCTTCATTATAAAGAGGGCTGTTTCCAGAGAGGAGATGGGAATTAACAAAGCACCAAACGCTGCAAAGACCTCTCGCATCAGGTCACACTGATCCACCTTATTAGTGTCATTTCAACAGCAGGAGCGTTTGTTCTTTTGTTGTTCACTTTTTTTCCCGTAATAAACAAACAATAGGTGACCTGACCCCCGCAGCTAATTACTGAGAAGTCCTGGACCTGTTGTTGGCATCCTGCTCAGCAATATCAAACGACATGACAGTCGAGTTGTTTCAGCTCAGAGGAGGGAAAAAAGGGGGAAACTGTTCAGGATGTTGTGTTAGAATACGTGACAGCTGGAGGTTTGATTCCAGCCTTGAAGGGTTCTAAGGGTTTGAGGAAATATCACGGTTTCACGGTGTTATGGCCGTCCACACACTAAACTATATAACTATAGGTACATCGTTCTCTTTCTTCTCAACTCTGTGGTGCTGAAGGATGCACAGCAGCGGCTACTTTTAAACTGTTTTCTTATTTATAACCTTATGTTATTAATATCCTTATCTTTATTCCTTCCTCTGGACGGCCCTTTACATCATTATTATTATTATTATTTTACATTTAGAATGACCCTTAAAGGAATGATATCAGTATCATAATTAAAATATTATTACAATATATTAAATGAAGAATTATAGCAACACTTTTGCATGTTAAATTAACAACTAAATGAAACATGAACATCGGCTTTTTAATCGTGTCCTATGATTAATAAATGAACATATAGGTGCAGCCACACTGCTCCAGTACCTTTAACTCTCCCACACACTCACTTACTGTACTTTCTTTTTTTTCAAAATACTGCACAGAAGCAAATGTACACGGTATGATCCCGCGGTGTACCGTGATACCAGTACAAACCCCTTGGAGACCTTTGTTACATGTCGTACTCTTCTCTTTCCCCAATTTCCAATCTCTACCTCTACAATGATGAACCCTCCCCTCCAAAAATAAAATAAAATCTAAAATAAATGTATAAATAAGTGGCCTTGTACTACTCTCCCATCTAGTGAGCCTCCAGGTCAGCTGCTGCCGTCAGAGACCCTCCACGTCCTCTGATACCGACGGAGCCGCTCTCACACACTCACGTCCCGGGGTCAGCGCTCGAGCGCCTCTCGCTCATACGCGACTACACCAGCCTCCATTCCACCTCCCGACACTCCAACCACCCACAGCAACAAAGACATGAGTGATGCTCCTGCAGCAGAATTTTGTTTTGAACATCTCCACCGTATAATGTTGTTGTTGTGTTTTTTTTTTCCTGCTCTCGCTTCTTTTTGAATCATGTTGGCGGAAAGAAAAGAAACTTTAGTATTTTGGTGTTTTTGCCCCCTGGCACCACATGCAGCGTTATTAGAATTCTGCTCTGCCTTCCTGCGGACTTCTCTCTGAATCAGCCACCTCCACACCACACACACCATATCAATACAAGCTGCTGCACGGCTCCCCATCATCATCATCATCATCACCACACACACACACACACACACAGATAGAACGTGATACATCCACCAGCACAATCCCAGCAAGCCCTCCTCAACATTGAAGTTCATCAATCTTCCATTAGCTGAAGGCCTCGACAAAGAACTCGTGTTTCGCATTTACTCGCCAAATCTTTTTCTCGGGCACAAAGTTCAGCAGATGTGACTGAAAACCCTTCAAGTTATTCTGTATCCATTAATGACATCGATGCATTATAGATGACCGACAAAAAAGGGGACCAAAAAATTGTACCAAGTATGTGAGAAGTGGCTGCATATTTCATGCTTTTGTGAAAAAATGTAAAACAAAAAGCTCATTAGGGCAAAAGTGGAAGAGCTGGGATTTATGAAAATGCAACCTAAAGTACAAGCCTGGCGCCATAACTCTGTCTCATTCAGGATGTTAGGTTTTAAATTTTCATGTATCGCTTAAATATTGTCGTCAACGATGAAGGACGGGTTCAATGTCATCGCTGGATATAAAGGACGGCGTAAAATACTGGAAACATGCCTGGGAAGTTTAGTACGTGACACATCTTTTTCTGGTGAAAAAACTAGGCTGTAATTTATTCAGGAACAGAATGTGACTTATCACGTTTTTAGAGAATTAAGAAACATTTTGCTACTTGCTACGTGGCTCTGCACACAGAAATCCTCCACAAACAAACTGAACACATTAACGTGTGCAAGAATGAGTGAAAGCAAGTGAATGTGATCATCGCTGATGATGTAATGTTTGGTAAGGCAATTATTTCTGCATGCCCACTGAAAAACAATACATCAATATTACATTATCCCAGTGGTTTACCAAACTATTCAGAAAGACCTTCATCTAATCTTTGCTAATTTTCTTGCAAATTACTGGATAACTTTACCCTGAAAATGATACGAAATACAAAAATGAACTCTTTGGCTGAACAGGTCCCGACCGGTAGAAACATGCGAGCACTGAAAACCAGGCCGCAAAGGTTAAACCGTTGTTGTTCCACATTATTCCATCAGAAAACACCAGAGGCAGACTTGACAGTTCAGCAACGGAGACAACCTGGGCCTGTGGCCCCCCAACTAAAGGGCCCCAAACAGATACAGATTCATTACGATGTATAGATATGAAATATATTGAATTATGTTACTATTCTACCTCACTGTACGTCAAAATATCTTACAAAAGACCCTAAAAAATATGTAACTCAACTGTACACTTCCTACTTACTGTGTAGTTAGTTCAGAGTAAACATAGTACATTTACCTGAGAGAGAAATGTTGCTGGTTACGTTGCAGATCAACAAAATATAACAATCCAAATACAACGCATTATTATTCATTGAACTATCCAGCATCATGTTAGAATGTTAGACAGGTGTTACATTCAAGTACATCGTGCTGATGATGCAACTCTTTCACTAGCAGTACAAATGTGAATGCAGGACTTTTACTGTGCACTATTCATAATTTTACTATTATTAATAGTTAATAGTTTTACTACGGGTAAATAATATTTGGAGTAGCGTCCTTCATCTTCCACTACTGCCAATATACCAACATTCAGTCAGCGAAAAGGTAAATCGCTAAATCTGAAAAAATGCACCCAAGTAGCGGTTACTCGCGGTCAGAAACATCGGTGAAATACTTAGCTTGTTTTGACATAACCACCTGCATATAAAGTAGAGCGTAGACTTCATTAGCAGAGGTATTGTACTGGCGGTAACCTTATTAGTGTTAGCATACAAGTTCAAGTTAGCATCAAGTCATACACCGGGAAAATACAGCGTTACTCACGGGGGAACAGCACGCGAACAATTCGCGGCTTCCATTCTGCTTCCTGTTAGTTAACCGCTGCTGTTGACTCCAGGGGGAGTGAAGAAGAGTTCGGTCACGTTATCAGACTATACCTCCAGCAACCAGCAGCAAAAGGAAGTGCTGTAAATGTAGGTCACGGCTGCTGCAGACGACACGCTGGACTTCCAAGCTCCGAGCGTGACACCGTAGTAGCTCGAGCCTCAGCAGGTGGCGCGCGAGCTACGAGTACGCACAAAGGCGTCAGTCTGCAGAGCGCTGAGGCTCCGCCCCCCGCTGTTAAGGAGAGAGGCGTTCACTTGTTTATTCAAAGTTTAGTAATACCGAACGTGTCGCGTGCGGAGATATGCGAAAGGACACACCCACACGAGCCTACATATAGATGGCTTTATAGTGAGACGAAAAACTTCCTGTGGCATTCAAGGCCACACTACGTCCTCTCCCGGGCCTCGCTTAATGTGCGATGTGGGGATATGTATTTTTAAAAAGCCTAAACACTATCCATTTGATTTACATTTTAATGTGCAACCTATTTCTCCCTCACTGGCAGCACTTTGTTTTAGCATTAAGTCCTGAACTCACATCCCATTACATTTTACTACACCAGCTAAAGGGGTCCTGTGAGGGTTTAGGAGGTCTGCATATATAACGAATTGTTGTATATCTGCTCTGTGTCAGCACATTGGGAATGAAAGGGAGAGGCATTTTATCTTCCTATATGTTTAAGTCTCCCTGTTCCTATCCTACACTGGTGCAGTAAGTCAACATCAATCATGTAACTACAGAACTTTGTGGCTCAATGGGACAAATGTTAAAATCATATACGTTTCATTATGTGTTTTGTCGACATTGGCTTTCCTCCCTTGTCGTTGTACTGCTGTTTGTGTACTAACACTAACAATAGTTGCAAAATCAGCCATTTTTTTCGCCTAAAATATGTTGTCCTTTTCTTCTAAATAGTGTATCGAAGTGGTGAACCCCTCTTCTTCATCGCAAACTCCTTTGATGAAGAAGGCAAAATGCAGAAAAAGATCTTAAAACATTTGTATCATAACAAATAAGGAAATGTTACATGTTTTATATGTTGATATGTATGAACAAATATATATTCATCTTTGTTATGTAGACCCAAGGGTCAATCAGAATCAGTGGGTGCAACTCCATTTTGGAACAAACTGTTGAAAATGGACTTATCTGGAAAGCTTTGAGACCCGAAACAGAAGTAATGCATACTTTTTATTCCGCGGATTTAACACGTCATCCTTTCAAAATCACGTTTGTAAGCCAAGTTGGGAACAATCAGACAGTAAAATAAAGCCGCCTCCAGGATCTGAAACAGAAGAAAAAAGGGGCCAACGGGTTTTCGAATCAGTGTTCTACATCAATCTAAAAGTCTGGCTCTGTGATTTGTTGCGTTACCATCGGACACTTGATAAAGCACTGTAGCAACCAGCTCACTTCATAAAACGAGCAATCACGCAGCAGCAGAGGAGCCGCAGGCATCTTGGGAACGTGTAAACCAAAGTAGCTCTTAAACCGGCGAGGATGAATTGTCCCTCAGCTGACTGGTGGATTGATTTCCAGTGTGAGTAATGGTTTGGAGCTGCAGGCCGTCTAGCTCAGACTGAACCCCCAGTAAAGGTGCACAGCTGGGCTGCTGTGCCTCACATTTGAGATGTGTGTGTGGAGGGGAGAGGGGGGGTTCAATATTTATCTTGGCCTGCCACGATGACTCCGGCAAGATAAAACGCACGATGGTCTCGGCGGAGGGTGTGTGATTAAAGATTCATGTACGGAAAGATGTAGGGCGCAGTGGTTGGAGCCACGTGCACCCGCTGATAGGAGATTAACACGGGATGAGCGTGACAAAAACGGGCTGCAAAGTGCGTCGCACCGTCTTTCCTTTTCTGTCCGATTTGAATCATTTTTGCGATTCATCACACTCCTCGCAGGGTTCGCAGCGTACTTATTGCGTTATTTGGGCAAACCTCTTTGAAAATCAGGTGAGCGAGAATTGCATGCTGAGAAAAAAATAAAAAGCTGTTAACCTGGAGCCCTTGCACCCCGCGCGCTGACATGACACTACAAAACCCAATTAACATTTGCAGCTGGCTGATGATTCAGCCGCATGAGAGGGCTCTCTGGATCGGAATGCGTGCAACAGGCTCTCCGGTGGTGCGCGGACGTGCTGTGTTCTGCAAAAAAAAGGGGGTTCTAGCTGTTAACCTTCATCCCGAAAAACACCAGAATTATTTCCCTTCCCCCGCCCCATCAGCTCAGTGTGTTTTTCCTCACGTCTTAAAAGTCAAGACACTTCATTCCCTCCTCCGAGGCAGACTCGCTGACATTTGAGCTCCAGGTAACAGTAATTACCTCTTTGGATAACCGCTTCTATTACAGATGTGTTTGCAGGGCGGTCACAATTCACATCACACCACTAATCTATGAAATCCTGTGACAACGTGGAATAAGGACCAGTTTGAGCACGGATTATTAATTAACTCTCATAAAAGGAAGAGTGCTGATCTATTTTTTTTAAATAGGTGTATATACAGTCCATCCTTATCATCATCATATAAAGAACAGAAACCCTCAGATTTAGCAGAAGGTTCATAACAAACAAATGCTGCCAACATCTGCTTCCAATTTCTAAAGCACCAAATCAAAGTTGAGTTACTTGGCTCCCGTTTGGATCGATACTGGAGCCAATCGATTCTGTAAGCTTGTTATTTAACAGTTAACTGGTGGATTATATAATTCAACCTGCACTTTTAACAAGATGCTTTACTGGCCAATAGATTTTCTTTCTTTCTCTCTTTTGGGGGAGGTCGGTGAACGTTCAACCGGCGGGATGGAGAGAGTGTGTGTGTGTGTGTGTGTGTGTGTGTGTGTGTGTGGGTTGGCTCTCACTGAAGTCAGCAGTCTACATGACCGTGGTAACGGTGTAGTCCTCCGAAACTCAACAGTGGAATTGAATCTGAGTAGAAAATGTATTTTTAACCTATAGAAGTGCAAGCAATCTAAGGATACAGTCACCACACATGCGCGCCGCCAAGTGCGTAAAAACACCCGCGGAGCCGCAACATGCACAAGCTTGAAGTTGACGACAGTTACCTGACACCGGGGTTTCGGGGACCCACTTGGAGCCCGGATGCAGGGACTGGAACACCGTGCGCACCTCCTGGCAGGTCGGCACCTGTCCGCCGGGCAGGGGGAAGAGCTGGAGGAAGGCGCACAGGAAGAGCGTGCCGCGGACCGACGGACCGAGCATGGTGCAGGGCGAGCGGCGCTTCACGGGGAAACCGGGGAGAACGGAGCGACTAACGGCGTAGAGATTAAACTTCAACGCGCTCAAAAGTTACTGGAGTATCCCGCGTTGGCGCTGACGAGGTGAGGCTGCGGCTTCCGGCTCAGCATCCTCGCGCTCTCTCTCTCTCTCCACCGCCTCCTCAATGGTCCGCGAGCTATACTCCGAAGCTGAGAACTTAAAGAGTCCCTCTTTACTTGCGGCTCTGACTCTCAGCTCTCTGCACAGATCGACGAGCCCCGGATACATCTACGCACCCCCCCCCCCCCCTCCCCGAAAAAAAAGCGCGCGCCGCAGCGTGAACCTGCGCGTATTAAAATCTCCCCTCTAATAGTATAGTGATGCGAGCTGATACATTGGCTGCAGGAGTGGAGATAGTAGGAGGGGAGTAATGTGGTGCACGAGCTGTTAGATGAATGGATGTGTATGTGTTATAGGATGCATCCTGAGGCGCTTGAAGTGGAATGGAGATTTTTTACAATAAAGATGACACAAAACCGTCGGATATGATCTGAAAATGAGCTTTTATTGTTCAACCACATGGAGAAAAAAAGTGTACAGGAAGCACTCCGATATGTGTACAAACCGAGCAAAAGTGAACATCAACATCCTCCTCTTATCTTATATAATTACATAAATAATTCAACCACATTACCTAATGGCACTCCATTTTACACCGCTTATTCCACCCTTCTCATCCTGAGTGGACATCTAGACTTCTACTCAGCTCCTATAAGAGCCAATACAGTTGAAATGGTGCCACCTAGTGTTCAGTGTGCACGCGAGGCCAACATTTAGAGAGCTCATCCTCTGCAGATGGAGCAGAGTTCATGTTAAACCAGAGAAAAGCACATCCATCCGACACAACTTCCTTACTCCTACACATTCTATCACACGTGTAGCTGTTCTCAACATCTGGCGGCTTGCAGATGGATACTGTGCAATTTCTTTTGATTTGGTCTAGTATTGAAATTGTGAAGTCATCCACCTGAAAACAACGAGACAAGCAATAATGACAAAAAACAACAACAACCTTAATGTTAAGATGCCTGTAGAGTCGAACGTGACTGCAACAAGGAGGAGGGGTAACAGCTGCTCTCTTGTGCCTGCAGTGAATACGATTTCTGTAGTCTTTCAAGTGTTCAAAGCTTGGAACGACAGAAAACAACAACGAAAAAAACCTGCATCTCTTCCTTTTGGCTGCGGGTCTGAGAAACAGAGAGCTTTGCATGGATTTGCACAGCAGAGACTGAAAGAAGCTGACAGCAAACCAGCAAAACTCGCCGTAAACCCACATGAGCTCCACCTGCAAGCGGGCTGACGTGTGCATGAGGGGGGGTGACCGGCAATACCTGAAGTGCACAAACTGCAGTAGATCCGTGTGCACTACCTGCACTGTGAGCACTTTGGGACTGCAAAGTCGTTCAGGGATCCTTCTACTGTGCTTTAAGCGGCGTATTAGTATGTAGTGTAAACACCATATTTCTTATTCTTTTAGGTTTTTAAAGATGAATCTGCTCTGTGCATCTTCTGTCTGTCCATGATCAGTGAAGGTTTATAGGATTAAAACTGCAACAACAAAAAAAGAGGCTACCACATGTTGGCTCTAGTCCAACTTACAGAACTGAAACATATTAGACATAAAGCATTTCCACCCAGAGACACATTTGTTTTCAGGGCAGTGGAGAATATCTGAGATCCTGAGAAAGAACGAGCCCTCCAGCCAGAAGGAGCAACTAGGGCAGTAGATTCTGAGCTACTTCACTAACTACACTAGATGCACCTTAGCTGGAGGACCCTGAGAGTTAGAGGGAGGGGGGCGATTGATGTACTGGATTACTTCCAACTCCTCCGGGCAAGACGCTCCCATTCTGGAGGCATCTGAAAACAGAAACAAAAATCAATTGATGGTGATGTAGACAAATATTGAAACCGATCCTACAGCTCAATGCAGCAGAATGAATACTTTCTCTGCAGGCTGCAGCCATGTGAGGCGGTTAGCTAGATTAAAACATGTACAAGCAGGGATGTTTTCTTCTACACACATATTCAAGGATTACAAACCTTGAAAAGTCTTCAGTAAAATAGTAAGATAAAAAAACTTTTGGAAAAGCTGAATAATTTTATAATAAACTTGTTTGCCTTGCAATGACCACAGACTGGATATGGACACTTGATCCATCGCTACATCACTGAAAACTTCAGATATTAAAAATAAAAACGACAAATACCTTCAAATATACATAAGATTTAAAGGGGATACAAAAAAAAGTCTAATTTAGATGTTTAATTAGTTTAATGGTCTTAATCTGCAAAATAACCAGTGACTAATCAGGTTATGTACAAGCACTTACACATTATACGTAAGTACTGCAGTAAATGTATTTAGTTTACCTTCCACCATTAAAAACGTACATCCCAGTTTAATAAGATCTTGAAACACTGTTGGAAACCACAGGCTGTTCAGACATAACGGTCCATGCAAAAGCACACACGTGGGGGGGGGGGGGGGGTTCATCTTCAAAAATAGGAGCTGAAAAAGTCACATTACAGCTCATAATGCAGCTTTTTTTTCCCCCTACGAACTGTTATTGTCTTAAAGTGCAGACTATGGGATGTAACCGAGCTACGGTGAGTTCATACATGTGGTCCGAGCGCCTCTGTGTGCAGCTTTAACAAAGTGGCGCCAACAGCGCATTTGTGATGAGACGATGAAGCGCGTCAACTCAATTAAATAATGATCTCAAATCCGCATCCGCGTTTATTCAGTGACGTAACCGCTACACAAACAGCAGCTGGCGAGCGGCGGGTCGATGGATTTGTAACACTTTGCGGATTAATAAAATAGAGCCTTGATGAGCCCAACGTGCCAGAAGCGACGCCATAACAAAAGACTCGTGCGGAATCAACTTTTAGTCAAATAAAGTGATTGTGACTCCCGGAGAACACGTTCAGTTTCAACATACGGGTTATTTAAAAGAAAAATGCATTATATACATTAAGATTAGTGCACAATATTTGTGTTTCTTTAACGAATCAGCAGTCCGAGAAGGAGAAATAGGTACAAAAAAAAAAATACTTTGATTATTCAAACTTTTTTTAAACGAAAGCAAAGCATTATAGGAGACCACGTGCGTTGATCTGTGTCGGGATAAAGAAATAAAACTATTGACAGCCTACCTTTGCTTTGCCTTGGAGGTTTATTCTATCGAGTGACTGCATTGCTGCCCATCCTGCAGGAAAACTCCCCCAATATTGCCACCACGTACCTTGCACCGCGCAGATGTTGTACCCTCCGCAGCCCTCTTTGCGCCAACAAAAAGTTCTGTCATGCATGAAATTGTGAGAGCATCTTTTCGTGTTGTTTTTCTCTTTGTGGGGGTGGGGAGAGGAACGCAGGCGACGCACTCGATGCGGATGTCGTCCTTAAGAGAAAAAAAGAACCCCTCTCACAAACACGGTACCCTTCGTTTTTTTAGGTATTTGAAAATGTAGACTTTCTTTTCTTTTCCTTCTGGCGCGCGGCGCCCCTCGGGAGAACTTTTTCCCCCGCACATGTTTGCAGACCGCACCGCGGAAAGTTTGTATTCACCCAGATCTAGCTCATCCATTCGGCGCTTTGCTGGTCAAAAGGAACCCGGGAGGCTTGTGACCCCGTAACCCCTGTAAAACCCTGCCCCCACGCAGTCTTCTGCTCCGTCTGCAGGAGCACGTCCCCTCCAACCATCCCGCCTCACGTGCACACAGATAGCACTCAGTCATAATGTCTTTATTTGTGTGGTTGTTGCAACATTAATACTTTTAGATCGTTACGCTGAAAGATGCAGAGGCTGTCCAAAAAATAAGCATGGTGGCACTTCCTCCACTGTGGGAACATGGACGCAGCGTCGCCTCACTTGCCTTCTTCCCCGAATGAACTTTAACCCACTTTCCCATACCGCGTGTTTCTCTGCGTCCATACGCTGTTATTGGCGCAGATTAAAGGGGAAGGGAAAATAAACTGCAGCTGCCCATTTTTTGATATTATTGTTTCCCCGAGTGTCTTCGATATGAAGAACTGGTGATAGAGGGGGGGGGGGGGTAATTACGGTCAGTAAGCGTTTGATCTCATTTGCAGGGAAACTAGGGTTAATTAATGGAAGGAAGGTTTTGCATTATGATTTTAAATGTTACATTTTTTTTCTTAGTGTTCTTATGGAGGAATAATGTGTGTTTTCTTTTGGTTGGAGTAAGGGATTATCATTGACCTCCACACAGACAATAGACTGGCTGCCTTTTGAGCAGGCCTCATGTTGGAACCCTCCTGGTAGGGTGGAATGTGTCTCAGTGTTTTGAACTGGGCTTACAACTGGGAGGAGGGGTTATTTTTAGCAATATTCATTTGCATCACTGGATGAATACAAGATGTACGCGATGACTGACTCAGTCCAGAGCGATATCCTGGCGATAAAAGCTACATTTCAATGGAAACAAACATCCCTCTGCTCATCGTTAATGTCGTAGATCACATAACATTTGAGTCTTGGTTTGAAGATTTTTTTTTTTATGAATCATCGACATCTTGCAGAGAAACCACAGGCCATAGTAGGTCCGCAGCTAACAATGATTTTAATCATCGGTTTATTTTTCGACTCATCATTTAAGTCGAGGAAATGTCGAAAAATTGCCGAAGAGAATTTCCCAGAGCCCAAAATTGTTTGTTTTGTCCAACCAACCCAAAAGTGTTCATTAAGGGAACCTCTTATCTTAGACTGTTACTCTTTTTAAAGGTAAAGAATGACCTTCCACGCTCAACAATTACTATTATTATTTTTTAATCCTGTTGATCCACTAACCATTTCAGCACTAACTAGGCCATCGATGTACCAAAGGAGTTTGAATAGCTTTCACAGTGTCATTCCACTCAAAGCTGTGAGACGACACGCAGAAGACTCGTCACTTTAAGAGAGAGATTGCTTTCACAGTGTCTCGAGTGAAACTGCACAGAGATCAGTGGAGGCATCATCTACCTCACTTCTCAAAACGTACAGCAGGTCCGTCTCTGAAAAAAATGAAATTGATTTCTCTGCAACTAACTTCTATTATAATCTGGTTTTGTCAGCTCAAGCCAAATCTCCAGATCTGGAAGATCAACAAGAACACAGCTTCTTTAATGTTAGAAATGTATACAGTATCCCTGCTCGACTCCTTAAAGGGCCGGCACACCATCACAGGTGTTTTCACTTGGCTGATTAGACCTGGCTCGGGCGGAGCTATGCTATGATCTCACACTACAAGCACCATTTAGAATGTGTTGCCCTAACAGCTGCAACACTGAACACGCCCACACAGTAATGAGAAGAGGCCTAATCAGGTACATTAAGTGAAAACACCTGTGTGGGTGGACCAGACCGTGCTCAGGGCCTTCAAGCTGCCTTCTGTGTCCACTAAACTGTTGACGCCACACAAAAATAAATTTGCCATAAAGTTTTTATTTTCATGAATGCTTTCACACTTTTATCCTTTATAAAGTTATGTACACATTATTCGCTCCCATGGTAAAATAAAGAGAATATCCAGAGTGTGGAAAGAGAAGGGTGGGGAAAAAAAAAAAGAAAAAAGAAGGCAACAGAGTAAAAAAAGTAAAGCACAACAAATATTTAAACAGAGAACTCTAAATCATGAAAAATATATAGTACTGATCTTAAGGAATTTGTGTTGACGTCTACATAATATCGCCAGTGATTTATAAACTCATAATTAGAGGTAGGGTTATAGAAACATGAAATGCTTTGCTGGTACAACTAATAACAACTGGGCCAATTGATGCCAACAGCGCCCCCTGATGGGACGACTGTGAACAGCACGGCATGACTGGGCTCAATTTAAATCATATTGTGAAGGAGTTTTCTTTCTAAGTGAATGTTATTTTCTTTTACACAGTCAGATGATCTTGGATATTATTACAGCCCGTTACGCAACAGTTTGTCAGCAAGCTGCAAGTTGGTTTGTGCTCATGTATATATAGATAGATATATATTAATAATTACTCTCGTGTAAATGGGGTGAGTCTGATGCATTGGTGTAGTTTTGAAAAAACTGGTTTTCACATTAAATAATCAAAGGAGTTGATCACGGACAGGATTTTTTTTTTTTTTTTAAAGAAACAAACAGACTTTCAGACAAACTTTCTCTCATAAACTGGTGACATGACGGTGCACTGTGTGCAGGACTTCAGTCTATTTGTGCATAATGTACCACATTCACAGCAGAGTCCCCAAATGTATGTATTGATCCGTAAAGGCCTGATGATAACCATGTGACTATCTGGTGCAGTGTACCAAATAGTGAGAAAGTACAGAAGCTAACAGCCACAACTGAGTGTAGTCTATTAAAACCTTAGAGCATAATGCGGTTGGTGACAGAGCGACATTACACTAGATGTGGATCTGAGAAATTAACTGGTGATGCGTGTGGGACTTGAAATGTACATCTTTACCCTTTTTCATATCGAAGGTCTGGAATTTTCACATAATCATCACGATCCGTTAAATGTCTTTAAATAAGGCAACGTTCATTACAAGGTAGCACACTGCAATTCATTATGAATTAACGTTTGTGTTGCACCACCCGATGAAATATTTCAGTTTAAAAATCTAGTTTTCCATTGTGAAAACAAGTCCCCGTTCAGGTTTGAACATATACGTATGTCAAGCTCAGGCATGCATTCAAACCACTGCTGTGTGTTTTAAACAGTCAAATAAAATAGATGTTGTCGAGGAAGGAAAGAGAAAGAGAACACAGCATTTGCAAACTCAAATCCCATGAGGTATATACTAGAAGACTGTCCGCACACACACACACACACCGTATACCTTGAAATCCCTAATATGCCATTTCAGTGACAATGGCAGAAGTAAGGCAATTATTTATTTTTAAGAAATGTAACTAATCGGCGATGCGCGCGAGGAACTCGATCACTGCAGTGCTCGTCAGCCAAAACAAACGGTTTTAAAAAGAGACGTGTGGATATTTAGACAACGCGTTGACATCTGATAGGATGTGCTTTCTGATGCATCAAAAGGAAATGTTAGTGTATTCTATTAAAAGGCATTCGTATAATCAGACCAATAGACTGTTTTTGTATTCTTTGGTGTTAAGAGTAAACAACTGCATGGATGAGTTATTAACATGAGATCAAATGTCCATTACAGACAGTCTGCCCAATTAAAATCCAGTGCAGCAGATGTTCAATACGAGTCCAATGAAAACCAAATGAGGGAACTTTATCAGGAAAAAGCACTTCCTGCTGACAGTTAGTACGGAGTCTCTTCGGCATGTCCGCTCCCTTTAAATCACCCCTCGTGCTCTCATAATAGATTTACAGCGCAACATATTTTTTTGATGCATCTTCAAGGGCAACACCTCCGCATAAACTGCAATATCATTCCTAGCGTTATCCAGTGCTTATGCTGTAAAGGAGAAATGCCTAATCTGGCATACGTCGGGTACTTTAAAACCCTGTTAATTCATTGTTGGTTAAGTCATCAAATTAATGGTTCCTATCCGTGCTCAGTGTGTGAGGATGCGATCAATTGGTATATCCTGGCTGTCCGTGTTAGCGGTGAGCGGATGGCTGGTACCCTGCAGCGTTATCTGATGCCTTGCTTCTATTTCAGTCACGTAAGCCTCGCTGAGCGCGGCCTTAAAAAAAAAAAAAAAAAAAAAAAAAAAAATCACAGAGCAATTCATTGATTCCTCTATGGTTTTGATTTCCCCTTCCTGTGCCAGCTAATGCATCGTCGAGTACAGCACTGCAGGATCATTTGTGACCTCTGTGACCTCACACAACGCAACCAGAAGGCCGAACCGCCTACGCATTAAATCACCAAAAAATGACTATGTGCTGACCTGGCCAATAAGATCCACGCGTCTCTCCGCCAAAGCCGTATTTCTGAAGATCATTTAAGTCCCTGTACAACACAACAGCTTTACAATAAGGCCATAAACCAAACCTATGCCATTAGTTAGACTAAACATTGTTCAGAGAGAAGGGTTACTTATGTCTTAAACTGTTTACCATGAAGATACATTAGAAAAATAATATATTTATATACTCTTCCTCAGCTTCTCCATCTCTAAAATATAGACACGTCTCTGAGAAAGACTTTCAAGAACACACGTTGGCTGTGAAGGTGTGTGGGGGGGCGGGGGCATGTTTGTCACTTTAAGGGGTCTCGGTCAGCAACAATGTTTGTGGAAAGGTAACAGTTTAAGGTCCAACATTACAAGAACGGACTAAAATGCATTTCATCATCATCACCAAAGAAAAAGCACTATGGTTTAAATAACAGTTCTTGGCCCACTCAAGTTGCTGGATGGAAATCACCTCCACATCCAAACTAAAAAAAAAAAAAAAAACAGAAAGTGAAGGAAGTAATCTTTGCTTTTTTTCCTATATTTTGTAGTTAATATTAAATTTTAATGAAGCATGTCTTTTAGACTCTCTCTTTGCCCTCTGCAGCTCCGGCCACCACCTGCACGTCTACCACCTGATGGGAGCCGCCGTCCCGCCCGCCTTAAGCTTCCTCCGGTGCTGCGGGCCTCTTCAGGTCCCGGATCTGCTTTATCAGATAGTTCTTCTCGTCGCAGAACTGCTCATCCTCCGATCGGTCGGTCTGGAAGTGGCCCAGGAACTCCACGAGCTTGGTCTGGTTCTTCAGCAGGATGTCCAGGACGGGCTGAGTCTTGTTGGGGTTTGCAACGAACACCTTTTTTTTTTTTTTTTTAAAGGGGAGAGAGATGATTGGCAATTTGAAAAGTTTCATCCTAAAATGAGACTCCTCTTAAATGAACACTGCTTTCAATATTTTACCAACTAATGTCGGCAGCATTTCACAGTACAACTGGACTATTAAACAGGAAACAGTTGCACTGACGATACGTGTTGTATGAGCACACCTTGAACACATGGAACGCTTCAAACTGGATGTTTCGGCTGTTGTCTCTTAGCAAGTTCATCATCAGCTTCAGGTTCTCCGCCCGGCTGATGTATTTTGTCATGACAGTGAAGTTGTGTCTGTCCAGCAGAAGTTCCCCGAGGAGCTGAAAAACAATATGCAATTACAACAACGTCATTTTTGTAAGACCATGGGTGATAATGTCAGTAACACCTGAATCTAAAAGCTAGGTGATTTGGATCGGCCAGAGCGGTGGAGCTTCTACCTTCAAAGACTGCCGCTTGGTGACGTAGTTCTCAGAATGCAGGAGCTTCTCGTATTCTGTAAACACCTGACGGACATTTTACAAGTGTATTAATAGGCACAGCAGAAGCATTCTTTTGATTGAAAGATCAAAACCACACAGGAGGCTCACCCTGTCATAGTTGTTCTCCAGGAAGTCTGCACACATAATCTTGTGTCTTGTGAGGAGATCCTGAGAGGCAAAAGAAGAGACCGAAACATTAGAGACAAACTGTTGGTGTGAAGATGCTGGAAACAGAAGAAGAAGAAAACACGGCGCTGTACCTTGAATGAGGCGAACGCGTCTGAGGCGATGTCAAAGGTCGAGAGCTCCACGTAACCGAAGAAGCAGTAGAAGTCTTCAGAGAAGAGCACCGTCCGCGCCAAAGGCTCGTGACGCAGACACTCCCTCAGCATCATTCCACAGTTCAGAGCCACTTCTGCACTCTCATATCTGCACAGGTTAACACATGGCACGCCAGGGTCAAGTCATTAGAATTAAATATATAGGCCACTTATAAAACAAACACTGTAGATGTAACAAAGAAAAACAGCAACAAAAATGAAAGTTTCTTTAAGGAAAATCCATCATAAACACTGCCATTAAAGCATTTCATTGTGGATTGGTACTGATGAGCATTACACTTGTAGGTCTTATTTTCCATGGTGAGATAAGATAACTGGCCAAATGGGAAGAATTAACCATGCAGCCAAAACGGGAACCTTTTAGCAGAAGAATCATCTTCAACATCAACGTTAAATGTCAGGTTTTGCTGTCCATCTCCCACAATCAAAACTGGATGGTCCGCTTTAGAGACGTGACATTTTAGATCAAAGTTAAAAAAAAAACAAAAAAAACAAGGCAAGTGGCAGAGATGGCATTTGATCCACCGACAGCAGCTTCAACAGACCACAATGCAATGCAGCGGATAGACATGTTGCTCTTCCAGCAGGCAGGATGACTCAGTTTTTTTTTTTTTTTTTTTTTTTTAAGAGCTGTAAAACCAGCACTGCTATCACTCTCTTCATCAACACGCGCTACCCACAGGTGAATGCAACAAGTTCACGCTCGTTCCTCTGGGAGTTGTTGAAACACATAACGCGTAATGTGGAAACTCACGAGGCATGTTGAGGTAAAGGGATTTATACCTACAAAAAAAAGGAGGGTGTAAAAAGTGCCGTAAACTAAATTACAGTCTAAGAGTATCTACAGCTGGACTTGCCTTTAGTATATGTAATTGTACATATAAAGCACTCACATCGATCATGTGTCAAACACTGAGTTCCTGTAGCCTGAAAAGATGAACTTACCCTTTCAGCAGCATGAAGAGAATCCGTTGTTGTGTAGAGATGTATTCTACCGTGGGTGTGCGGCTGCCAATCTGACGTCTCACAATATTGCTGAACAAATGAACCACATCCTTCTTCCCCTGTTAAAAAAGAAAGAAAATAAGTCACACGGAGTGGTGAATGGCTGACTGGGTGCTGATGATATGATGTTGGCTTTGGGCATCGATGTCCAAATCACGCATGCAGTGGGTGATCATTTGGTGTCGGCACAAAAAGGATCAATACTTTATACACTAATGAAGTCATTGCAGAAATAAGTGCATTTTCCCCACCTCAAAATCAATCCTCTGCAGGTTGGCAATGAGAGCAACCAGGAGGTTGGTGTTGTACAGCTCTTGTGCGAGCTGAGCCACCGCTTCGGTTTGAGGCTCCTTGTCACCTGTTCCACTAAGCACCTCCTTCAGCGAGGCCAGGTTTTTGGACACCTCCTCTGCGACCTTTATTGTGGAAAAAAAAGAGTTAATGACTGCGACTATCAGCTGGTGTTGAGAATAAGAGACACAAATTGAAGTATGAGACAGTCCATAGCCGACCTTTTCACACTTTTTGCTGTCTCCAGCATCCATCTTTTCCATGTAGGCCACATTCTCCTTCAAACTCCTCACTATGTCACCTGGGCTCTTCTGAGACTTCCCAAAAGGAAAAGGCATGACTGGAGACTGGTAATCCGAGCCCAAATCTCTGAAGAAATAAAACACTGGTTTCAAACAACTATTATATGCAAGCAAGTCAACTTCCTGTACCTCTCTGCGTCAGGAAATGGCTGAAAAAGCTCTCACCTGAAGGACGCAACGAAACAGCTAACTTAATTTTACCGTCCGGCTGAAAAAAAAACCCACTCTCAAAAGTTAAACGGTGGAGTTACAGCGTTAAAGACCATGACAGCACACGCAGCTAGCTAACCCGGCTAACCTTACATTAGTTTTCAAAGACAATGCGAGCAGAGTAGCGCTAAAGTAACTCTTTCACGATAGGTTTCCTCTTGGTTAGTAGTTTCTCAAAAGTTAGCATTAGCCGGGGCGAATAAAAGGCGAACTTTCTAAACGAAATGAGGACATAACGGAGAACAAGACGGTATAACAATGTCAACGTTACAGCAATGTTCAGCAGCGAAGTTGAGCTAGCTTGTGACCTAGTTAGCCGTAGCAAGAACCAAGAACAACCACCGTCAGTCCGTCAGTAGGCGGACAGTAACGTTACCGTGGAAAACATAACACACTGCTGAGATATTCAGTTAAAGCTGTCACGACTCACCGAGTGAACTCTGGTTGTGAAGCTGAAGGAGGCTCGGTGGCTAAAGGTTAGCTAGCTGGCTAGCAAGTTGTCCCCACTTCTTTTCCACTGTAACGCTGTTACTTTGAACTGTCTGTAACGTTATCCGTGATCCGTGGCTGTAGCCGTCTAGCGTATCCTAATTGTAGCTACAAGTTGCTCAAATGGACGACCTTCATAGCTGTGGTATTTCATATGAATCCCTCTACTCGTGACCGTCTGTCACCTCACTCGCTAGCTGCCTAGTAGTGAAGAGAGAGTTGCTGGGCTGGCCTGTCTGACAACTTCATTTCCCTGTTCTCTTCTGTTGAAACTCTCGTCCTCTCTTCATCCCGGGGACACTGGGCGGGTATGTTTTGCTCTACAAAATGACTGCCACCGCTGTTGTCCAATCACTTTAGCCGAGGCGAAGTCGCGGAAACTCCCTCTGCGTTGTAGGTACGCACGTTTCGGGGCTCGCAAATGTCTCGTGGGGTGGACAGATCAGAGAATACACCGGAAGCCCCTTCAGCCGGGCTGCCCTGTAACAGTAAACAAGTGCACCTAAATTCTCGTGAAAAGATAAGGCCCAAAGAATTCAGCATTTTTTTTAAGTTTTGAGAGACACCATTTCATCTTATGTGTGCATGGAATTTAACTTTTGTATTTTGTATTGTATTACTACTTGTAAAACGCAGGATAATCTTTATACCTATTAGCATTAGGTGTATTATTAGTCATTTTATTATGAGGTCCTCAACATCATCCAGCATGTTTAGATCTTTTATACTCGTCAACTCACAACTACGAGCATTTATAGAAGGATAATGATGCTCTTCACTCAGAGCTGTCGATTTAGACCTGGCCATATATAGTGCACTGTAAGTAAAATTGTGCTGCATTCTTTGTACAACTGCCCGAGGCTTTTAAAACTGATCACAACCCTGTGAAACAAGCTGTGTTTAATGGTTTTGACTGATCGTCTGGTTCAAATCACATCTCTATGGTAGAGTTCAAACTGTTGTTGCCAGTGTCTTCAGGGTGTTGCCAGTCCTATGTCCTTATCAAATTACTCTTTATAATAACTATCACATTAAAACAATATTCATTATTCATTTTGGTACTTCAATGTACAACTGAAATTAGCTGCAACAACTGTTTTTTATACTTCAGAACTGACATAACACTTTTAAACCTGCATGAAACATGGCCTGACTGGCTATTGATACATCAATAATAAAGCCATTTCCATGAGGTATTTCTTTAAAGCACTTTCGTCTCCTTCACACTACGACCTCCTGCGTCTTTTCACGATTGAGACATCGCAACGTACGTTCGCCAGCAGGACTCTTATTTTGAAAACCAATGCCCGGAAGTGTCGCTGTCTCGAGCACCGTAGCTAGCTTGATGCTAGTGTGAAAAGCTCACGATCACTTCTGAAGGACGGAAAGAAACACACAGGCGCTGCTTGGAGCACTTTTCCACATTTCTCCATCGTCTCAGCGCTATAAGATTATATTAGCAGGTAAGATGTGAGTGTGTATCAGCGGCAGGACGACAGCCGCGGTGTTCTGTGGCCTATTGTGGCTTCAGGCCGTATCGCTGGTACGAGCTGCTCTCTGTTCATAGGGATCCATCACGTATGGCGCTCTTTACTTCGAAACGGTTTGCGAAGACCCGCGCCTGTCATGACAATTTCCCCTCATTTAAAGGGCAATATTCGCTGTTTTTTTCGGTTTCCAGCAGAAACAAAATGTCGAAGTGTCATATTTTCCTACCAGCGACCTTTATTTCCCCACATGAGGAGGCCTTGGGGGGAGATTTCGGGGCGTTGAGGTGTTTGAAATGTGTTTTTTAGTTCTAGCTGAGTTAGTTTGTTGGAGAAAGCCACACACACACACACCCCCTTCGATTCAAAACTTTGCAGGAGAAATTTTGTGGCACTTTTCATGTTGCCCCTTGTTCTTGTCACAAATCGACCACGACACCGCCGTGTAATACAGGATTGTGCTACGATGGTGTTTTCTGTGAAGAGCAGAGGTTGAAATAAGGAGTGTTTATCTGTTATTCACGCGGTATCGTGTGTTTGCGCGCTGGCTCCGCTGATGCAGCCGCCGCAGTGAAATCCCGGCCTTGCTATCGAGGCTGTAATGGCTCTATCAAGGCGTCGCAGCACACTGCTATTTTACTTAAAAAAGAAACACCCACTGTCGTTTGTGGACTATTAAGGATTAAGTACACCTTTTTAACTAATATTTAATGCATCTGTAATATATTGTGGACGCCATCAAAACAGGCTATCTCTGCAAATGACAGCACACATTCGGAGATTTGATCTCCTCGCCTACGTTCAACAACACAGTGATGGATTTGTAACCGATCTTGCATAATTTTTAAAGGAAAATATTGTTTAACATGCAATACAAAGGTTTAATAAAAAATGCAGCTGAAATGATGCAATTAATATTTAAGTCATCCCAGCTCCTGGTGATGTGTGTGTGTGTGTGTGTGTCCTCACTGCTTACACTACAGTCAAATATGATTCATATTTCTAGAGATAATGGGATGTTTTCAGGTTGGGGCAGACGAGACGGACTAGAATATTGGAGCAGACTGTGTCTGTGACTGCAGAAATAGAAGACGTGTTGCATCATTTGCAGAAACTACTCATTGGGAAGGGGGGGGGGGGGCTGTAATCAGAAGAAGCCCCTATGTGTGTACGTAAACTGGTTTGTCTGATTTACACCTGTTGGTAAAACATACACAGGATCTCACAGAATTCTGATATTGGTCAGCGGTTTCACCGGACACTCTGTGGTGGTTTTAGTCGTCCCACTACAGGCCATCAGAAACTCTTCCCAGCACAGTAGACCAGGGTTAACTGAAGTCGCCAAAGTGTCGAGCTGTAGTCCTGTAACAGACGTGTGGGATCCACCTGAGGCTTTGCTGGGCAAGTGTTTGTGGGACAGAGGACTCTTCTTTGGTGACTCTCGTTGCTCTACTTTTGAGTTACTTGGAGTTTAGCAGCTATAATGGCTCCCTACCATCGGGTTTTATTATTTCACAATACTCACATTTAGTTTTGTGAAAGAACTTGATTTTCCAGAATATAAATGACTCTACAATAACTCAACCCACGAGGGATGTTTCACCAATCAAACCTCTGTTATCACGTTACCTACTGTTACCTCGTCATTCATTCTTATCTACGCTGACAATGACTCCAGTGATTGAGGGCATTTTACAATTGTTTTAACTGCTTTGATAATCTCTATGACAAAGGATCTGCCGGCCTGTGTAATGTGAAGCTTGTTGTTCTCACTTTAACATATTTGTGTTTTGTTTTTCTTTCATCAGAGACTTGGACAAACAAAGAAAAGCCTTTCGTCATGTCGGGGCAGAAGAAAGGAGCTGCAGCGCAGCTGCTTAAATGTGCCTTCTGCAGAACCAACCGGGACAAGGAGTGCGGGCAGCTGCTGCTGTCGGACGGCCAGAAGGTGGCAGCCCACCACAAGTGCATGGTGAGGAGAGCACACCGCTCTCAACCTGTTGTAGCCCGTGGTCCTTCTCGACTAAGGCATGCTTACTTGCAACCATCGTCACTTAATGCAGCATAGTGACCAATTCAGCCCAAAACCTTTTATATTTAGTGTTTTTTTTTGCTGCTGTTTCACTTGTTAATAAGCCTGCTAAAGGTCGGCATTTCATAAAGCAAAAAGGGGAAACGGTTTAAAAAGAAAAAGCTAAATTTGTCTAGCAGAAAGAAGTGATTTATTTCCTGTAAATTCTCTTGAAAGGCCCCAATGTGTCTTCTTGTCCCCTGGGTGATCCTGACCTCCAGGTTGAGGAAACACTGCTCCACAGCCTCCGACATGCCATTTAAAAATGTTTCGATAATTACATCACCGTGATATCAGCTCAGATGCTGGTTGAAACACGTGACATCCATCGGTGTGGATAATGGTGCATCGGCAGTGGTCATGGGGGAAATTAAAATGCAGATATTGCACTTCTCATCCTCCATAATAAAAGACTGCACAAACCAATTTACATTTTTCTGCTAATAAATGTCCCATGCAGCTTTTCTCCTCTGCCCTGGTCACATCTCACTCAGACAGCGGAAACATCGGAGGATTTTCCATTGAGGATGTGAAAAAGGAGATCAAGAGGGGAAATAAATTGGTAAGTGCCTCTCAGTTCCAAATGTATTTCAATTTAAATAATTTATATTACTTGTTGATGTTAACAGCCCCACACATCCAAACACTCTGCACATATGAGAATATGCAGTAGCTGCTTTATTGAACCGATAATAACTAATGATGATGATGCATGCATGTTTTTATACACTTGAGCATATGGTACCCTATTGTGGATACCTGTCTGTCCTGTAAACCCAGTGTGTGTGTGTGTGTGTGTGTGTGTGTGTGTGTGTGTGTGTGTGTGTGTGTGTGTGTGTGTGTGTGTGTGTGTGTGTGTGTGTGTGTGTGTGTGTGTGTGTGTGTGTGTGTGTGTGTGTGTGTGTGTGTGTGTGTGTGTGTGTGTGTGTGTGTGTGTGTGTGTGTGTGTGTGTGTGTGTGTGTGTGTGTGTGTGTGTGTGTGTGTGTGTGTGTGTGTGTGTGCAGAACGTCTATTCACACACAGGAGGTGGTGTTACTAGCTAGTAGCATTACAGCAGATCCCGCTCATGATTTATCTCATGTTTAATTGGGGAATATCAGCTTTTTTCATCTAATAGGATCTAAAATTAGACAAGTTTTGAAAGAACAGGTTGTGTCTCAATCTGATGAACTATTAGAAGACGACACGCTGCACTTGAATGTGTCTTCTTTTTTTTTCATGTATGCGAATCTGACGCTGAAATGCAATTTAATCTAATTGGCAGCATGTCTAATTTAATTTGCATTTATATTGCAAATTAAATAATATCACTGTCGCACATTAAATGTGAGTTACTTCATTATCGTGGTTCTGGCTCATGATATTATATGAAGACTGTTCTGTCAAAGATTACCCATATATATGTACAGGTGCAGTGTTTATTTATACACGTATGTTTACGTTAATTCCTATTATGTATTTACTTTTACTTTCATCCAATACGACCTACATATACATGTTTCTTTTTAAATTGTGAAGTCTAGTGAAGTGTTTGTGCTGTTTTATTCTATCTATATATATATATATATATATATATATATATATATATATATCATTTTATGCTCTTATGCCATCATTTCATGAAATTTACATATTTCCTTTCAAACATTGGTGTCTGTCAAAAATGATCATTCAGACCCACATCGTGGAATCCCGTTTCACATCACTAATTGACAAAGCGTATCGCTAGTTGTCAGCTATTTTTGAATGAATATCAAAGATTGTGGGATTTCTTTCTTAAAGATGTCGGTCTGTTTCCTTTTCCCCGTCAGACGTGTTCCTCGTGCCACCGGCCGGGTGCCACCATCGGCTGTGATGTGAAGACGTGCCGGAGGACGTATCACTATTACTGCGCTCTGAAAGACAAAGCCCAGGTCAAAGAGAATCCCTCGCAAGGGATTTACCTGTAAGTCGCTTCGCCTTTGCTGCCGCACAAACCTACGGTAAACCGAAAAAGATGTTCCTCATTCGTGTTGGATTCAATTTAAAATACATTTGTTTTGCTCCCGAACGTAGTGTTTACTGTCGCAAACACCGGGACGCCTCTCAGGAGGGCATTCAAGGTAAAGAACGTCTGTTATATCATTAGGCTGCATGGGTGAGTGGATTCATCTAATTCTACCGCAAAACATGCTCACACAGCACTCTGTGTCTGTTTAGTGCTTGACATTCAGTTTGATGAAGTCCTTGATGCGTTACTTGTCTCTAAACTTTCATAAAATAAATGCTTGCCGCGTTCTTTTCTCGGATCTTTCATGAGCAGAAAGGTTTGTCCTAATCGTGACTGTCGGTTTGTCGTTTAGATGAAGATGAAGAGGGAGCGGTCGCCAGTGATGCAGAATCGTCGCCTCCACAAAGTAGGGGAAGAGGCCGGTTCGAGAAAGGCCGAGCCAAGGTCGGATCTCGTGGCCAATCGGAAGACGCCCGCTCCACTTCCTCGCAGGCTGCGGACGAGGAGAGCTCCTCCCACGTAAGGCGGCGGAGAGTGACTGGAACGGTGTGTTGTCCGTGTGCGGCCTCTTGTCTTTATGAGCGCTGTTGTGTGTGTGTGTGTGTGTGTGTGTGTGTGTGTGTGTGTGTTCCAGCGAGACAGGTCGCCTCTCCGGACCAGTGGGGGAGACGGCGGTCAGCGCTGCGGCTTCTGTCACGCTGGCGAGGAAGAGAACGAGACGAGGGGCATGCTTCACTCCGACAACTCCAAAAAAGTGGCCGCGCACTACAAGTGCATGGTAAGACTGTGCGTGTGGTGTCACTTTATACTGCGCGTGTGCATTCACAGTACCGCCGCTTTCATCTCTCTGTCATCTGCGACCCCTCCCAGCTTTTTTCATCGGGGACGGTGCAGCTGACCACCACGTCACGGGCTGAATTTGGAAACTTTGAGGTGAAAACGGTCATCCAGGAAATCAAGAGGGGGAAAAGAATGGTGGGAGGATTTGTGTGACTTCTAAACCGTCCAAAGATTTAAAAGAGTTTCAGAAAAACAGCGTATCATTTTTGACAAATTACAAAAAATTGTTGTTTTCCCAGAAATGCACGCTCTGCACTCAGCTGGGCGCCACCATTGGGTGTGAAATCAAGGCGTGCGTGAAGACCTACCACTACCACTGCGGCCTGCAGGACAAAGCCAAGTACATTGAAAACATGGCGCGTGGCATCTACAAGTGAGCTCAACTAGCTTTCACTTCACAGACAGATTCAGACTGTTTTATTGTATTACGTGTTTTTTTTTACGTGGAGATTTTCTCTGTATATTTACAGTAACTGCGACCACACGATCATTTGCACTTTGATGTTTCTCACACGATCATCGGGTTGCCATTAGTCGTTGAACGCCATTATTGTAAAGGTTGTTCACAAATGCCCTTTTGAATCTGATTCAAGCTTTTATTTTACACACGTGGAAATATGATCGATGTTTAACTTTTACACCTGAAGAAAACCGTAGACGTGGGCGTCCTCAACTGGACCTGATTGTCATTTAGAGACTGCTTTTGTCAATTATATTTTCCTGTAAACAAAGTTTGTTTCGACACAGTGTTACTCGAGTGTATCGTGGAGGCCTGACAAACATGTTGAATGCATTATCTTCCTCATAAAACATTTGCAACGCCAATTTTGTTCATCAGTAGAATATTCTGACACGAGCAGCAGGAATGTGTGTTTCCTTTTAACTCTTAGTTCAAACCACATCAGACTTTCAAAGTGAGCGCTGGTTTTTGCATTTAACTAATTTTGGCTTGGCTATCATTGTGTGTGTGTGTGTGTGTGTGTGTGTGTGTGTTTTATAAAGACTGTACTGCAAGAACCACAGTGGCAACGAGGAGAGGGATGAAGAAGACGAGGAACGAGAGAACCGCAGTAGACAGAGGGCAGCAAACAACCACGGAGAAACACCGTCAACACAAGTGAACGGCAACTAGGTGCGTTATTGGTGGTTGCTGCTGCTGCTGCTGCTGCTGCTGCTGCTGCACACAGAAACTATTTTTAACACATGAACACACCTTTCATGTCAAATCATGTCAGTGTTTTCCTACAGCAGCAATATCATGTGCGAATATCACTTTTCTATTTTAGTTTCTATTGGGCTCTGGTGTCAGTATTACGTTTTATACACTTAATATTTTTAATACTTTTTTTTTATTATTGTCTTATTTTTAATCTTGTTTTGTTTGAATTAACTTTTTTTATTTTAGTAGAATGTTAGTTTTCACTATATTTACCTTACTCTTATTGCTATTCTACACTTAGAACTCTATTATTGTATTTTGACTCTATTTTCTTATTCTTTTTAACGTTTCCTGTCACTTCGTCGATGCCGTTCTTACAGGTCGGTGTGGTGGATGTGGCGCGGGGGCGAAACCGGAAGAGCTCGAACACGAGGGACAGATATTTTTTTATACGGAGTCTTAGCCCGCTCACAAAGTCGTGGTCCACGAGCTCCCACGAGTCCTTGTTTTTTTTTTTCTACGCGGTTTCTCCCAGTAAACGGACACGATGTCCCAGAGTGCACCAGATGTCGTCTACATGTGAAGCCCTGTTTGGACTCGACTGGATGAGCCGCTCACAGACCGGTGGTGCTCTGCAGAGCACTGGACGGCTGCAGGACCGCCAACAGCCTCGGCTACTCTTTCCCAAGGAGTCAGCGAAGGGCTCAATTTCAAATACATGTGTTGTTTCCGCGAGTAAAAGCTGATGGACTGATCTTCTGATTGTCACTCACTGCCCCCCCACAGATTACATGACACACACTTGCTGAAACAGATGCATTCTGGCTCTTCCCTCGCTTCTAAAGGACTCTCTTTTAAGAGGAGTCTGTTTGTTACTAGTCTCTCTAAGTTGTGCGGTTTGATTACCTTGTTTCTGTAATCACGTCTTAAGAATACTCTTTTCATGTTAGCCTTTCTTTCTTGATATGTAATATTTTGCTACTGTATTATCATCATGAGTCATTTTTTGAATATCTGGATTTCAGACAGTCGCAATTACAAGTTTCGCCAGCATGCACTTGGATTTCCCCTCACTGTTCAAGGTGGCTTTCTTTTTTTTTTATTTAGCTACCAAAGGGCAATGTAGAGCTCTTTAGAGGTGTTGGCCTGACTTCGTTTTGATGTACTGTTACCTGTATCTCCACAAATGTACCCATGAATGATCGGAAATAGAAAAATATTTTTATTTTACACATTTACTGAGTGAGTCTTTTATTTTGAAAGTGCGTCACTCGAAACAGAGCGGTCCCAGGATGTTAAAGGTGAAGACCTCTGGTGAGGTTTGAACAGTGAGGAATGTCACACGAGCTGCAGTGTCATAAAGTCAGAGCTCTCCATTCACACAAAGGCCTGACCTCCTGCTCCTCTTAAACTACTTCGTACGGAGGAATTTGGGCACTTCATTTATCTAGATTGTCAAATGTAATGCACTGTAATAGGTCACCGTTAGGTCCACACTATAACACGTAGAAACCTCGATGTCGTATGCTGTTGGTAAAGGTGTTGGCAGTGATTATAGGAACGCCTCGATGTCGATGTAGTCGGGCTGCTATAACATTTATAGTCAAATCTGAACTGAACCAGTAAGATTTTGAGGTAATTACAAACGTGGTAGACCTGCAGACCTACAAGCCCTAAAATATACAGAATGTACCTTTTTTTTTTTACTGTATTTTACAGCTCAGTTTTAATGCGTTATGCTGTGTTCCTATTCCATTACCAACTATAAAACTCAGATGTATGTACTGTTTTGTACGAAGGGTAATGCGTTAGATTCATCAGTTAAATTGCAGGTTTAGAGTGCCACTGCCCGTTATACTGAACAATTAAGTACAAATGTATTTTCAAAGACATTTCCAATTTCTCCATCTAGACTAATTGATATTTAATGAAAATGAAACTCTCAACTTGTCCTTTGGACATTCTTCATGTCAAATTTCTAACGGATGTTTTTAATTAAATTCTGCAAATGTTAGGCTGCTCTCTGTCAAGAGGGTTGTGGAACGCTATCGTTCAACCGCTTTTAAAAGGAATGTCTCTTGATTCCTCTGACATGAACAATCAGACATATTTCTAAGCTCCCATTTTAACGAAGGATTTAAAAAAAAAAGAAGCTTGTAGCAGATCTGCTGCTAGCTTTTACTCACGCAAACAATATCTTTAAAGTAAAATCTGGTTTTAGAAAAAAAGAACATGCATACATCCATTCTTGTTCTCCTGGGTCAGTGCACCATTTGATGCTATACTGACCCATGGTACCATCTTAACACCTGGGTAGGTGTCGGTGGCACTGCTCTGTGGTTTAGGTACTCAATAGAGAGGTGTTTCTGCATTGGCACCACTGATGCCAGGTCCGCTGCAACAGGTGTTCACTGTGGGGTGGGTCCGATTCTCTTATCCATTTACATGCTCCACCTTATACCCAGAAATAATATCAGTTTCTGTTTTTATGCAGACGGCTGAGATCTACCTAAGCTGTGACCATGCAAACAACCATCAGAACAACAAGCTTCATACACAGATGTCACAGAACTTCCTGCAGCTATGTGCTGATAACACAGAGATATTAATCAACGGTCAAGATGGTGCAATCACCCAAACATTAAACTATCTTGGTTCACTGTCCCATTCAATAACTCATGGTGAAATCATGGTGTCATCTTTGATCAGAACATCGAGATAAACCTATTAAATCAGTGGTTCAATCCTGCTTTCATCATCTCAGAAACATTTCAAGGATTAGACCATTTCTTTCTCCCAAAAAATCTGGAAACCTCTGTCCACGTCTCCAGTACGAGGCGATTATTAGATTATTGTAGCTCCTTGCTCCCTGGCATCAGAAAAGAAATCTCGCTCACATGACATAAGAGGATATGTATAGTATATGCATGTATATCAGTTTACAGTATGTTCAGTAGTATAAAAAGCAGCGTAGATTAATATTTCGCAGTAATATTACATGGTACAAAAAAGTGTGTGATCACAAGGTGACAGTCTTTGCACCCGGGCTCCACGACTTTAGAATGACCTGCCTGATGAGACCAGGGCTCCAGACTCTGTCTCGTCTTTTAAAATTATACTTTTAAAAAAACATTTTCATTTATTTTATGTGCGTTTTACCCTCTGTGTTTTATTATGTGGTTGTTTTTTGTCTTTTAGTTCACTGTATTCTCTTTGTGTTAAATGTTTTCTACTTTTCATTGTAAATCACTTTGTAACTGTGTTTTGAAAGGTGCTATATAAATAAAGATTTTATTATAATCATTGTTATTAAAGTCTCAAAAACTACTTAGAGTTAGTGTATAGTATGGAACTAGGACTTAGCTCAGGTGTCCTCTTCAGGTAGTGAGGGATTTATATCATATATATATATATCCTTAATAATATTAGAACAAACTATGGTAAAACTGGCAGTAGTGGTACTCAGATATAAACAGCTTAGTTTTACAGTTAAAGACGTATATCTGCCATCTAAATGCACGCCGCGTGCTCCTTTTTTATTTCAACAGAATGTTCCCTGAGTTGCATAAAAAGTAAATAATCAGGTAAACAGCAGTTGTATTCAGCAGTCCAAGGTTCATGACAATGAAGAGCCGAGTACACTTCACTTCTGTGAGGCTGGAGGCGGTTAATAAACTGCTTAATGATACCCGCACCTGTGCAACGACAGGAGATAATGACAATAATGAGCTTCATCTACTTAAAGCCCGTATTGTTGCATTTTAGCGGTTAAAAGTTGGCAACAAGCTTCGCAGCGCGAGCGCCTTTTCCTCCCCACAAACTCACACGCGCGCACACACACACACACACACACACACACTGCGGGGTGGGGCTAACCCTGCGCATTCGATTTGCCCGCCGCGCGCTCGCGTCATCATGCACGCCGCAGCAGAGCTACAGTAGAGCTGCAGCCCGGAAAAGGACAGGAGCCTCTTGTAGCAACGGAGCTAGCCACCTCCATGTGTGCGCTGTCACAAGGCTGAAGTGTCCGCGGAACCAACCTACAGAGTAACGTTACGTCTTTTGTCTCCTCTATTTCAAGACCACGGTAGACTACATATGGCGGGGACCGACGCCGATATGGCGACATCCACACCCAGCCCCTGTGTTGTGGTAAGTTACCCCCCCCCCCAACCAGCAGAATGAAATGAGAGATAGAAGGTGGTCCCGGTAGGTTACCACCACTTCAAAGAAAGCCCACCGGGATGAATAAACACGCTGTTGTTAAATATTTTACCCCGACCTTGTCGTTCGTTGTTAATTACCTAACTGTATGCCTCACATTTGGCAGCACGTTTTTAGCGTACGCTACATAACTGTATGTCCTATGTAGCGTCAGCGTGGCCTGCCTGCGCCCATGGAGACATCACAAACACGCGCTCCGTGCGCCCAGGCGTACGTGTCGCACGAGACATTGCGTCCAAACGCGTGTTTGCGTTCAGGTTGTATTAGTATAGTACACGATTGTACACAACTGTACCCAGAAAGCCAGAAGCGCACGCGCTGCAAGCAAGGGGGCGTACAGTTGCGAATGTAATATAATTTCCAATAGAACAAGATGAATATTTACATTCATAAATAAATATTGAAATTTGCAACAACAAAAAATAAGTCACACAAAACACACAGTTTGGTATCTTTTAAGCTAAAATAGGTGTGAAATCTAAAGTGCTCATCTGGAAAAGAGCGGTTTGGTTGTGTACAGTGATTGTTTTGTTTCTGTAAATGTATGTCATTTCAGTTTGAGTCGGAGCACAAGGTGAGATCCGTGTGCATTTTTGCAATACATGTGGTCACATAAAGTTGACCAGCCACAATGACCTGGCTTGGAATTTAGGAAATAAGTAACCAATGCGCTCTGCTTTACAGGAAATGTCCAGCACGTGGAGTGCCAGTGTGTTACTGTCATGGTGGCAGACCCACTCGCAGACACTGTAATGAAGCATTTTTGCTAAAGGACGTGGAAGATCCTTTTACAGTGGTGTCAAATGTGTACTTTGCTTCCATTCCACTGACCTCGGATCAGTTCATTGGGTCGTTTGTAGTGTTTGACTTAAGCAACTCTCCTCAGTGAATAACAGATAGCAAGCCCAACGGTGGAAAACACTCCTTCACATCATGTGTCCACGAGGACATCTGCTCGCTATCAGTCGTTATTTTGGAGGTGAAAGGCTGGAGCCCAAACAGATGGGCATGTTTTTTGTTTTTGTTATTTTCAAATGTTTTGCTCTAGTTAAACCACGTGTGATCTGAGGACGGGCGCTTTGCGATTCCAGCGTTTTTAGTAAAGCGATGACAATTTGTCGACTTGGGAGAATCCAAACTCGCTCTTGGTCACTCCCATCATTCCCACAGCACCTCGAGCTCTGCACCGGGTTCCCAGCTGTCACATGATACCAGTTATGTTGTCTGGGTTCATGTGGCATGCAGTTTCAGAATCTTTGGTTAGTATTCACCACCACTGACCACTGTCTGTTGCTCGCTAAGCTGCACAGAATCAAGCATTGTTCTCAGAGTGGCAGAAAAAAAACATAGAGGCAGTAAAATGTACGAAGAGGGAGTCAGTGGGAAAGTAAGACCACCATTGAAGCCCCCCCCCTTCCTCCCCCTGTCTCAGATGAGTGTTTTCCATGTTAGGTAACACCCCTGAGATTTTTTTATTTGTAACCCCTTTGTCTCATGTTTTATTTCAGATCAGTGATGATGAGCAGGGGTATGACCTGGACCTTTTCTGCATACCAAAGCACTACGCCACCGACCTGGACAGGGTCTACATCCCACACGGACTCATCTTGGACAGGTGGGTCGCCACGTTTTTTGGCAGCCTGTAGTAGGATAGTGAAAACGGGAGGAATTGTCGGGGTCAACTAAAACTAGAGCGCGATATGTTCTAAATACGGTGATATGACACCAGATGTCATCTTATATTTTCACTGTCGTCTTTCCCTGGTTGTAAACGCTGCATTACACTAAAGTGATGTAATGTTCTGAGCTCACCAGACTGTTCTATTATCTGCCTTTACCCACCTAGTCATTATATCCACATTACAGATGATTATTTATGACTCTTTTGTGAAAGCACCAATTATATGGAGGTATCTATTAAAAAAATATCTCCATATTGCCGGGCACTGACGTGGTGGGTTGTCTGAATGATTGGTTGATAACCCACTTATCACTAAACAAAGTCAGACAGCATTTCAAATTTTAAGGGATCATATATTTTCCAGTGGCTTGAAATCCTATTAATTGCCAAGAAGTTTGCACTGCAGTGGAAGTATTTCATTGTTATACTTGGGAGTGCTGTAGAAATGATAACTGTGCCTGCTGACACAAACAAAAAGGAAATGGGAACTACTGCTGAGTGTAGCAGAAAACTGAGCTGACCATCCTTTCTCCCTCTCCCTCTCCCTCTCCCTCTCCCTCTCCCTCTCCCTCTCCCTCCCACGGGACCCCAGGACGGAGAGACTGGCCAGAGATATCATGAAGGAAATGGGGGGGCACCACATCGTGGCCCTCTGTGTGCTCAAAGGAGGCTACAAGTTCTTTGCAGACCTTCTAGACTACATCAAGGCCCTGAACAGGAACAGTGACCGCTCCATCCCGATGACAGTGGACTTCATCCGCCTCAAGAGCTACTGCGTAAATATATACGTTTTTCCTCTTCTGTATTTGTTTGCACCACTTTTGATGTGCTGCCTTTTTTTTTTTTTTATTGAAAAAACTATACATTTTGTTTTGTTTTTAAAAGATCTACAAGTTTGTCCCGTATGTTTCACCACTGCCCCGCCGCTTTAGGAGACTAGCAGCAGGTCCTGAGTATGAGACAGGAAGTGTATACCGGTTCATAGCATTGGCTCAGCTTGTTATGCGCCATCTTTTGTTTCGGAGCATCTCTGTGCTAGGTTACAACAACCAGGTTTCCATCCAAATATGAACCGAATTTCTAGACAGTCGGTCATTAAACCATTGCAGAGGAAGAGAGTGCAATGAGATGACGTAATGGAGGAGGTGACTTTAATAAGAGGAGTGTCCTCATTGGTCCACACAGATCTGATGTGTGTCCATATTTTTCTTCTCTTCAGTGGAGCAGAAGCTTGAGGGGCAGATGAGTCACACACTTCATGTCTGTTTCCATTGCACTTGGTCACAGTTTATTTTCAGCGATACTATAATATAATATGCAATAAATCAAGCTTCTTTATTGTTTTTTTCAATCAACCACCATGTTGTCCAGTTTGTTCTTTGATCCACTTTCTGCAGCGCTCCAATATATAACGTGAAGTGTAACATGTCCACTTCATTGCTCTCCTCAGAACGACCAGTCGACAGGAGAAATCAAAGTGATCGGTGGCGATGACCTGTCCACGTTGACAGGCAAGGTGAGAAATATGGAGGGCGGCATGACTAACACATTGGGATCAATACTTGTAATAATTCTAACTTAAAACTAAATGAACTTGAAATGACAAACACATTTGACTCCTCCCGTTGTACATCATATAGTACCTCACTGTACGTTGCCACCATTTTAGACATAAACTGACATTTTAAATGACCTGCTAATTATTAGCTGATTAATAGTTTTGCAAACAAGTTAGTGGATTAGGATTATGACAAATGAAGGTGGTGATTATTAATGATGATTATTGTGCTGCACTTGAGCAAACTCACTGCTTTCATGTAATGATTTAAGGACTCGTGTCACATTCACGTGGTGAAATGTATCCAGACTTCTGTTTCTCACTAATGTCATCCTTCTTTTCTTTCTCACACAGAACGTCTTGATTGTGGAGGTACGTACCAATGTTGTCTTCTTTAGTAAAGTGGACGTCTTTCTATTCCAGGACTAATACCATGTTCTTCTCTCATGCTGTGTTTCAAGGATATCATCGACACAGGGAAGACAATGAAGACGTTATTGCAACTCCTCAAACAGTACAAACCCAAAATGGTTAAAGTAGCAAGGTACTTTGAGCACACGTATCTCGTGGAGTCATGTGATGATGATAAACACAATGTTTTTCTGGCTGTTTCGTAACACATTGTGGTGGTTGTCAGTGAAAGGCTGCCTCAGGCTGTTTCTTGTCGTAGCTCGCAGTGTTATGATTGATGATCAGCTGTGTTTCTGTCCCCAGTCTGCTGGTGAAGAGAACACCAAGAAGCGTCGGCTACCGACCCGAATGTGAGTTCCAGACAACGTGAAATGTATAGTTAGTGCAATGTACTGTGTGTACTGAGGCCATGCATACCTTCATTTCAGTGTTGTGAGTTCATCCCTACAAAGACATGTAGCTGATTTATTCGCCCGTTTCTTTCAGTTGTTGGATTCGAGGTGCCCGACAAATTTGTGGTGGGATACGCGCTAGACTACAACGAGTACTTCAGAGATCTAAATGTAAGTATTTGATGAGTATTTGACGTGATGAGTGAAGTAGCTCACGTACTCATTAGAGTTGGTATGAACAGTTTGTACCTGTGTGTTAATGCAATAGCACTCATTGGTCCTTTTCTGTTTCAGCATATCTGCGTCATCAGTGAGTCAGGGAAGGAGAAGTACAAGGCATGAAGAGCACTTCGTCATGATTTTTAACTTTCGGTTATATCTCCCCCTTTTGCTGGCCGAATTTGATATTTTATCGCTTTATATTCGTGTCGTCAAAAATAATCGGCCTGAGGACACACTGCTGGAGTGATCACTCTGTTTTAGCACACACACACACACACACACACACACACACACACACACACACACAGCAGATTCAACCTTTGAGACAATTGATTGCCTTTTAGATGAAACCACGTCTGGGTGAAACAGCATGGAGCCGAGCTTCACCTGACATTAGTATAATGCTTCTATGCCCCCACGCTGATTCATTCTTTTTTATTAAAGCAATGATGTAATTTATTCAGAGCAACGCTGATAGCTTTAAGGACAATATTGTACCACATTGATTTGACAACCTCTCATGACATGAAATGAAATATTTTTTTATTGTAATTCTACTTTTACCTTTAACTAGTAATAGCTGTTTAATGGGCACTCTTAAAGATGATTTTGCATTTTCTTTACATCTGTATGAGTATTTTGGGACAAAACACATTTGTGTGCTACTGTGGTGAGTCATAAGATTTTCTTAAGATAGATTGTGTTAAAAAGCAAACGTTGGCTGCTGTCCCTAATTACACACACAGATGATATGAAGAAGATGAAATATCCTCTTATTTATGAGTATTAATGTAATCTTTGTCTTTTATGTTACACAAAGAAATGTGATGCATGAAGGCTTTGTTCACACGGAGATCTTACTTCTGCTGGAAAATATGTATAGTGTGCAGATGTGTAAATGTTCAATGGATACTCAAAACTTAAGTTAAAAGTTATTCAATCATATTTAAAATACGTCATCTGTATTTACTTGTCATTGAATAAGAAACTATTTAAATAGCTGTTTTTGTTTCTACATTTCTACATATAAAACATTCAATGTCCCCATTTTACATCACTGTAAACCAGTGTCGACTGAATTTTTCAATACCAGTCATTAAATGTTCACACGCCTCCTCTGACTACTGCATTTTACTGCATGCTTTGTGTCCAATATTACACCAAATACTTGTAACATTGAAATCATCTGTGGCCAATCAATATAGGAAATACTTTCTAAGATCAAAAGCTTTTACAGTTGACTGAAATAACTACCTGCTGAACGCCATTTTACTTTTTGAACAAATGGTGATTACAAAGCATATATTTCTCCCGTTTGCCATGTGTCCAATAATGCAAAATTATTTGAGATTGTTGTCAAATGTATTTTTCGACTATTTTATACTGATAGAGCATGGATGCTTTGCAAATCAAGAAAACTTGATTATGGGAATACCATTGTTTATTGATCATCTTATTTATGTAATTGATGAAAACATGTACTGGCCAATGCTTGATAAATGCTTTCATATGCTTGTTTTAATCTGATTCATATTAAATCAATGCTTGTTGACTGCTGGTTACACTTAACACTGGGTTAGTCAGTTCAGACACTATACTGTTAATAGTCTGAGTAGAGTTAATGGGAAAAATACATCTTGAAAAACTTCAAATGTGCCATGATGATTAGTATAAAGTTGAGTCGGATTGTCAATATGAACAGTGACGTGATTGGCTGCTGTAAATAAACTATCTGCGTAGGGCCTCCTGCGAGCGAAGCTGTGAGAAGACCAGGTAAACACATTTTGATGGAGCTACATTTGTCGAGCTACTCGTGTGATGAAACATTGTACTACTGACAATGCCGATGGAGAGAATGTAAAAGTATAGTCGAGAACCAGATGCAGCTCTCCACATCCCGCCAGAGCATGCCGGTAAATGAAGCTGTTTCATTGGACGTCCTGCTAACGTTAAAAGGGGCGTGAGGTTGCTGCTAGCGGCTAACCTAGCGCCTGTGTGATCATCTGGGACCTGGTTCATTCTTGGCGGCGCCCTGCAGAAACGAAACGACGCTATTGTAGAGCAGGTCATATTTGCAATAGACGAGGTTTAGTTTACTTATTTGAGCCCTAGAAGCTACCCGACTGACGAACTGGAACATTTAGTTAGTGAAGTGGTGCCTCGGCCTCCTGTGGACATGGCGTTATGGCTATCGGAGTTAATGCTAACTTAGCTAGTTAGCCTAGCAGGCTAGGTGGCTAAGCTGTTAGCTGCGGATGGAACAAGGTAGCGGGAAGCGTAGCGCAGCACTAGTTTACATTAGCTAGATGGTAGACTCGCGTTGTGAGAAACTCTTGACTTCAGCCTCGCTAGACTAACGTTAACGTCATCCACGTTAAGACTTGAGGCGAACATTGGCTTTGCAATTAAAGTAAGTAGCTCGTGAGTTTAGCTAACGATAGCTCATTTAACGCGCTAACATGCAGTGCTAGTTTAGCATAGTAGCGTCTCAGTCGTGCTCAGTTTCTGCCTTGCAACAGCAGACAAACAGGTCGGTAGCTAGCAGTTACCGGGCATTGTGCGGTATGTAGCCATGGCATGCTAACCATCCATCAGGGGAGTTTGAGACTGGTCATAACGTTACAGGCAACGTTTGCGCAAACCAGTTGTGACTGATGATATAGTCGTGGTATGCAGAACTGACAAAGACAGCGTTGTTGTGAGTAATAGCCAGGGTTAATTGGCTTCAACACAGGAGTCGTAGACCACAGGGCCTTGCAGATTGCAGTAAGTTGGCGACATTTCGTCGTATTGAGGATGTTTGTTCAAAAGGTGTAAAGTTAGCAAAGTTTGGAGAGCAACGATGTAACGCCACTGAGCTGGTTAGCCATTTTGAGTTCATGAATTGGTGGCGGGCAGCGTTGGCTAGCAAAATGAACAATTCAGGAGTCTTGCCACAAGAAAAGATGGAACTGGATCTGGAAATCCCATCTTCTCTAGTTCAGACCGACGGACACCTAAGACGATCCAACAGTGCACCCATGATAAATGGCTTGAGGTTTCTACAGCATTGCTGCATAGTATTTCAGTGACCGTGTTTGTCCTTATTCCACACACAATGAAGTAACCACAATTACAGTGACCTCTTGCTGAGAAGACACATGGCTGGTCTGTTTGTCATTGCAGTGATAACTCCCAAGTGTTCCAGAGAGAGGTCCTGCGTAGCCGGAGAAATAGCACTACAGTTGTCAACAGGCCGAACATGGTACCAGACTTTTAATCAAACACATGTTCACTCAAGTACCGTGTGTCTGAATGAATCTGCATTGAATGTTCTCCTCTCCACACGCGTCCTTCTTCGCAGGTCCCTTCATCACCCATTCGCGTCCCCAGCACCAGACTTCATCAGATAAAACAAGTAAGGAAGGGAGGTGATTGCTTTCGACACCTTTTTGAAAATGTTTGATGTTTAAAGGCAGCATGTCAGACCACCGTCTCCCTCTCGAGCCATAGGGAAGTGATGGTGTCTTAAACAACATGCTAGAGGAACACTGTTTGGAGTCCACAGGGCCATCGATCTTAAAGAGTTGATCATTTGGTAGTATCGGACTCCTACAGATAAAATGGTGGCTCTGATGTGGTCCCCTGGCTGAACTAGGTTTCATGCAGCCTTACTGCAATGGCGTGTTGGTAGAATATATGTAATTCAGATGACTTGTTGAATCAAGACCGTGTAACCATTAACCCTCTCGTGTGCTCCTGCAGGAGGAGGGTGTAGACGTGATGAACAGGGAAACTGCTCATGAGCGGTAAGCTGTGTATTTATCAATGCAGTTTGGTGGATAAAGAGATTTAGTTTGAATTATTACTTCTGAGTCGCTGACTCACTTATTCCTTTTTGTTTTCACACAGGGAGATCCAAGCCGCCATGCAAATGAGCCAGTCCTGGGAAGAAAGTCTCAGCCTGGTAAAGATTGACTCTTCATTACCCCCCCCCTCCCCCGACCAGTGTTGTTCCCATGTTCTGTTGGTTTGAAACCTTGAGAGTCGGCTCTGTTTTGCCTTCCCTCTGCATGTTTTTTGGCCTCGAGCCATGGATGGCCGCTCCATCTCAGTGGAGAGTGGACCAGTACAAACATGCTAGATTAACAGTGAAAACATTTGGAGTTATCAGGGCCACCAGTCTTTCAAGGTCAGGCTGAGTTGGTAGTATAATACTCCTACACTCTTTTCTTTTTGTAATGCTTTTCACGTCCTCACTATGTAGTACTGTAGAGATGTGACGCACGTGTTTGCTACTTGTGTGTTCTCAGAGTGACAATGATTTGGAGAAGTCCGCGTCTTCGTCTCCAAAGCGCGTCGACTTTGTTCCCGTGTCGCCTGCACCGTCTCCGACCAGAGGGATTGGGAAAAAGGTACGTCTGACCTCCGCACGGGTTACACGCACATAACCTGATTAGACTGTGAACGACCAGATGAAGGAAGCCGTTGAAGCATTTTCATGGTTTGCGGTCACTTGATTCTCCTAACGACTTGCAATCAGGGCGATGAATGGAAGCCTGTGTGGCAGCCTGCAGGAAGCAATTTATTGGCAGCAGGGAAAAAAAAAAGTTTCTTTCGTGCAAGCCACACCAGTGTTTGTGTATAGTACCACTACATTGCATTTGATTTATTCGCCTTTTTGCTGCGTACTTTTGTGGGAGGGAAAAGATTTATAGAAGTTAATCAAAAGGTTGTTAAATAGATATACTAACACAATAGGAACACTCATCAGAGTTCTTAATTTCTTGCAAAGCAGCAGTGTTTCTCTCCGTCACTACAAATCCTAGTGAGCAGCAATGGCCTAACGCCCAGCCCAGTCCCCAGCCCGACGCGACGCTTCAGGTGAGCAACGAGTCGTAACTCTGTAACGTACTGGTGTTGCTTTAGTCTTGTTCTAAATCAGTGTATTTGTAACTACTGATTGGGGCTGAATGTCTAAATCTACTGGTTTGACAAAGTGCGTTTTCTGTTCTTCTTAGCCGACGGAGTCAAAGCCCGATCAACTGCATCAGAGCCAGCCTACTTGGGCCATTAAAACGCAAAGGTGAGGTCCCACACGAAGCTTCACTGATGCTGTGAGAATGTTTTCTCTTGTATCATTTATATGACACCACGAGGGGCACTTCATTGATGGATACAAGTGATCTGTTCTATTATAATTCTGACTCAAGATTGAAGGCAATAGAGTATTGTAACTAGAGTGTTCTCTATGCATAGTTATTCAGATATTATATTCTAGCTAAGTGCTTTTCTTGGACTTAGCTTTTAGTTTAATTGATTCTCTTTTGTGTTTGATCACATTGAAAGAGTATTTTTTTATTCATCTAACTATTGCAGACTGCAGTGGCTCTCTGGTAATGAGCTGCTAATATCTGAGATTATAATTGCAATAAAACAATTGTATACAACTGTACCTTTTTTGGTGGAACTTGGGAACTTATTTTTGGAGCAAATCTCTAAATGAGTCCCTTTACCTCTGCAGGTGAGATGGAGACAGAGAGTCAGCCCAAGAGGCTCTTCCAGGGCACCACCACCATGCTGTCCTCTGACGTGTCCAACCTGTCAGAGCTCAGTTCCTGGTAAGACTCAGTGGATCAAACGATGTCGTGTTATGATGATCTGTGCAAAAAATAAACACAACAAACTAACTTAAATATAGTTTTCAGGTCATTGACTCAAATTAGAGTGTTTTCTATTTAGATTCATTCGTTTATAGTACTAAATATTACAGTAATGGAATTAAATGTGAGACTTTCATTGTCTCTCTCCCCCCCACAGTGAAAGTATTGAAGTCTGAAGCCTTCAGTCTTACTGAACTTGCCTTTTTTTCCTTTCAGCCACTCTCCAGATTTGCTGGACGGCAGCCTCAGCAGCGTCGGATCCTCCACAGACTCGCCGGGCAAAATGGAAGGAGTGTCTCCTTCCTCGTCCAGCAATTCGCCCTTCGCTTCCCTCCAGGATTTGTCCCCAAAGTGAGCACGGCTTAGCGAGAGACACTGTAAAGGACTGGGACTGGCCTCTCTTTAGAGAACAAAGTTCCCTGAACAAAGTTCCCTTCTCGGACCCCCCCCCCCCCCCTCACCGCCGTGTTTGTGTCCGAGCGGCTGTTTTCATGGCTACGTTTCGGAGGGTCTAGGTATGTTTTGAATTAAGGGAACGAAAGCCATGGATGGGTTTTGAGTGTGGAAGGCCGAGCGTGACCAGGAGTCACTGAAGACACTGAGCACCAGCTGCTAGTAGAGGATCTTGGATGGTGCTTGGCTTCGTTGTGATATTGTGTTCATAAGTGGCTATGCTTTCTTGTCAGACCAGTTCCCCTCACTGGAGAGACATTGAGCACTGGACATGAAAAAAAAAAGAAGACAATTTGGATGTGTCCATGTTCCCCGTCTTTGTGCTGGAGAACGTCGGTCCACAGGTCTTTTGTATGTACACAAGTCTGCAGATTTTGTAAGAAGATATTTAACTTATTGTTTTCCTCCTCCGTTTGTAATTATGTACATATTAACCGTGTCGGATGTCGTACATAGTTTTTAAGTTTGTGACCGGCTGTGAGGTGAATGTGCGCACAGGTCTTACACAGCAGAAGGGTTTTCTTTGTAAAGGAACAAACTACTTTGGCGCTACACCTGTGGGGATTTACTTACTGTTTAACTGTAAGAAGTTGTGTTTTCAGAAGATTTTTTCTTCATATTTTTACGATATAGGCGATTTAACGGTGGGGATTTTTTATTTTATTTTCCAGTTTGGCTTTCATGCCCCCCTCCCCCCCGTGACTTGCTGCAACTTTTATTGCCTAGTATGAACGATTCATGCACCTGCAGTTGGAACGTGGCTGGAAAAAGAAGATGCTCATCACTGTGCTCTCAACACTAAAGGTTCCTCTGTATCCTGTGTTTTTGTAGATAAGCAGAGTATAGAAACTATTTTCTTTCTACTGGGGGAATGTTCTTATTTATGGAGAAGAAGAAAAAATAAGTTTATTATAACAATCGGACGGCGTTGAATTTCTCACCATTTGTGTTGTCGTTTACAGCTAATCAGCACAAACAAAATGGCACCGTCGCATTGTGAGGAAGAGACTGCTGTGGTTACTTTTATTCAAATAGCTTTTTGCACAGGATGCACAATCCTGTGACGTTTCAGCCCGTGTGTAAGCAGGGCAGAAGTGAAACTTGACTTTGTCGTAAAACATGATCCAAGAGTGCAGTATGTAGAGGTAAAAGCCTGTACTGCCAATTTTGTATTTTTTGTTTTTGCACCTAAATTGAACTGTCATGGCCCCATGGTGTCCATATCCCCTGTGTAACTTATACATATGAACCCTTTCATGGCTCTGTTGCCATTAATGTGTATGTAAAAAAGAGAGGGCGCCCTTTTAACTTAAAGAAGTGTGGCTGCAGTTATTTTTTAACAGAGTGTCTTTTTCCTCGATATACAAATCAGAAAAATCAGTCGGCCTGCCCTGCTGTAAAGATATTTGATATTTTCTGTCCTCTTATGAAGTGTTCAGGGCATGAATTCAGCAAATAATCTTCTGTGTGTGACTGCAATGGAAAGGCTGTAATCCGCCACGCTGGCTCACAACCTGGCTGTGCTCGTGTCTTTTTGTGATTGTAGCGGACGTCGGGACGAAATAAATTATTTCTTTATTACGAGCGTGAAGCTGTTTTGAATGTTCCAAGGAGAAGCTTTTTAGCACTAAAACACACGACTGTACAATGTAGGATGGTGTCATTTCTAAACCTCAACCAACTTGTAAGGTACACAAAATAACCTGATCTCATTTCATACCAGACAGCTGTATTGAGCCTTTTATTAAACGTTCGATGGAGCATTGATGTAGCGAACAAACCACAGTCTTCAACAAGAAGGTTTCTGCTTTGGTGACATGTGAAAGTATCTTTACAAACTCAACCAGATAAAGTGTCCACTCATGCAAATAACTGCATTTAGTCCTCGGCGTCTACACTAAAAATGCTTTAAAGCATCAATATAATGACGGTTACAGGTCGATACCATAACATTTGAATGGCTTTATATACACGTGTATAATGTTTGCATGTAGGTTCCTTCACACTCGAGTTACTCAGTCTGGTACATAACGGCAACAGAAACACGGAGAGTATGAGCTCAAACAACACTTTGAATGGCCTCGTGTTTCCTCTCCCTACCACTCCTTAGACCGACACACTGGGCGTCTCCATTTGCGCCGGTTCAGTTTGCGTACAAACACAAATAAGCGGATTTGAAAACAAGTATACTAAAATGTATTTTGCAGGGGGCGGAGCCAGCTGAGTAAGTACCACGTCCCCGTCCGCTGTACTCGTTGAAGTGTAGCAGAGCCTCCGGGTGTGAGGGTGTTCTCTCTGTCTTTAGATCATTTCCCCTCCTCCTCTCAGCACTTCATGTGCGTAGGATGACCATCGTAAGAAGACCTAAAATATAACGACAAAACATTCTAGTTCACATTTCACTTTTTTTATTTTTTAGACAAATTACGCAACCTCGTTTCTTATTTTTGCTCACCGAGAACATAAGCAGCTACAAGTTTCTTGTTAATACTTAAGTGGAGGTAGACAGGCACAGTAAATTCTTGCTCCCCCAGGGTCGGGAGCATCAGGGCGGCCATACACACCAGCCCAAGCAGCACCGTCAGCAGGCTGGGGCCCCCAGCAGCAGGACGGCTCTCTGTTAGGCGCACACACACACATGCACATAAACCCAGTGGTTAACAAGTGGATTTAAAAGGATGTAAACAAATCCCCTGAAAAGACCGGAATCATTAACGCGTTAAGTGTGTAATACTTTCTGTGGCTCTGAGCCATGAAAGCACACTGGTTACTACCAGAGATGTGAATCTGTAATAATGGGACAGGAGTAGATCGTGTACTTGTTAGGGGACTATTTTCTGTCGTGGATTTAGTTCACTACTTGGCTACAGGACGGCGCATGTGGGATTGGCTCAAAATAAACTAACTGTCGGTTAGATCAATTCATAATATAATATAATTGTCGGTGGCTCTTTTCACCAGATGTGTTGACAATACAAGATATATTGCAAATCAGACTGTCCTTTAACACATTTAAGAATTTTAGAGAGCGGGAAGGAGCTATAGCAGGGGTCTTCAATTAAAATTCCAAAAGGTCCAGATTGAGAAAATCTCCTCGGGCAAAGGTCCGGAACATTACAATAATATCTAACTTGCGCCACATCTATATATTCAAGAAGTCTAGTAGTAGTAACGTCTCTGTGTAGTCAACAACTGTCAAATCAAATAAAGAAAGTACACATCAATTATATTTTAACAATTATTATTCTCAGTTTTCAAATTTAACTGGATGGATTATAAATAATACATAGAAATACATAAATAAATGTTCTTCTCTCATTTCAAGTAAAATAATGGCTCCATCTAAAAATAAAATATACAAAAAAGAACTTTTGAAAAACGTACATCTTAAAAGAAAGTGCTTGATTTTATAAAGATGAGCCTTGTGTCTGAGGCTGCTGACAGGTATTTGCTTGATTTGTTCACATAACTCTTCTTTTTGTTTCCCCTCAAGTAAAGTTCCAGCTACACTCATGCCCTCCTTGACAACCTCTCCATCAGTGAATGGCTTTTTATGTTGACCCAAAATCCAAGCAACTTTCAGGGAACATTCGTAAGCACGTCGTTGGGCAGTGAATGAATGTGTTAATATTCTGGTGGAACGTTCATATTGGGCTCTTAAATGGTTTATTTTCTGTGCCCTCAGTTCGGATTGGAGTGGGTATGTTTGGTCTCGTTTCACATTGGCGCTTTGAATAATGGCCACGGTATCTGAGCATATGAGACAGAGAGGTTTAGTAGCGCCAGCAGGAAGAATGAACAAATACGAGTCCGTCCATTCTTTGTTAAAGCTGTTTTCGAGGTCCACCTTTCTCTTTTTAGAGCACGCCATGTTAACTTGCTTCTCCGACTTACTCACTTCTCTCACTGCTCTCGCTCCGTCTCCTGCCTGTCTGCGTAATCTCACTCGACTCACGATGCATTTTGGAATAAACATTCGATTGGCCGAGTAGCGTCACGTGAGATTATTTACAATGTATGTAATTGGTCGGTGTGTTTCCTGAACTGCTGAATGAGTGCCGTAAAGGCCAGAAAATCTGCGCAGGTTAAAACAGAAGCGCTCCGCCAAAATGTATAATTCTCAATTATACGTCCGGGTCCGGATAGGACAGCGTCTGGGTCCGGACCGCGGTCCGCCTATTGGCGACCCCTGAGCTATAGCATAAGACCGTTTTAGCTAAACAACCCAAGATAGGGTTAATGACACTGAAGCTGATGAACTGTAACTATGTCAATCATGATATCAGCAAAGAATACATGGTAAACACCTACCTATCATGTGGCAAGATCAAATGTGAAGGTGATCGCAACCTGTGTGTTATTATTGTCATACTATGTTTGTGAGCCCAATGGCTTTATAAAAATACTAGATAAGATAGGCCGGTAGACAGTTCTGTTCACAGACCACAAAAAGCAATGTAAAGCACCGTGTCCAGTGAAAAGGTCCTGAACGTGAAGTTTATAAGCATCTGGCTCCATCTTGTGGTAAAACCACACAACGGCCCTTCGCCCTACCTGTCGGACACGCAGCAGTCTGCTCGAAAAACTCGCTGACCGCAAACTGCTCTTTGAGTCGGCGCTCCTCATCTTGGGAGCGGGGGCTGGGCGGCTCCTGCGAGGCTGAGGGGCGGAGCGTGGCCGTCACCTCTTTGTGGCCCAGGGCTTTCCGCTGACTCTGCTCCGACACCTGCAGTCGGAACTTGTCGTACACCCCGTAGTGGCACGCGCGCACATCTCTGTGTCGGATTACTCTGTTGTGGACACGAGAGAGTTAGATTGACTCCTCGCACGGCCAGATGGGAACAAAACAACCACCTGACTTCAAAAAACATACAGTCAAATTTGCCCAAGAAACCTAAAAGTCAAACTCACATGTCGACACAGCACTGTGGCTTGACCGCTCCGGTGGCATCAACCACAGTGTATTTGTTTGGCGCTGTGCACAGCACTGATAAAGAGAAGAGAAAAACACACACACACACACACAGGTTATCTACATTATCTGGTGTTTGGATCAAAAATAGTACAGCATACACAGAAACCCAAATGGCTCGTGTTTTAACCTGCACACTGACCTTTAAACTTGAGGGCAAACTCATAGGGGTTGTAGAGGGTGAGCACCTGCTTGTGAGACGTCTGCTCATCGGCGTAGAAGATGAGCTCAGTGGGGAACACGAACACGGGAAGGCTTCCTTCCACCAGCTCAGGCTGTCGATGCTGCTGCTGCTGCATTGGCTCCAGCTGAGCTCGTCCCCTTCCCCGTCCACGGTCTGCCTGGGCCCCCCCACCCCTCTCGCCACGAGCTATCACGCTGCGTAGACTCCCTTCAGGTGGAAACGGCACTTCCCGCTCTCATCGCTTCAGGACCACGACGCGTTACTGTGAAGAGACACGGGTGAGGAATGATAAGAGGCCCTGGCATGCCACTTATTTACATTTTGTGAAAAATGTTCCAATACATTTCATGAGGAAATAATGTATTTGTTATTCCATGTATGCATCCAGCAGCTGTTGTTTTGAGTTACTTTGCACCTGAATGTTTTGCATGTGACAAATACAATAAAGCTCATTTAATTCCCTTCAAAGGATTCAACTACAGCCCAACTGATACTGAGGCCAAGACTAACATTGATACTTAAGAGTTAATAACTATGTAATTCTGACACCGTTTTATAAACCACCTCAAATATGTAACCAATTCCACTGCCCTGGTAAAAAAATTAAAAAAAGAAGGCCCAACAGCCCTTTAATTTCCGAAGAACACTGAGCAAAACCAACATGTCAGTGAAGCAGCTTGTGACCTTCTACCACTGATCTATAGAGTGTACTGACATGTTGTATTACAGTGTGGTATGCCAACTGTTCAGGAGAAGACAAAAGCGCTCTCCAGAGAGTCATAAACACAGCCCAGAAAATAATTGGACATCCCCGCCCTTGCTTAAAGAGATCTTCTTCTGATCACGCCTCCTCCTCAGAGGCAGCAGCAGTTTGGAGGATGCAACTCACCCCGATCTCTTCTCTCTGCTGCCGCCTAGAAGGCGCTACAGGGTGTTTAAGGACTACACGTCCGGGCTCAAAAACAAGTTTCTGCCCAAGAGCCATCCTTGAACTGAACACCTCAAAAGTCCCCCAACATCACCAATATAACCACACCCCCACACCACAGGACTAGAGCTGAAATAGCTAAAAATGAAGAAATGTGCAATACCTGTATACCTGCAATGATATATCTATAAAGTGGAATAGTACCTGTATATGTCACTTACGTCACTTCTGTTATCTATTGATTAAGCACTTCTACTGCATTTTAAAAATATGTAATTGCATCACTATGGCAGGTGCATGTGAGGAGTGCTAAATGTGCAGTTTTTGCACAGCAAATTTCGTTGTACACTGTGTGTAATGACAATAAAGGGATTTATCTTCATCACTTCTTGTTACTTATTGAACAGCATACATACTGATAATCGTTACTAATAAATGTGTCAGAACTGCACACTTAATTGCCAACATATATTTCTTTAAACTAACTAAACTTTAAATGCAGGACTATTATGTAATATAATCTATAAATTAAGTATTTGGATGTTGTTGTTGTTGTTTTCAGCCAAAGGAGTATAATTGAATAAGGGTAGAAGGCAGGCCGGATCAATTTAAGTTCATGGAACTTACTGAAGTTCAAAATGGCAAACATACACAAAGTAAACTCCATGTGGCTGGTCACGTGCCCTGGTGTGTTTACATGGTTAGGGTAGAGCTCAAGGAACCAGTCTCGTGGTGTTGCAACACATTTTGTACTCAATGTACACACTCAAAAAAATAATTATATTTGTAGCAACATAGCTTTAACATCAGTCAGGTAGTTGTGTACTAACTTTGCCCTCTTGGTATTTGTATTTGTATTTGGATAAGATGTAAGCTACCTTAAACTGCAGTGTAATCATAGGTGACAACGCTTTTTGCAAGTGTATTGGTTATATATTTAGCAACAGGGACATTTAGAACAAGTCAACCATATCTTTGGTAACTCTCTAACATAATTCTACCGTTTGGCTGCATTTGTTAGCCCTGACACTGTAATAACACGTAGCTATGGTGTAATGCTAACGCTGTAACGTTACATAGTGTTAGCGTTAGCTAGCGTTAGCCGGCTAGGAAACCCCCAGATGTTAGCTGATAGCCACTTAAACGTCGTCCGCCCGCTGTGTCATCGCAGAAAATAAAACCCAGTTGTTTCATGTCAAGACAGAACTGAGACCGTACCTTGTTGTCAGCACACGGGTTCGTATAACGCTAGTGCTACCACCGGGGCTGGTGCTTCTGTTCCCACCCTGTTGTTGTTTCTCTTCAGCCTTCGTTTCTTTGTCAATAATATACTGCAGACCTCGCAGTGCATGCTGGGATGGCGGAGGGCGAAATGCGTGCAAGACGTCAACAAAGCAGACGTAAAGTGCTCCAAGCAAGGCGTAAGATGTTTGTAATAACTTAATGTATGCGTATTAACGCAATAAACAAATACAAGTTCAGTTAGGCTCTATTATATAATACTTTTGAGGTATTAACTGATTTATAGGTATTGGTAATCATATAAAGTAGCTAAAAACTGTGATCAAATATAGCTACTTTAGGCTATATACAACTAGATGGAAGTGCTATGGTTTTTGTTTATCAGGCTATTTCACCTTGCACAGACAGAGAAAAGTAAAAGCCTTCAGATGTAGGTTGATGTTGAATCGACTTTGCATGAAAAAAACATCCGCCATCCAAACTGCTTTTCGGTGCAGCACATACAAAATGACTTACATGTAAATGTACATTGAAAGCTGATAAACCTTTGTGGGAAATATAAGGCTCATCTGGAAGTAGGCATTATGTCTGGGTTTGGGTACTGTGACTTTCCACTGACCTTTAAATCTATGAGGCTTTTATTCTAACCTCTTTTAATACAAAGTCTCAATGTATAATACACATACATTTTCATTGTCAGTTGTACAATAATGGTAAGCTATTTGATTACGTGTTAAAAGAGGATATCAAGAAGACCCTTAATGTAACAGCGATGCTGCCCTCAAGTGCTGTCGGATTTATTACTCATCATGAGAGCACATGCGGATCGGGTGGTATTTTTTATGGTTTTAGAGGCTTGATTGTGTAAGCGACTTTTCCACTGTTGTATTTCCACTATAATATGGATTTAAGGGTCTATTTGAACTTTTATATACGTGTATTTTCTATCTCTATAGACTTTTCTTTGTGTATCTAGTTTTCAACCTAAAAGTGCATTTTCACGTTATTCTGTCATTACAGCATATGCCGTTAGTATAACACTTGATTAGAAGAAAAAATGTCCAACTGAAATATGTTGTATACTTAGTGAGGTCACGTAACTGCACGTGTTCTTGTTATGTTGTGTGAAGAGTCGGAAGGACGCACCCTTTGAGGCGCCTTGAACGCAGCAAGAGAGAGAGAGACAGGAGAGAGAGAATCAGAGAAAGAGAGTGTGTGTGTGTGTGTGTGTGTGTGTGTTGTGTGTGTGTGTGTGTGTGTGAAGGGGGCGGGATGCGAGAGAATTGGCAAGAAATTTTGAGAAATTTCAGGAGATCTATAAATATGATGTATGCAGCCACAACGTTATCAGTTGTCTTATTTCAAGCCAGATAGGCTCCTTTGTAATAAGGAATACATATATTAATAAACACACCAGGGCCATAGACGATGCTGTAGCATACCCGCCCGGTTAGCATACGTACAATTGAAACGGTAGGCTGATGTACTGAATACCATACACACGCCATCTCGACCTCGTTATATATTTATATATTGTACGGGGGCGTGGTCAGTGAAGACGGGCTCAGCCAATGGCGTCGCAGCGGAGGGAGCGGGGCGTTCCACTCGGTTAGGAGCAGAAGTTGAACAGCGCGAGCCGAGACAGAGCTCTCGAAAGGCAGATAGGGAGAGAGCAGAGGCAACGGCCCTCTTCTGGAGGGGGGGCTTATTATATCAAATATATACACACATGTGTGAACTGTCTGGCCGCACGATATAGGTCACATGTGGATAACAGTAATTTTAGAAAAGCATACAACTGCGGCTTTACATTTAAAATGCCTATTTTACTTTTCCTGTTAGACACGTCCGCCTCTATGAATCAGCGCACTTATTTGGGTACGACATATCTGGACGTTGCTAAAGGCGCGGTTGAGGTCTTTATGAAGGTAAAGAATGATTTTACCCCGACTTTTTTCAGCAAGTATGCGGCTTTGGCGAGCTTAGGGTTCCTTGGGCAAGGTCGGTCGAAATTAATATATGTTGTTTTGGCTTTCTTTTTTGACAGCTGCGTGCCCGAGACCCGGCTAGTAGAGGCGACAGGTACATGCTAGTTACATTCGATGATCCACCATACGGAGTGAAGGTAATTAGCAACTGATACAATGTTTACATTTGACCAGCGAACGTATTTTTCTGTCAGTGAGACTTTATTGTCCTTCTGGTTTGTAGTCAGTGTTGGGCGGCTTCCCGGTGGCGAAAAAACGGCAATTTTTTGCTCCAAATAACCGCAGACCCGGAGCTGCACTGCCTCCGACCATCCAGCGGACATTTTGCTTTTGTGTTGAGAAAAGTCTCGGGCGTTGAGATGGAGGCGGGGAGATTTATTATCACCTCTGACGTCGCTCTTTTTTTGAAAGTACAATGTCTCGATTGGTCAAAGAGCCCGCCAATCATGCTCGACTCCTCCCCTCGCATCATCCATGCATTACCATTGGCCAGTCTGGGCTGAAAGTTGATCAGCCCTCTTCATCATTTTTATGTGAGTTCGCTGGAAGAAAATTATCATTATTCATATGGTAATTATTTGTCATACCGATACTATGAGCATTATGGCCCAGAATACAAACACTCTTGTTGTCATACACGTAGGCAACAAAACAAAACAACTGTGAATCACTGCAATAATGTCAGGGGTTTCATGTCAGCAAAGTTATACCCTCCCATAATCAATTGACTTGTTTTATGACCTGGCACACATCTCTCTCAGAGCTTCTCAAGCCCAATAAAATACAATCCTTAGTACCCACACAAGTCCCTGTTGTGCTTTAGTGGCTGGTCTGTTTTAGGAATCTCTTAACTTGCCTAACTCTGTCTACAAACACCACTCTACTACTCTCAACACAATATGCACCGCAGCACTCACTCTATCCCATGTCATCAATGACGTGAAGACATATATAATAGTGCTTTCCTAATCTTTTTTGTTTTGTTTGTATGCCCCATGGCCAAAATACCAGAGCCGGGCAATACTTGATGAAATCCTCTTTAATAGTAGTAGCTGGTGTGAGGCTTAGAAGATGAATACAGAAGTAGATGTCATAGAGTATTGTGCAAATCAAAAGATACTCGTAACGACTAGTTAATATCAGTGCACTTTGCTGCAGCGCCCCAACAGCTGCAGCTTTTTTCCAACTAAATGATAAATATTATAATATTTTACTCTCTCCATTTACATGCCCAGGCATCAGGAAATAACTTCTAATTATCATACAAGCAAGAAATAAATTAATATAACCTTTTATAACTTTTGATTGATGAGCAAAAACAAATTTAAGTGAAGGTACTTCCCTTTTATTTAATAGAATTTTAAACATTTATTATAATACTTTTATTGCAATATATTTTAGTGTACTTTCGACTCAATTTTGAGTTTTTTTTCTTCTTTTAGCTGATGTGCAGTCTTGCTTAGTGTTGATATTTAAAACAAGTGCAAGAAGCAAAGCTATCCGTCAGGCTACATGTGGCTCTTTATTGACCTCCAGAAGGACCATTTAGAGCTCAGCGCCACAGCACTTAAAACATCATTGCACACTGCCGCTGTAGGCCTATGTGTAGGACCGGGGTCATGACTACATGTTATGAGTGGATTCCATTGCTGTCATTCATGGGATGCTTCCTACTACACTCAGGCATTGACCTTGCAGTTTTCGCCAAAGCCCAGATCATTGCTTCACACGTCCCACTGAAACAGTCTTGTGTATTTTCCGCCAAATTATCCAAGAAGCGCTACTCCTTGTAGGGTCTGCCCTCAAACTCCTCTTCCTTCTGCTCTTCCTCTCTTTGTCTTCGTCGCCTTCTCCTTTGTTGTTCCTGCCGGCTCTGTGCACCGAGGATTATGATGAAAGGACGAGGTTATCCTGAATGGGGCTACTCTGATTGCACAGTTACAGAGGCAATAAATTGTTGATGTAGAGCGGGAGAGAAGGAGGTTGTGTGAGAGGAAAATAGAAATATTCTGTCGTCTGAATTATTGAGCGCAAACTAAGCCTTACATGTTCACTGGCCTACATGAGGGTATATGTCTTGAGTTATTACTTTTCTACTATGTATGTGGATGTGTTTCCACCTTTAGTTTTGCCTCGGCTGCTCAGTGATGCTGTTTGTATGACAGTATATTTATCACTCTGAGCTCTTCCTAGAAACTCCACCAAAAATTTGTGGTTTTGGAAGGATATCCCACCCATGATAATCCAAAAACCCACCCACTGGCCTCATTCACAGAGCACACATGTAGACACTGGCGCTATTCTCTTACATCTACATATCTCTCTCTCGCTCTCTCTCTTTCTCTCTCCCTCACCCTCTCTCTCTCTCTCTCTCTCTCTCTCTCTCCCTCTCTCCCTATATGTGTATTCAGCCTCTCCCCCTCCCTCTCCCGATAAAGGAAGTGGTAAGCTTGCAGGTCATCCTTAGATTAAGCATGAAGGCACTTGACCCCGGCTGGAGAAAAGTCCAAGACCAGTTCCACACCCACATGCCCTCCCGTAGGAGCAAGTCTTCGTTACGGAGGACAGGCGGCAGTGGGAAGTGTATTTCTAGATGCTTGTCATGTTTAAAATTGGACTCTTTCTTAAAGCACCATCCAGCTCAAATGTTGGCCTGAATTTCAACAATATTATCTTCCATTCCCAGAGCTTGACATAAGCTGATCTCATTTTATGGTTACTTGTTATGTCATGTTGCACACAGTCAACGGGTTGCTAGGATATATATATACATTCTCATTTCACCAATGATGGCAGTCGCATGCTCCACACAAATCACTCTGTGGCTGTCAGGGAACAACAGTGTCTGTTGGGTTTTCCTTTGTAATTACATGGTATGGGTGTCCGTGGGTGTGGATCTATTTTGGATTGGCCTCCTCTGCTGCTCAGCTGAGTAGCTGTTTGCTGTGCAGTCCGTTCAGCACACTGATGTGTGTGTGTGTGTTTCAGGCCGGCTGGAAGGAGAACCACGCCACCTTCATGTGCGAGCTGAAGAACCTGCAGGCGTCTGGGCTGACTACGCTAGGTCACGCTCTCCGCACCGCCTTCGACCTGCTGAACCTCAACCGCCTCGTCTCAGGCATCGACAACTACGGACAGGTATTTTGACTCCAAAACATCCGATTATGCATTTCTTCGGCAGCAGTTGGTAAGGAGTTAATCATTACCGGCCGCGGCGGCGTGTGGCTAGTGCTGTTTTCACATTAGTTAATGTGTGTGTGTGTGTGTGTGTGTGTCATCATGCTCCTTGAGACACAGACTGTAGAAGGAACTACCACAGGGGAGGGCTTGACTACTTTGTTTGTAGTTTACATGTCTGTCTGTCTGTGGACACATTTCGTCAACGCAATAGCATCTCAACCGTGCAAGATGCAGCCATGAAACTTTACAGGTGTGTAGTTAAGAACAAAATGAAGGGCAGGCTTAAAGTTGGTTGTGGTCCGAGCAAGGGCCTCAGAAGTAGGGTGGTGAAGGGGCCATTGGCCCCCCAACCTCACACCCGTGGCTCGATTTGGTGGCGCGACTGGTGTGATCCCATCGCCACATGGTCTCTTGTATGAGCTGCTTTTCAAGCAAAGATACCAAATGTTGCCTTTTCACATTTCTCACTGTTTCCTGACATTTTGTAGAACACACGCTTAATTGACTTAATTGAGAAAATACATGGCAGATTAATCAATAAGGAAAAAGATGTTAGTGGCAGCCCTAATTTTAATCATTACGCACAGTATATACAGGTCAAATCCGATGAATCTGCCTTTTTAGCTTTTGTCTTTTAGATTCCACTAGACAGAAGTAGTCCTGATATACCAGCTAGTAAGTGAGTGTAACACAAGGCTTTCCAACGCACACAGTACATGCGGACTTTCCCTGGATAAATGAAGGGTTTGATAATGATAGCAGCCAAGCGTTCAGCTGGCGTGTCTTTATTCCTTCACCTCGAGACACAGAGAAGAATATCGACATTTGATCGCAGACTAATCCACTCCGTCGTCCTCGGTTACCGTTGCGCTGTCATCAGCTCCTCACACACTGTGTTTCTGCAAACCCCTGCCCGAAGGCACAGAAAGATTACTACGCTCCAAGTAGTGTCACAAGGTGCGTGCAGCGTGTGTGTGTGTGTGTGTGTGTGTGAGTCTACTTAGGCATTCTGCGTGTGAATTAGTGAAGGCTGACCCCTACAGCACAGTGGTGGAGGCCTCCGTCCTTAACGAGGAACACAAGGACAGATGCATTCTGACACAAGGCAAAGACTACAAGCTGCAACAAACAGTTCATATTAGTATTCAGGGGGTTATCGCAGGTGTGAAGCTAATACCATGCTAAATACTGTGTTTAAGTAGTCCTCTGGTCAAATAGTATACCTGTATTTTGCCTTCACTGTTAGCACGAGAGAGCAGTTATGTTTCATGTTTTAGGAGATGGGAATCACACGGAACAGTGTGAAGAAAAGAAAGCAGACTACTGAGAATAAATGGGGTCATTGTTTGCTTGGACTTGGATGTTAATTGCTGAATGTCCCTGTTTCCGTCTCAGGGCCGTAACCCCTTCTTCCTGGAGCCATCTGTGATCATCACTATCACTGATGGGAACAAGCTCACACACAGCTCTGGGGTGCCAGATGAGGTGAGAGCCCAAAACAAATGCAGCCACTCTGTACTGTTTGTAGTAATGTAACAGACTGTGTGATGACGTGAATGGTAAGGTTTGCATGTAAAACTCTCCCATCATGCTTTTCTCTCTCTGCCCTGTCTGCTGTGCAGCTGCACCTGCCTCTGAACTCTCCACTGGCAGGCAGTGAGCTGACCAAGGAGCCCTTTCGCTGGGACCAGCGTCTGTTTGCGTTGGTGCTGAGGCTGCCAGGAGCAGCCACGCCAGACACAGAGCAGCTGGGTAGCGTCCCCACCGACGAGTCTGCCATCACCCAGATGTGTGAAGTGACCGGAGGTTCGTCTTTTCCTTACTTCGGGTCCAGTGTTTTATTTTAAGAATCATTGCGCGCCTGCGCTCATAATTCATTCTATTATACGAGATAATTGTGCCTCCGTTTTTTTTTTTGTTCTTCTCTCAGGGCGATCGTACTGTGTGCGGACACAGAGGATGTTGAACCAGTGTCTGGAGTCTCTGGTCCAAAAGGTTCAAAGTGGTGTCGTCATCAACTTCGAGAAGACGGGGCCAGATCCTCCTCTGGTTGGGGACGGTGAGTGGCGCACTGAATGGACACAAGACAACGACTCTACCGTTGTGCAAATCCTGCCTTCACAATTGTTATGCACATGTATTACAAGAAATGTAGTAATCACATTTTGATGGTACCAAAATGTTTCCGACTCGAGAGCCCAGTCGAGTGAGTAAAACACGAGTTTCCGAGCACATTATCTCCACACATCTCACACAGTAGGATTAAGCAAAGATACTGTGGGAAACAGGTGAAAGCAGAAGAGACTCCTCTTATCTTGGCTCACCACAGTGCAGTTATTCACTAAAAGGAGAACTGAGTGCATTTCCAGTCATAAAAGAGTGTCTGTGTAAAGAAATGTTCTGAGATCATTTGACTCACTCATCGTTTTACTGGTAAAAGGAAAGATTCTAAGTTAAATGTATTTGTTCATTTTTTTTAACAATATTTCATGAAATGATTAAAGTTTATTTGGATCCGTGACTCAGGGTTTGTTTGACAGCGGTTGCTCTCGAATTCACATAATATATATATTTCTTATTTTACAGACAACTCAGTGGAGTCCAGTCGGCCCGTGTCGTCCTTCAGCACACAGCCGTGGCACAGTTGCCACAAACTCATCTACGTGCGACCGAACCCGAAGACGGGGGTTCCGGTCGGGCATTGGCCCATTCCAGAGTCCTTCTGGCCAGACCAGAACTCTCCGAGCCTGGTGAGCAGAGAGGCTGAACAACATCTCAGCAGCACCTTCAGTTAACTCCTAAAGAGCTGGTCGACACAAACTCTCTTTCACTTTTAACTCTGTTGTTTTATTTGTCTTTCTGTCTCTCTATAAATTGTGGGTCCTACTGTTATACCTCTGCTCCGGCGATAGCTGTGGCTGGAGATATCATTTTTTTTGGGTTGTGATCTCTCTGTAGCGCCTTGACAGAATTTCTTTGAATTTGTCACAAACATCCACTTATACTCGAGGCTGAACTGATTAGAATTTGGTGGTCAAAAGTCACTGTGACTTCACAAAACACCTTTTTGGTCATGATTCAAGAATTCATCTGCTGATTATAACAATTTCACACAAATATCGGACAAAATGAAGTGATGGCATTTTGGACAGACATGGATGTAAACTGCAACAGGACTTGTTGGCGGAGGCATACAACCTAGTTCCTGTGTCCAACGACAAACTCATGCTGAGATCTCAACTATCTGTTGCTTTTTAAAGAAAACCCCACATGGGTGCATACCGCAGATACCTATGTCTAAAAAGCTTCTTCTGTTATCTCCATCTCCTGCTCCCAGCCTCCTCGCTCTGCACATCCCGTGGTGCGTTTCTCCTGTGTGGACTGTGAGCCCATGGTGATCGACAAGCTTCCCTTTGACAAGTATGAGCTGGAGCCATCTCCACTCACCCAGTACATTCTGGAAAGGAAGTCTCCACACATGTGCTGGCAGGTATGGGAGACATACACACATCCATCAGCCCTGTTGGCTTGTTTTCACCGTCTCTAGAGGACTTTTCTAAAAAACTTGGTTCCAGTAGTTTGTGAATTGTAATGATTCCTGCAATGACTTTATAAGTGTCCTTATAATTGTCCTTGTTGTCCTCAGGTTTTTGTTAACACCAGCGGGAAGCAAAATGACCTGGGACAGCCGTTTGGCTACCTTAAAGCCAGCACATCTCTGACCTGTGTCAACCTGTTCGTCATGCCTTACAACTACCCAGTGCTTCTTCCACTCCTCGGTAAGACATGATGGCTGTAAATCTTTAAAACTTCTGGCTCAGTAGGTCAGAGCTAATATTACATTAAAAAAAGCTTCTTCTGGGTCATTTTATCCTCTGCAATCTTTGCCCCCAATCATTTTTGGTTATAATCACAAGTAACAGGCCGATGCTGCATTCGATTTACCTCAGAAATCTGAATTAGGAGCTGTGAACGACGTCACACACGAGTTGACTGCGTTCCAGCACAACAACTCGGAAAAAACGTAATGGGGTTTTCTTTGGCCAGGTTAGCTATTATTAGCAATACCAGTTGAAAACAACACATCACGGCGGTATTTTGCACATACAAACACGTAGCAACACGTTCAAAGATAGGAGTGCCATTAAACAGCATATTACTACAGCTTTTTTACTGTTTACACGGAGCAGCCATCTTGGATTTTGAGGTCCGACTTCCCAGTTCAAATGGTATGCAGCATTATAATAGAGCAAAGACATAAACAGTTAATCTTCAACAATTTCTTTAAAAAAAAAAAAAGCCTACAGCAGCATCACATATCTTGGAATCACAATAACAAAAAAACAAACAGGTGACCTTCTTCAGGTTAGGGTCATGGAAAACTCCATATCTCTATAGCTAAGAGAAAATCTGAATTATATTTCTTCTGCGGTTTCTTTACCTTTTCCCGGCCAACATGTCTTTCATCCCTCTTTGTCATTTTAACCAGCTGGACTCAATCGTTATGCCGTTCAAACGCAACTACAAAACTCTACGAATCACCAAAAAATACCCAATTCATTCAAAAGACGAGGGTGGTTTATGCCACACTTTTAAGCTAACTACTGGGAAGCTCACTCAAACATTATATTGGGGTGGAAAAAGGGCCCTGTCAATGATTCAAGTGGACTCTTTGTAGTAAGACATTACAGCAGTATCATTAAGAATACTCTTAAAATCCATAAGACATAAGCACGTTATAACTTGCTCTGCGCTTTGTCATTTAAGCAGCTACAGAAAGCATTTAATATACCAGCCTCAAAATTCCGAGACTATGGAAAGTGTTTCCATAAGGCCCTTGATGGTATCAATGACTTTGTGCATCAATGACTTTGTGCATCAATGACTTTGTGCATCAATAACTTTGTGCATCAATGACTTTGTGTATCAATGGCTTTGTGTATCAATGACTTTGTGCATCAATGACTTTGTGCATCAATGACTTTACGTATCAATGACTTTGTGCATCAATGACTTTACGTATCAATGACTTTGTGCATCAATGACTTTGTGCATCAATGACTTTACGTATCAATGACTTTGTGCATCAATGACTTTGCGTATCAATGACTTTGCGCATCAATGACTTTGTGTATCAATGACTTTGTGTATCAATGACTTTGTGCATCAATGACTTTGTGCATCAATGACTTTGTGCATCAATGAATTTGTGCATCAATGACTTTGTGCATCAATGACTTTGTGCATCAATGACTTTGTGCATCAATGACTTTGTGCATCAATGACTTTGTGCATCAATGACTTTGTGCATCAATGAATTTGTGCATCAATAACTTTGTGCATCAATGACTTTGTGTATCAATGGCTTTGTGTATCAATGACTTTGTGCATCAATGACTTTGCGTATCAATGACTTTGCGCATCAATGACTTTGTGTATCAATGACTTTGTGTATCAATGACTTTGTGCATCAATGACTTTGTGCATCAATGACTTTGTGCATCAATGAATTTGTGCATCAATGACTTTGTGCATCAATGAATTTGTGCATCAATGACTTTGTGCATCAATGACTTTGTGCATCAATGACTTTGTGCATCAATGAATTTGTGCATCAATAACTTTGTGCATCAATGACTTTGTGTATCAATGGCTTTGTGTATCAATGACTTTGTGTATCAATGACTTTGCGTATCAATGACTTTGCGCATCAATGACTTTGTGTATCAATGACTTTGTGTATCAATGGCTTTGTGTATCAATGACTTTGTGCATCAATGACTTTGTGCATCAATGACTTTACGTATCAATGACTTTGTGCATCAATGACTTTACGTATCAATGACTTTGTGCATCAATGACTTTGCGTATCAATGACTTTGCGTATCAATGACTTTGTGTATCAATGACTTTGTGTATCAATGACTTTGTGTATCAATGACTTTGTGTATCAATGACGTTGTGCATCAATGGCTTTGTGCATCAATGGCTTTGTGCATCAATGACGTTGTGCATCAATGGCTTTGTGCATCAATGGCTTTGTGCATCAATGGCTTTGTGCATCAATGGCTTTGTGTATCAATGGCTTTGCGTAGTATGGGGGCAGTCTCTGACTTTTATCATTTTGTGCTGAAGACATTCTAACGTTATCACAAATGTACTACAGCATAACTGAGAGGTCGAGTTTGGCGGAGAGATTGATAATGAGACTTGGGGGGGGACTTTGTGTATCAATGGCTTTGTGCATCAATGACTTTGTGCATCAATGACGTTGTGCATCAATGGCTTTGTGTATCAATGGCTTTGCGTAGTATGGGGGCAGTCTCTGACTTTTATCATTTTGTGCTGAAGACATTCTAACGTTATCACAAATGTACTACAGCATAACTGAGAGGTCGAGTTTGGCGGAGAGATTGATAATGAGACTTGGGGGGGGGGGACTTTGTGCATCAATGACTTTGTGCATCAATGGCTTTGTGTATCAATGGCTTTGTGTATCAATGGCTTTGCGTAGTATGGGGGGCACAAATGTACACAAATGTACTACAGCATAACTGAGAGGTCGAGTTTGGCGGAGAGATTGATAATGAGACTTGGGGGGGCAGGGGGGGGGGGGGGGACTCGAGACACAACCTGATTTCAAACAACGCAACCCTTTACAGACAAAGACAGATTACACAAGATTCTCCCGGATGTGTAACACGTCTAAAGAGGCAGACGGGACATTGACACATTCTCTTCGGACATGGTGGAAACTTATTGGTGTTTAAATGTTTCTCTAAAACCTTTGAGAAACACGAGGAACCTAACCCACTTGTAGAAACCCTTTTCTACTCATGTGGAAGTCACACTGCACACCAGCATATGAAGTGTGGAGAGGAGAGTGGATGAATGTGTTGCATTGAGAAAGGTTGAGGTTCTCTCATAAGAACAAGATTTAAATGTGTGTCCCAATTACTGGTTATGTTGAAGTCCTATGATTTTTTTTGTCTCTGTATTTGTGAAGATAATAGTGGCTGAGCTTCTTTGTTTTGTATTGGAAATCCTAAAAGGAAGGTTTAAAACAGTTAATCTCTAATAATGCTATTTTTAACAATAGATATTTTGGGTGATGAGGTATTTAGAAGGATACATGGAAGTGTATCTCACCACCTGAATGCTGATTTGTGTATAACAGTCGGAGGTGCAGGCGGATGGCTCACTGGTCCACTGATCCAGAATGCTAAAGATGTCTTCTCCCCCTTCCTTTGTCTCCTTCCAGATGATCTGTTCAAAGTGCACAAACTAAAACCAAACCTCAAGTGGCGACAGGCCTTCGAGATGTACCTGAAGGCAATGCCTCCATACTTCTTCATGGTAAAGCGATGCGTAATATGTCTCCCATGCTGCCTTTAGTAAAAGTTCACTACATGGATTCTTTTTCTGCATGTAACTAACATCCCCAATTTCCTCTCGCCATCTCCTGACAGCCCTTGAAAAAGGCGTTGAGGATGATGGGGGCGCCTAATCTCATTGCAGACACGATGGACTGTGGCCTGAGTTACAGCGTCATCTCTCACCTGAAGAAGCTCAGCCAGCAGGTGAAGACTTTGACACTGTCACCCAAAACCTTCCACTTTACTCTATTATGTGGTAGAGGAGTTTTATAAATGCTAAAGTATGCAATAGTCATCTAAAAGACGTGATGATGAAGATGTACCCCAAAGTGCTTTGTGGGGTCTGTGCTCTAAACTACATTCCTGTTTTGTTGGTATAAAGGCAAAGATGGAATCGGACCGTCTCATCGTGTCTGTGGGGAAGAAGGCTCCACAAGAGCCTGGCATAAAGGTGAAGAACCACTTCAGCTCTCCCTCTCTGGCCAACCGGCAGGACTTCAAGCAGCTGCTGCAGGGAATCACCGGTGAGGGGCCCCTTCGCCTGGCGGACATGAACTTCAAAGAGTTTGCTGGCTTCCAGATCGCCCTGCTCAACAAGGTGGGTCTCTGAGAAGCATGACGTACTTTGTGTGGGCGGGAAAGTTACAGGAAAAAAGGGGCAATATTCTCAATATTCAGAGTGTTGTATCTGCTGAAAGGATGCACTGATGTTATTTTACAAAAATATATAAAAAGAATAGATATAATAGATAGTGATGTATCGTCAATTGGAAAGTGCAACGTTTGGTAGGTTTTCTCTGACTAGATATGCTGATGTGTTCACAGGATTTGAGACCTCAAGCTTATCGAAATGCCTACGACATCCCGAGACGGAACCTTCTGGATCAACTCACCCGGATGCGCTCCAATTTGTTGCGGACGTCGCAAAAACTGATACGAGGGCAAGACGAAGGTATAAAGTCCCACTGATGCGGGGAAACTTCTAAAGGAAATGTGATGTTGGAAGTTATTTTAGCTTTTAATTGAATGCTATTGTTCTGCCCTCTTTCTGATGAAAGTCCTCGTTTTTACAATTCAGTCAGAGGTGATGCTGCAATGCAGTTATAAGAACATCTCAAACATATATACAGAAGAATCTGTCTCTTGATCTAAATTGTATGAAGCCGATCCAGTTAAGATTCGTTTTCAATGATTTGTCCAAAGACTGCACCGAGACTGAATGGTACTAACCCAATCTGCCCAAAAAGCAATATGAAACATCTATAGGGCATCCTATGTAATTGTTCCAGTATTGTGTTCATGCTAATGGGATTGTCCTGTGGTTGGTAGACTATCTGCACAGTATCCCAGTGGCTCAGATGGGAAACTATCAGGAATACCTCAAAATGATGACGTCTCCTTTGAGAGAGATCGACCCTGACCAGCCTAAACGCCTGCACACGTTTGGGAATCCCTTCAAGCAGGATAAGAAGGTAAAAACACATCAGCACAAAATACAGCTCGATACATTTTACATATGCACAGTGTGGCTTAAAGAGACTTCGTCATTCAATAATCAGTCCCTTCATCCTTTAATATTGTGTTCTTCTCAGGGGATGATGATCGATGAGGCGGATGAGTTCGTAGCAGGCCCTCAAAACAAGAAAAGAGGAAATTCCAACGATGCCAACTCGAGTACCACTATGAAGAGAAGGCGGAGCATGTCCCCGTTACTGCGGCGGCCGCAGACTCCACCGGCGAGCACCAACCATGTGGTGGGGGGAAAGAGTCCGGTAGGGGTTCAAGAGTTGCAGAACCTCCTCAAACCCATCCCACAGCACAAAGGTAAGATTGAGATGTACCTAGAACATGAGAGTGCATCTGCGAGGAATCGATTGAAAAATATTGCCCAAACGGCACCGAATAGTAGCTTTAAATTGTTATTTTTCTCGCCCCCCCCTCAGAAGTGGATGGCAACGACGTGGCGGTCACTGAGAGTAACGGGGACGGGGTTCTTGAGCCGGAGTCGGGGGAGAGCTGGTCCGCTGAGATGGACACTGTAGCAGAGAGTCCGTCTCCACTGAGCCTCGAGGAGAAGGCCGGGCTGGGAGAGGCCGATCCGGAAGAGGCCGATCCGAAAGAGGCAGATCCGGAAGAGGCCGATCCGGAAGAGGCAGATCCGGAAGAGGCCGATCCGGAAGAGGACATCGACATGGCGGAGGAGAGAGTGGTGGAAGATAGTCTAGATGAGCAGACGCTGGAGGAGCAACACAACTGTGACCGGCTGAGTCCACTGAGCCAGCTAGAGGACCCTGACGCTGAACCTGCAGTGCTCGAGACCATATTCATAGCCCCCCTAGATGGGAGCCAAGCGGAGCTGAGGAGTCAGGTCATCAAGGAGGTCCGCAAACCTGGGCGAAGTGAGTCAGTGCAGCACATCACGTTACATTCACTGTTGTTCTAATCTGGCGACGTTAGTGTCACATTGGGACCATTCGACCGTCTCTTCATCTCTGTGTGGTTTTACTTTCTCAGACTATGAGGCAATACTCGGTCTCCTGCAGCAGGTGAAAGGTCCGGTTAATGTTCAAAGGTACTTCATCCAACATGCGATCAAAGAGGCTGTCAGGTAAGAAACAGTGACTCATTTTATACTTCGAGGTATAGAATAAGTGAAGAGGTTAAAGCTTCACAATAACCATGTCTCTGACACACATGAAGACTTTTGTATTGTAGATATTAAAGCTGGTGTACCGCTTTCTCCCTTTATTCTCTGGTTCTGTCTAACGTCCTTTGCCTCTCTGGCAGGTTCAAGAAGCGAGTACTGATCCAGCAGCTGGAGACGTCCCTCGCCGAGTTGGAGGAGAAGCAGGCGACGTCCTCACAGCTTCCCAATGACCATGGAAGTTAGTGGTCAAGATGTGTTTTGTCACTAGAAATGGGAATGAAGCTCCTATTTTGTGGACTGTTGGATTAAACACCATAAAAAAAGAGACGCCCATGTCTACTACCCTCAAAAAGATCAATTGAGGAACTGGAGGAGTGTGGGGGGGGGAGGAGAAATGCACTGATAGCAGCCACTCCCACTGTCCCTGTGCTGTTACATCACATCCTGTTGGAGCCGGAGGGTAAGGGGTTCAACTGGAGGAGGGCCCTTCCGGACTGATCCACTGAGGATGAAGTGGAATCCTCTTCGTATTGACAGATGCCTTAAACATCCATATGGCTTTTGTCTGTACCGGCACATTGTTTAGTAGACACACACACACACACTCCGTTGGACAGATACACAATATGCTGTGCGCATGGGATCAACAGGCACATTCCTGGTATTGTTGTTCTTCTACAGCAGACCTTTCTTCAGCTGGTCTGAAAAGGGTTTGTAAGACTGCAACTAGTTCCTCAATATATATATATAAATATTTATATATATGTATAAATATATATATATATATATAAAATCCAGTCAGTACAATAACTGACGATATATACCAACCAAGCATAATTACCAGTGTTTTGGACTGGACATGGATCATATCCATGAAATACTGATATCCTCTTTCCTACCATTACAGCAATAGAACATGAGTTCAGTGAATGCAGCCGTTGGTGTCCGTTTAGTTACTATGGATACATACTCCTCAAACACACACACACACACACACACACACAGGGTCCAGTACATCTTACTCCACAAACACTCCATTGATTCCCACAGTCACAACGTGATCGGGAGGAATTTGTGCATCTGTCTGGGCTCAGTCGACGGTCACCTGTCGTGGGTTTTAACAGCTGGTAATCTGCCCTCTGCAGCTTCTTTTTTTACAAAAAAACAAGTTAGCGCTCCTCCTTTGTTTTCCTTGTTTGTTTTTTATGACAGATGTACACTACTTTTTAATGTTCATAAGGAATATAGATTATTTTTTATGAATTTATTTCAGAGTATATGAAATATTTTGAATGAAATGTTTAAAGTCAATTTTGTAAACTGTTAAATACATATATAAAACTGAAAGTTTTATGAACATACTTTTTTTTTACAAAACAAAAAATAAACCACTTTGAATGGTAACTCCATCTGTGTGTCAGTGTGAATATTTCTACCTAGAGGTTACGTCTAATAGACTACAATGCCAAAATAATTGTGAGTTTAGCATTATTAGAGTGTCTGATTCTGAAATGCAGTGACTCTGTGGTAGTTCAGCTTTACCTGTAGTAGTGGCTTCTCCCCCCTTTAAACAAAACATGTCTGCTTGTGACCCGTCCAACAAAACAGGGACTTTTTCAGAGGCCTGAATAGATCCAATTATTCAGTAATTCATGAGAAAAAAAAGCTAAAAGTTTGAAAAACAAACATTTTGTATATTATGTTTGTCTTCTGCCTTTCTATCTCGATAATCAAGCAACAATAAGAAAAAGTGTTTTCAGCTGTGATTTCACGAGCATTTCATCAGAGGGATCAATAAATCATCAATCAACAGAAACATCTTTTCTCTTTGGACCTAACCTCACCTCTGATGCGATGATAAAACGCTAGCAGAAATGTATCAGTTCATTTAAACGTCGTAATTTGGTGCAGATCCCTAGAAAACAGGCAGACTAAAAAGCTCAGTTTCACTGCCACCTAGAGGCCAACATGAACAACTGATCAGGTGGACATTTTTGTGACGCAACAGTCGCAACAACAAGGTCACACACACACACACACATCTCTGCATTGTCAGCATTACTTTAATTACTTCCCTCTCACGGACAAAGGACTTTAATCTGTGATAGCATTAGGATTTGTTACCAATTTCTCCAGTGATTAAGCAGGATGGCAGCGCAGCATTGCACCGATGGGTTCCTGTTTGTCTTTCAGCCCCTGCAGCTTATTGCAGCAGAGAGATTTGATCCCTTTTGTCTGGCTAAAGCAATATTCCAGTCTCTTAATTATGAGACATAAGGCACAAAATAGATTCTGACACCGTGTAAAATCAGTAAGCCTTTTATTAAATTAAAAACATCTGTTGAATCTTTAACAAAATGTAAAATGAAGGAAAAAAACAAACTTCACCCAAATGAATGTACCATTACTTTCTAGTTTGCCTTAATGTTCACAGTATCGGTGGAACGGCTGTCTTAACGTCTCCTGCTCTCGCGTCTCACCTTGAGTTGATTTCCCGTGCCCTAAAGCAAACCTCTTTAACGCGTACAGGGTTTACAGACGAGCCTGCATGCTTCCAGGATATCATCAAGGAAATAAAGGGTCCTCAGTTCATACGACAAAACTCCTTTCGGTTCACAAAATTTTGGCCTGACAGTTGCCGAGGACCGATGTGCGGTTGAAATAAAACAGTAACGAAACAGGCGTTTTTCTGCCCCTCATACAAAGGACATACAAAGGACAGCATCATCCCAATTCAGTTCAGAAGGGACAAAAAGGGCCGATGTCTCTGTATCTTAAGACTCCAAAGCGATTACATACTGTATATACAAACAAATCTGCTTGAAAAATTGAAGGGTTGGCACAGTCATTGTTGAATATTGTGGTGACACTTTTATGGACAGAGATGCATGTTTGGACAGCGTGTTAGTTTATGTACAAATACAAATTAAAGTGGAGGAAGGTGAATTCTCGCTTTGCCTCCTCCGTCTAACAAAAACAAATCTTATCTGACGTTAATGTCGTTACAGGCATGGGAAGGCCAGTCTCAGTGCAAATGCTCCAGCTTGCGTAGCCGTATGGGGTTGGGAACTGCTTGCTGGTTGCGTGCGGAGGAGGGCTCCTCCTCCGGCGTGCCGAATAGCACCCGACCCCGGTGGTTGAAAAGGTAAAAGGATGGGTGGTTCCTCAGTGTATCAAATGTTCTGGAAAAGAATAGAGTTATGAAAAGAGAGGCACTGTACAAATATTGTTCTGCTTTCCAAGTTACGCACGTAGGACACCTACAGCAGCAGCAGCAGGTGCACTGTAACGCACGGGGTCATACAGGACATTATATCATTATAATGGCAGATCACATGTCTCTGCACACTGTGAGCAAAGGAAGTCAAACTTTAGGAATCTAAACTCTGACACACACCAACTGAAAAACCTCTTGATTCATTATCTTAGCATTGTTGACCACAGGCATGGTTGGTGGAAAAGTATGATGTGAAAAAGCAAGTGAGTCTGTGGCACATCGTCTCATGTAGCGATGCAGTTATTACTCTCATGCTGCACAAATATTTCACCATTTTTATAGTTTTCCTATGGGACTCATTTAAAAATTAAATACCATGTATATGAATTTGACAGATAGAAAAAGATAATAAAATCTGAAACTTGGTAGTTAAACTATTTGGTCTTTACACAAAGAAAAAAAAAGTACAAAATGTACAGATTACTTATTGTTTTCCTGACATTTGTTGGAATGTTTCTTCAATGCACCCAGTACATTATTACATGATCTTTCCTGTCTAAAGTGTCCGCTACACAGCAACTCAGGGAGGTTCAGTGTGCATCTGTGGGAATTGACTCAAGGTAATGTTACTATATATGCATTTGAGGCATGAGTGTGCTTCCCCTGTGGCAGAGGACACAAACAAGCACATTACCCAGGGAGGAAGGTGCTGCTGCACAACTTACTTGTTCTTGAGCTCTGAGGAGGCGTCCATGTCTTTGAACTCTCCAGCGATGTGAGCGATCCCATAGCAGGTCATCACAAACGATAACAGGGTCTGTAATACAATCTGCAACAACAACAAGTAAAAGATAATGACGAAGAAAGCACAGAGACATCTTTGGGGGTTGTTGTGAAAGGCAGGTTGGAATTAAAATGGACAGAATGATGATGAAAGTCACTCACATCAATTGGTAGTGTCTCGTTCTCCTTCTCTGTGAGTCGCATGTATGATCGATCTAATGGAGGAAAAAAACACATTTTAGCCACCAATTAAAATGAACACCATTACACTGTGGCAGAGATCGAATGTAGCGCTATGCTAGTCACACTCAACGTTGGCGGTGATATAACATTATAACATTAACTGCAGACGAAGATTCCAGTCTTTCATCCCTGCGACTGATTGTGAACGGGGCTAAACTGCGCTAGCATATGATTAGCTAGCCGCAGGACCGAAAGGCCCCACCTGCTGTTTTATCACCCTACCCGGTGACAGCGGAGCCCTCCTGAAATACATACAGATGCCGAGGACCGTGATTTCACTCCCTGCACTGGAACTTACGCTGTGCTGCTGAGAAAGCTGCATGAGCTAAGGCAAAAAGTCCGACGCCGACCATTCCTTTCCAAAACGATGAGGCCATCTTGATCCAGGGTGATGAGGAACCGTGTGCAGTGTCGTAAAACAATGTCGTAAACAGCCGCAACCATGACAGGGTCAAAAAAAACATTATGAAATCCAAGAGAACATATTTATATTAAATCAACGTTGGATGAAAATATACGCAATGTGAGTGGTTTTAATGTTTGTTTATTGACTTGTGCTTATTTATTTGTCATGAATGCAACCCTGAAGTAGTGAGGGCTTTTACTTTGAAGGTATCAGCTAACTTCCGGTTTAGCCACTGCCCTTTTCCGGTTAGCTAACGCAGAGCTTTCATCTCATTCAACATTTAGATACTACACCTCATCTCTTCAAAATATTTTTACGCGGTCTATAGTACTTTTCGACTAAACACAAATATGGCAGAGGCCATTCAAAAGAAGTTGAAAGCGGAAGTAGAAAAATATACTCAGATGCAGAAAGGTAGGTGCCAGCTAGCATAGCATTTCTCATATCGTGCCATGTTGCAACGAGCTAGCTGACCATATTAGGACAGCTAGCTATGTGTTAAATCAACTTGTAAGATATTTCCTGTACGTTTAGTCTATTATTTATGTTTGCAACACTCACATTGTTTCCTAATTCCCGTATTTTGCTTAGATGTTAGCAAGAGCATGTCAGCCAGACAGAAGCTGGAAACGCAACTGGCAGAGAACAACATTGTCAAAGAGGTAACTGGACAATTTTCCCTTTAAAAGCGTATTGTTCGACTGGGGTCAGTGTTGTTAGCCCCTTCATTTTGTATATTGGAGTTTACAGTATTATATATTTAATCTTTCTCTCTCTCTCTCTCTCTGTCTTTCCAGGAGCTTGACTTGCTGGACACCACAAACACAGTGTTTAAGCTTATCGGCCCAGTATTAGTGAAGCAAGACCTGGATGAGGCCAAAGCCACCGTCACCAAGAGGCTGGAGTACATCAACGGAGAGATGTGAGTCACTAAAGCTGTGGTCCACTCTGTAGTGGTCATGTCAGTAGTCCTACAGCATGCATATGTGCTGCATAGGTTTGACCAGAGCAGTAGTATATAAATAAGTCCATATTCCATAAATCCAGTGTAGTCCCCGTTGATGGGGGTGATAATTATGATAATTTCTCAAGAAACCCTCCATCCAAGTGTTGACAAAGTGCACATGCTGTGGTTATGTCTGAGAAGAGGAAAGATTTTCTCTGTAATACATTGTGACCAGGGCTCACCGCAGCTGATAGTAGTCACTGATTGAATATGATGTTGCACTGAGCTGCAGTTTATCGATCCTTGAATGTGACATTTATTCTGAATATATGGTTGAAGGTACTGTAGCCGTTGTCATAACTGACACATTAAATCACATTCTGTTTTCATGTCCTGAAGAGGCCCCTATTGTGCAAATATACTGCAGCTTTGAGTCATTATGAGGTGTGTCCCAGCTGTGAAAAATACCAACAAGCCATACACACTTATCCTAAAATTGATGCTCACCTGCTCTATTCCGCTTCAGGTATTGTGTCCCGATTCCACGGCATCTCTAGATTGAGTGCGTCATTACAGTCTCATTTCGAAGGCTCCTCCAATTGTGGCTGAGAAATGCACCTAAATGTCGAGGACCCAACTGGAGACTTGTTCCCAGTCTATGCATGTTCCCTCTCTCTGTTAGAGAGAGGGAACATTAAAGGGAAATTTAATTTGTATTGATATGTTTACCAATGACATAATAGACTTTTTGCCAGTCGTCCATCATGTTAAAGCAAAAGCTCAGAACAGTAACCTCGACGGTCACGGTAAACCCAGTGGCATTTACACTTTATGGCTGTGACTTCACAAATGCCAACCTGATTGTCAGCATAAATAATATCATGGGTAAATATCAATGATTTTAAGAAAGAGATTCCTTCCCTAAATTAATGTCACACAGAGACATAAAATGTTATGTCTTAATCTCGTACATTTGACCTCCTAAATACTTACAAATAGCTCATTGTGGATATTGGTGCATAGCTTAGCTGTGCTATGATGTTCATTCACATATAGAGGGCAGTGATGAGTTCGGTGGATGGACAGTTATCTACAACGTCCTTGGTGCAGTCTTCACTCCGCCCCTGTGATTACAGGAGCAGTGTGAGTCCATCTTTTGTTTTGCCACAAAAGGAGACAATTTTGGTGCCGTTTAACTTCATCATATTTTATGAAAGTGTGTAATTCCCATTGCCTATAGTCCCCTATGTTTGAGTCAAAATATTGCTACCCATAATACAACTAAGAGTTTTGTACAGAAAGGTGAGCCAACTTACTTGAGTGAACATACAAATGTGTTTAATTTAGGGATGCACAGATTTATTGGCCGATACTTTCTGGCATACGCAGCTGCTGATTTGAAGGAGCCACTGGCGTGACTAACACTGTGGTATGGTGTAAGAGTGCAACGGCTGCCTGGTTTTGTTTTCAAATATAAGTGAAAGAAATTATCGGCCGTGTGGGAATATTATAAGAGAAGGATCAGCGACAACTTTCTTTGCAGAGGCACAATTTCCAGAAATGTGACCGCACTCTCAACCAGAGATTCTTCCAATATCTTTAGTAGTTGTATAAGTATATTATTTTTATAATAAATATTTATTTGTGTCCTTGGCACAAAAGTAGGTTTAAATAACAACAAACGCAGAAAACATTGGTATCGGTTATCGGACAAATTGTGATGTTAAACATTAGTATCGGCCTAGAATTTCACAATCGGCGCATTTCATTCCGGTGTTTAACTGAGTAAGAATATCCCTTTATTTTCTCATTTTTTTTGTTCTTCCACAGTCAAAGGTACGAGACTCTCCTGAAAGACCTGGAAAAGAAATCCGAACAGCATCGAGAACTCTTGTCCAGTTTACAGCAGGAGTATCAAAGAGCTCAGGGCCTGGCTGTTGGCAAAGTCTGACCAAGTGATCCGGCTGCATGCTCGCGCACACACACACACACACACACACAGATAAAAGAAGAATGGATTATTCATGATTTAATGTAGACCTTCAACAAAGGCTGAGAATATTGTGCCTGTGTCTTATCAGTGATTTGTTTATTACAGTGACTCTTCCCTTGTTACTAATAAACGTGTTTTTCATGAAAGGTCATTCTTTTTTTGTTTTCATTGTGTGAGCAGAGGTTTTCTCTCTTAACGGTTGATCACACAGAGCAGGCGTGCTGTGTGCTGCTATCTGTTGGACATTGGCTTTAATTACCGGGGCAGGCCGGTGACCACCGGAGCAGATGTTGTCCAGTCTCGACCCGCCCCTCAGATCTTAGCAGCGAAAAAAAGCGCAGCGGTGCGGCATTGTTCCCTTTAAATGCGCCACCCCGCCGTCTACCACCAGCGGAGGATTTAGGCAACATGAATAGTTAAATAGCCTTAAAAGTCTTCTACGGTCTTATGGAGCCAAAGCTTTCCTTAGGATAATGCTAACTCGGGGCAAACAACAGAGATACCGCGCATGACTTTACATTTAGGGTTAAGTATCCCGCATGTTAATGAACCTTTGCTCACTGACCAGCTGTTGTACTGTAGGAACTATCGTTATACAATGACGTAGTGAGCCGTTTCGGCGATACGTGAAGCCTAATTATGCAGATTACACAACATATGCTAGTCTACAAGCTAACATTTAATCTTTATGCCTGTGTATCCCACAAACACACACGGGGTCTGGATATCACGTGTTGAATGGGTTAAACATAAGGAATCTGATATAAATACATATGCTACATTTATGCCACACCAAATATGGATATTCTGAATTGAACGTTACTTTTCTAGGCTGCAACGGGGGTTTAAATTGTAGGGCATAGTGTTTGTTTTATTCATACCTTTGTGCACACAACGCGCTGCTGTATACAGAAACACAAGCTTGCATTAATATGTCTTATAGCCTGCATTGTTTGGGCTAGAAATTATTGACGACACACAAATGCGCAATCATAATAAGACTGCTTCAGAAAAAAAAGAAGCTGTTTTTGTCCACGGAGCCTGACACCTCTGGCGCGTGGGGGGCAGCAAACCGATTAACACCTGGAGGTGCGGCGCGTTTATAACATCCAGACTTCAGCTGTAAAGCTGGCCGACACGTGGCAGCTGGTACAGGCTATATGACACACACACACACACACACATATATATATATTTATTTTTTTAAGGTTTATTTAATTACGGTTAAACCATCTATTAAGTTCCTCAGAGATAATTATTAGCAGTAGCTTAATTTGATTATAGTGAGTTACTCACGTTCTGACTGCAACTTAAATAGCGCTGTCCCAAGAAAGTACAGACCGATAAACCAAATATACAAACGTTAAAGAACTCTTACTATACAAATATCATTGAGAACTCTGGGCTCGTTATGCGAACTGCAATCGTCAAATGGTTTGTTGATGAGGCCAAACGGTGATTTATTATGACTCTTGTGTTCGCGCTGATAGGGCAAAAACCAACAGCTGATTGAGACATTTAGCAGTGTTGATTTCTGAGGCGACAGTCTGTTGAAACTGGCAAAAGTTCCATGCAATTTAAGTTTACCGTAATTTAGAAATATGTAAACAAAGTGGAGGCCTTTAAGTTGATACATCCTCGCTGGACTAAACCGTCTCTATTTTACACTGACAATAGATTCATTTAATCTTCATTTAGACAGATGCCTCCCAGATGAAAGCCTAATCTGATTCCAACTTTACTTAGTCCTGCGGATTTTTTCTTCGGGGGGGGGGGTTTAAACTCAAAAGCGCACAAAGGCGCATCCTGTACAGAGAACAGCCCCTTTGATAAAAGATGTCTTCAAACAGCAGTGGAAGGAATGTGTGACTATAGTGGGACCAACCGGAGGGTCACAAGATGATGAATGGGTTTGTTTACCTCGTCAGAAAAATATAGACCCACATCCAAAGAAAATATTCAACTGAAACATTTAAGTAGCGATTAAAAGTACTTGAAGGGTCTGAAGCCAAAGGTTTGCATGTCCCTTAAGTTTGTATCAAGTACAGCCTCTTTGCTCCCTGCAGAATAAAAGCTATTTGAGTCAAAGTGCATGATTTAATTTGAACGCAAATGCCTTCACAATCTGCCCGCATGCTGATCTGATGGTGAACAATTTACGAGACCTTCAAGTGTGCATTGATGTGTTGATGAGCGGGAGCCCGTTGCCTATAGTGCAGTCGTTCAGATGTAGAAAAGCACACGACAGCGGCCATTACCGATCTGTCCACACCCTGCAGCATCCAGACACATTCATCCAATCTACAAATCCACTTTAGAGTCTCCCACTGATACTACTATTTCACGTGTGTGTTTTTGTTGTGGTTATTAAGATCGAAATGTTGTTTATTTTGTATTCTATTTTGTCTTATTTTGTATTCTATTTTGTCTTATTTTGTATTATTCTATTTATTCAAATGTAATATCTGCTCTGTTATTTTATTGTACTGTATATATTGTGCATTGTGCATATATGTAATATTTTATTTTACTCTGTAAATTGCTGCTGCTATAAACTAATTTCCCCCTGGGGATGTTTATATCTATCTATCTATATATCTATCAATGGGTTCACCCCCCCATCATCACAGACAGCTGCTGTCTCTGCCCCTTTTGTGGCTCTCCCAACACGAACAGTGTAATTCTGCACCTGAGAATTTGAGTAGGCGGCAGAAAAACAACTGTTGTTGGTCAGCCAAAAGGAGATGAACTTAAATGATACTGCGTGCCAAATAGCCAAACGGCTCGTTTGCATATTGTATTGATTGTTAGACATAATATATTCAGTAAATGGTTCACAGTAAACTGGATATACTATATCATTGTTAATGAGTCACAACATTTCTGGTAGAGTTTGGGCGGCTAAAGTGGATGATGTAAATTGGGTGCCTCCACACTGCGTTCACCTAAAGCAGTCTGGCTGCTGAACAGTGTGTGAACGACCACTCACCTTTGCTTTTCTACATTTGAAAAAACTGCACTTAAGGTCATAGAAGCATCGGCGTCCCCCGCGATCAACATTTCAATAGACGAACGCGTCATAACGGCTGCCCAGCCTGGAGGAAGTACGTGTTAACTGTCCTGTGGATGTCCCTCTCCTATTGAAGGCTGCTACTGCAAAGACTGCTCAAGTACAAGCTGTTCACACAGAAGATAGGCCACTCGAATGGTCAGGAAATTGTGCTTTTTATTTTAAATTGGAACTGAGAATTCAGCAAGCACAATCAGAATAAATTCATGTCACAATGCGCATTTTACGCACGCGTCTGTATTCATGTTACAGCAAAAAAAAAATAGAAAAATCATTCTACGGACACCACCGCATAAAGAAAAAAAAAATCACTTATATACAAATCATAGAAAAAAAGGAAGAAAAAATGCGCGTGCAAAACAGCAAATCCTAAATAAAAAACACCACATGGAAGTGGAGAGGTTTTCACGGAAAATATATTCACTGTAGGCTGTACAACAGTCAGGCTGTACAACAGAATACATGTTTACAGTATGAGGGCGTCCTACAGTACATTTCAAAAAGTATTTCAATCTAAAAATGTGTGCTGTCACTGAGGCCAGGGCCTCCACACAGGGTCGGTGATGTGCGTGCAGGTTGCCGTGGAGGAGAGCAGCTCCCTGGTGTCACAGTGGAGGCCAGTCCTTTGGGTGAGGTACGGGTGAGAGATCCCGCCCTGGCATTGGGCCAGCTGCTGAGGAGACAGAGCGGCCTGTGCCATGTGGATGTGTCCGGGAGACGAAGGGTGTGTCTGGGGCTCGGGACTCGCAAGAGAAGCGTGAACCGCGTCCTCCTCTGTGCCCTCCAACTCCTGGCTCTTGCTGGCTACGAAGTTGCTGACCCTCAGCAGACAGGACCTCATGCCGTCATGGAAGCTGTGCTGGCGGGCGGATTTCTGTCTCTGCCCCCGGGACGTGGACCGGGGATCCTTCGCATCCCCCTTCTCTCTCTTCAGGTAATTGACCACACTCTCCAGGATCTCTGCCTTCTCCACCTTCGGATTTCTCAGTTTCTAAAAGGAGAAGAGTACTCTCACTAAATATAGGAAGTATAGACTTAAAAATGTCAACCTTTTGTTTTATCAGATATCAAACTGAAATAAAAGCATGGCGCACAGACGTACCTCATTGTGGGTGCTGTCCAGCATCAGAAGTCGCAATGTCTCCAGACTTTGGTTGATCCGCTCCCGTCTGCGTTTCTCCATCAGAGGTTTAGGAACCTTGGGGTTGAAAAGCAAAAGATCACAATTAGCACCCGGAAGAACATTTTAGATGATTTTTTAGAAAACTCGTAAATGCAGTAGGCTACAGGAGTCAGAAGGCAGCATCTTACCCTCCTCAGGCTCCTCGGCAGGTGAGACTCTGGCGAAGTTACATTTTTCATGATAAGAGTTGACTCGTGTCCGTCTGTCCTTACAGTGATTCCAAAAAAACGGCACAGGTTGTGTCCTCGTTGCAATGTGTTGATATCTTGGCACATAGCCCCGCCCCCTGTGGGTCGCGCCCCTCACCTTTACTGAGCAGCACGCAGCAGTGACGCTGAATGGAATTTTAATTTATTTCCATCTAATCCTCTTCTTTTCACTTCTTTTCACTTCCGAGCTGAACTGGAAGTGTAGATAAAAATAAAGGGAGCGTGCCGTGTGGTCTTTCATGGGTAATCCCAAACCATAAAACACTTAAACTTAAAGTTAGTGGTTTGATCGAGTCATTGTAGATTAATTCTGATGCAATTGTGATGAAGACAGAAACAATCTCCCTTGAACTGCTTTGTGCATATAAGGACGGTCTTAGTTGTATTGCTTGATTCATTTAATAATGTTGCTTCACGTACATCTCAAGGAGGTTCTAGTGCAGAAAATATCAAAAGGCTAAAACATGGAATGCACGTTTGAATGCATGTGCACGTTATCAAATCACAGGCCAAAATAAACACAATAATGTCAAATTAAAGCACAATTTCGCTACTTTAAATATTTCTATGAGATAATGAAATATAGATAGGTGCAACTGAAGCCATTTCTGCTCATTGATTTGGAACCATCCTAACATATCTCTAATTAGGACCTGGCCTGCTGTTGAGCCATATTGTCCGATTCACACCTAAACGCGTGTGTTGTGTGAAGGAGCCGTGTTTGTCTTTAGACTTCTCTTTTGACTCCTGGCTGAAGCTAATGTTCGCACTTTTCTAAAATGATTTCAGACTAAAGTTTGGGCTGACTGGGCTTTGAGTTTTGTGTTTTTTGGGGGGTAGCTTTCTCCGCACTGCATTTATGGGCAGCCTGATCCCCATAATAGGCTTGAGTGTGGAGATAACACTGGGATGATCGGATCACGGGGATCTCGTAGATTAAGTGGCTTTTCAGAGGCAACGACAACTTCCGTTTCAAATCAAAGAGATGGCGATTAGTAACGGCTCGGAGATCACGGTTGGTAACCATGGAAGAGAGGAACTCAAGGAAACTCACTTTAAAGCACTTTAAAAAAAAACATATGATCACAATTTCCATTATAGCTAGTAGTCGCATTTCTCCCCCTAGTATGATGATGTAGTTATAGGAAGAGGAAACACATATTTAATTTGTTCAAGCCACGTGGACCCGCCCCATAAATAAGCCCCATAACGTGCTCGCCTGAGCCTGTGATGGAAACTAATTAGTGAAAACGCGCCCTTTGGTTTGCAGAGAAACGGACCGTTGACTTCTAATATCGTGACTCGTCGGGTGTGTCGGCCACACTGACAAAAGAGTTGAAATTAAACGGGGCTGGGAACACGAAGCCAACAACTGCTTTGATTTTTTTTTAAAGAGGGATCTTGTGTGAAGTCCAAACATTGGGTATCGTGCTGACCCGAGGCCGCGCACACTTAACACTCAGGTGTAATAATCATCCTCGCACTTCGTCACATCAGCGGACACATGTGACCTGTTCCCCTTTTGCCACTGCGGTACCTCGATCTATTGGTTTATCAGTTACATTGTTTTTTAAAATGTGATGTGCTTAACTGTAAATGCGTAAATCGGAGAGTCTTGCATTCGCAGGTAAACATGTGTGATTTGTTATACTGGGCTGTGTAAGTTAATCCACTTCTTCATTGTGACCAGCACTGCTCTCATTTGGTCTCTTTCAGCACTTATTCAACGTGTGGATGTCTCACACATCATAAAAAGTCCTCATGGCTGCCCACTTTCTCACTTCATTTCTGTTCCCACGAGTAAAAAAAAAGAGTTCCCATCGTCTCACTTCTGAGAGGCGTTAAAGGTAATCAGAGAGCTCAGAATACATTTGGCCTAATTAAATCAATAAATGCTGTATGAGACGATGGCCATCCCAAATCATCAGATACTGTTTCAATGCACTTCTAACGTCTGAAATGTTCTTAGGCAACATAAATATTGTGCTTAACCTTTCACGAGTGATGTAAGTTGATAACCTATAAAACAAGGCTGCCTTTTGGTCTGATGATGTCATCACTTGTAAAGATCCGCTATTGGTCATTGGTAATATTGTTGCCAATATTGTAATATGTTATATAAGTTATTTTAGAGAAATCTCACAACCTGATCACTGTTTGAAATGAATAGTATCGATTGAGTGAATTTATTCACGGTTAGGACAGACCATTTTCAGACCGACCAAGTGTCGTCACTCACACTTGTCAGCCAATCAGAGGCCGCATGAGCTCTGCTTATAATGGCCCTCAGGGAGCAGGAGGCCGTTTTCACTGCAGCAGCCTCCAGTCAGGACATTTGAACCAAAGACTACAACATGACCAGGAAGCAAAGCCCAATTCTGGAGGATGGCAAGAGTAGAAAAAGGGTAAGAACTTATTTGATTTACCAGGTTCTGTTAAGATATACCCATTACAAAGGTTATTTAAGACGTATAGCTTTATTAATGTTGATTAATCATTTAATATATCCTTTACAGAGCAGTTACAAGCCATTAATGAGGACTATTTTGCATGTTTGTTAAGGAATTACCATTATTACTGCAGGCATGCTAACCAACACGGTTCTTTTTCCACAACCTGGCAACTCAAGTTGTTCTAATGATACCTGACAACAACTTCACCATACTCACACAATGCGGTTTGTGTGTCTCCAGGTTCTCAAACCAGTGGTGGAAAAGAAGAGAAGAGACAGAATAAATCAAAGTCTGGCCGAACTGAGAAGTTTGCTGTTGAGTCACACGTCTGATCCAGTGAGTCATGTTAAACAAAATCCCATCCAGCCTCTCTACGCGTTTAAGGGGAATCATAACCTTACAATGATGAAATGTATCCCCCCCCCCCCTGCACTGTTATCACCTACAGCGGCTTCAGAATCCTAAAATAGAGAAAGCAGAGATTCTTGACTTGGCTGTGGAATATGTTCAGAAGTGGACAGATGGGAGGAAACGGAGAAAGGGTTAGTCACAAACAAAGTAGTTCTTTAACTCCTTTTAACTTATTACATTTTTCACAAATGTTTTCCTGCAGCAAATCAATGTTTTAATCTCCCACCCCTGTCTTATCCCTCACCCTGGTGCCTTTTCTTTGCCACAGACTCTACCGACAGCCACGTGAAGACTCGTGCTCCTGTGGTCAGCCTTCATCGCTCAGAGTCCAACGCTCCCACTCGCTTCACCATCGAGAGTGCAGGTTTTCAGCAGTGCGTGGCCCAGCTGACCAGCTACATGCACAAAATAACCCCAGCGCAGAGAACAAGCCTCATGGAGGGGCTGAGGCATCACACAGAGAGCCAGCAGCCAAACAATACTAGAGTGACGGACACTGAGATGACCAAAGGACCAGATGGAATGTCTGATGTCATTTACACATCAGAGAAGAAAGAGGAGTCTCTTAAGTTTCCATCTCACTCCCCATTTCAGCCCCTCTCTTGTTCCACACCGTTCCACGACTACCTGTCCCCTCCTCCCTCCCCCTGGTTCTCCCCTTCTTTCTCCGCTTATGCCACCTCTCCTCCTTTCCCGTCATTTGCCTCTCACTTCCCGTTCCCACCCAGCCTGTCACCTCTGTCCTCCAACACCTCCTTCCTCAGTTTCTCGCCCACAGCCTCTCACTCTGGCCCCTCTGCCCTCCACTGCCCCCCTCTCCTCACACTGAGATCCCCTCCACACCCTGCACTGAGGGAGGGGTCACCACCAAACTCTTCCTCGACCATGTGGAGGCCTTGGTTTTGATGGAGTGGATCAGAGACTGACGAACTGAGAACAGCAGAGCCACCTAGTGGGAACTATAGCTGTGATCATTGGCTGTGGAGAGGAGGAACAACTGTCCATGCTGGAAATGTATAGTGTACATATTATTCAAATTTCCTATATTTTGTATTTTTCTTCTAAATAAAATTTGTGCCGAAGCTAATGAGTCTCAGTTTGTATGTTTATAGTCCACAGCTGCCTTTATCAAATACACATGTGAGTCCGTGGTAATAGCAACGGTATGTCAGTGTGAAACCTTTCTTGGAACCAAATAATCATGATATAGGCAATACTATTGTTTCAGATAATATATGTTTGGTGGGTCTAATATCCTTGATTGTATACCAGTTTAAATATCTTTAAAGCAGTAACAGGCCTACAACCCATAAACTTAAGTTTTCCACTCATCAAAAAGTGATGGCAGCTCCTAAAAGATGTCTCAAAATGACTTGATTTCGATCATGAGTTATTTGACCGATTATATAATTAAAATGTCATAAAATGTTATAGTATACCATATAAAAGTCATAATAAATACCATAGTATATAGTATGCCATAAAATGTCACAAACAAATCATAGTATAATATATATAAATATAGTATAGTATGACATAAAAAACATGAAACAGTCTCTAATCGCTCCCTTTCTCCTCCCAGGATCCTCCAGCAGTGATGACTGTGCTACAGCCTGTCCTGTGCTGCACCCTTAACCCAACTCACCCAAGTCCTGATCCACTGACTCTGGGCCAGCCGATGACTTTCTGTCGGCTGACCACACGATGGCGCTGTTGAGAGGAAAGGGGTGAGTCCTTTGGTTAATTGCAAATTTCTAAATTGTCCACACACATCCACTTCCTTCCAGTTACTCTCATCCTAAACAAATTCCTCCGGGCTTTATCTTTTCCCTCTTTAAATAATTTACCTAGTGCTAAAATGATCAGTTGTCTACAGTTTAAATTGTTTAAGTCATTTATCATGGACCCTTTTTTATATTGTCTGGTTTCTTGTAAAATGCTGTTTTGTCATTGAAAATCCTTGTTTTTTTACTTTTCTGCTTGGGAAGGGGAAACTTTAATGGGCATTTTCAATATTTTCTGACAAATTAAAGACTAAATGATTAATCAGTTATTTGAAAAAGTAGTGGGCGGATCGATTGCTTATAAACATAGTTGTTGATTGCAGCCTGGATTAAACAAACAATGTAGACGAGATAAGCTCTAGAAGTGATTGAAGGCCTACTTTTCTTTTAACCATTTGTGCAGAGCCAGGCTTACTGTTTCCCCTTCTTCCAGTCTTTATGCTAAGCTAAGCAACAGTCTACTTAAAGGTGCCATGGGGAGTTTCCTTGTAAATAAACAAAAGTGATATTTACATTCACTGTTACTCAATGAAAGGTATTCTGTGTATCCTTGAGGTCTAATAAATGTATCAATGACTTTTCCTTCCTCATAGGACATTTGCAAAGCCGATTTTGAACTCTGCATTCTTTACATCCATGTTTACTAGCTAGTAGTCTTGTACATTGCTGTGTATTGTGGAGCATTACCACTGGAGTATGCCAAAAATAGAGTCCTAACAAATATCAGAGTATGTCATACAAAAGTCATTCATATTAAAAGTATATTAAACCATGTTATAATAATATCATATATTAAGCCATAAAAGAGTCATAAAACTGTCATAAAAAAACATAGCCACAAATAAACATGTCTAATATAGTGTCATGATACCTTAGAAATATCATGAAAAGTTGATAGTATGGTGTTCCATAGAAAAAGTCATTGTATATGATTTTTTTAAACTTTTGTAGACGTAATATACTGTGACTTTTTTTCGACCTACTATACTGTTACATTTTTATGACTTTTTCCGACTAACTATGCTATATATATATATATATATATACATATTTATACATTTTGTGTTATACTATACTATGTCTTTTTTACTTCGTCTTAATTCTATGACTCTTTATTGACTTTTTTTGACATACTATATTTTCAAAAAAATTCATGACTTTTTTCAACAAGCTTTACTTTGACATACTATACTATTAGATTTGTATGACTTTTTATGACTAACTATATTATATATATACAATACTATGGCTTTTTTACTTCATCGTCCAATTCTATGACTTTTTCATGACTTTTTTCGACAGACTGTGCTCGGACTCTTTATTGACTATTTTTGCAATCTAAACTATGATTTTATTTTTTGGACAAACTATATTATGACTTTTTAAAAAACCTTTTACTACATACTATACTATGACTTAATTCGACATAGTATACTATGAGTTTATTTTAGACTTTTTTTCGACATTCTATACTATGACTTTTTTGGGACTTTTTTCGACATACGACATATGACCTTTCTCGACCTACAATACTATGAGTTGTTTAAACTTTTTTTCGACCTTCTAAACTGACTTTTTTCGACATACTATTGAATTTCTATGATTCTTTCCGACTAACTATACTATATATATATATATATGGTATACATATATATATATATATATATACATAGTCAGAAATATATATATACATATTTATAATTTTTTTGTTATACTATGCTATCGCTTTTTTTACTTCATCTTCCAATTCTATGACTTTTTCATGACTTTATTTCCGACTTTTCAACATACTATACTATGACTCTTTAATTATTTTTTTGACACATTTTGGATCTTTGACATACTATTATTGACTTTGTTCAACATTTTTATAAAATCTTTCAGGATACTATTCCATTCATTTTTTTCAACGTGTTTTATAGCAAGAGAAGGGTTTACCAGCAGTAATGAGAATGACCACAGGTAGGGCTCTCCACTGCGTAATTATATGTACCACATATAATATGGGGATATATGGGGTTCAAGCAGAGCCAGTTCAGACAGACTATACATATTTATAGACTATCTTTGGTTGCAATAACCGTATATTTCACTTAGTTTACTACAATATTATAAGACCAACCAACAGCCTCTGGACCTACAATAACTTCCTGTTCATCAATAAGCCCCTTACAAACTATTTGAGTAGCTCAGGGTCTATGCAGTCGCTGCATAACACCCGTCACACTGTTCTATGGAGCTGGTGAAGATTAGTCAGGCTGAGAGAACAAATATTGCTTAGCAAGCTATTAGCATTCCAACTGTGGAGAATGTGCTCTACAATATTCTGACTGCTATTGTGTTTTGTGCATCACATTTTCATCTTTTGCACATTATTCTCTACAAACCTATACATTATTTTGTGCTTACAAACAAGTTTCTGTTCTTGTATTCATTGTCTACAAGACTGATACATAAATAGATACAGAAATAAATAATTATATATATTATTATTTATTTTTATTTTTATTCTGTATTCTTAACTGCACTCATAATCAGTCTTTGTGTGTAAATTGTAGTAAAATGTTCACTGTGAGCACCAGCTGTGAAATTATTAGCAAAGGCCGTGATAAACTAAATCTAATTGCCACCCATGGTGGCAGATACTAGCTACGGCCAATCCAGCGGCTGCATCCTACGGAGGCTGCATTTGTAGACCGATTGCATCACAGCGGCTGCGACTAGGCTGTCCCATTTCGAAGACTCCTTCAAATGCAGCCGACGAATGCAGCCTTCAGCCCCCAGATTCAGAGGACACAACTGATGGATCCTTCGCGGCCCACCGTATCCCAAGATGCATTGCGTGCCGATGAAGATTTTATTTTAATCCACATGGTGGCGAGTGAAGAACAGGCATCATTCACTTTTAAATGTAAGTATTGGGTTTCAACTCACTCGAATATCACCGATACAAATGTTAAAACAAAAAACAAGGGACCTTATAACATCACATGTTTGTTAAAATGATCGGTTAAGTTACGTGACATTCGTAGCTGACAAGCTAGCTAACGTTACCGGGAGCCGCCGCTCTATTACCGGGAGCTTATAACATCACATGTTTGTTAATAGTAGTAGTAGCTGACAGACTAGCTAACGTTACCGGCAGCTCGTCTGCCTGCATCCGACCGTAGTTCAAGTAACTTTTAATGCCTTCACTTTTAAACCTCAGCGGTTGACTAATATTTTACTGAGATTGTGACGATTTTACAGATGATTTATACGTCATATTATGTCCATAAACGGACCAACAGGAGCTCAGGTAGACCTGAGTGAACCTAAAATATCACTTTAAGTCCGGTAACGTTACAAACGCTGAGATTAATTACACGGATAACCTGAACTTGAGTATTTTACTCCTTTTGTTTTGTGGTGTGAAATAAAACTAACTCTACATTTTGTTTTGTTATTGGGAGCCAAGAGCAAATGGCTCAGTTCATCAAGCTGAGGAGGGAGAACGACGGCCTCGTCACCGGGGACAAACATTCTGCAACCGCAGCTTGGAATTAAGACATTAGTCCATTTGTAATATCTCCATTTGACCATCCTGTACTTAAGGTTACTGTTACATTAGCTCTCATCCTATATAAAGTCTTTACTGATAGGACAACCAGTAGAGAGGACAATACACTTCTGATGTGTTATTGTTGCTGTCACACAGATGACACTTGTGGCTGTCACCTTTTTCTTTTATTTATTTAAACCCACAATAAGACATCCATGTAAATGATTTCTGTGTGAATTTGTGTATATTCTGCTGTGTACAATTTGTCAATCTTCTAAGTTTGCATCCTTGTGTTAACATTATTGATACCGGTTTATATATATACTGTATATATATATATATATATATATATAAATATAATCCTTCTGAGCAGGGACTCTAGGCACGGGAGCAGCCTTGGTCCAGCCTTCGCGGTCCTCAAAGGACGCGGCCGACGTGGACCGCAAAGGCTGGGTCCCCCGAAGGATGCAGCCGCTGGATTGGGACACAGCCACTGAGTGTGAAATTAGTTGAGAGGTCAGGAAGATGTTTAGCTTCTGACCAACAGAGGGCAGCATTGACAAAGTCGAGTCGTGCAGCATCGTTGTCATTTGGGCTCAATAGAGGATGTCGTTGAGCTATTCCATCAGTGACAAGCCCAAAATGTATGATCATCATTCTTCTTTCGTTGTCTCTCAATGCTCAACCCAAACTTTATCCGATGATCAAATCTTTAATACAAGCTCTGAACATTTTCCGCAGGGAGGCACCGGCAGGTTGGCTTTAGTTAACAGAATTCATTACATGATAGAACATGTCTTTGGATAATGGTTATCCCCCCCCCCCCTCTTTACTCCTCTGTGCACTGAAGAATCTCTTCCTATGCCATTAGTTATGAGGTGGCCATTGTTCCTTGTCAGAAAAATGAGAGGGCAGGCACATCACTGGAAGCTTGATTCACCTCACTGTCTCTCTGTGCGGTTTGATCATTCTGCACAGACATATGAGAGCAGAGAAGGTCGCTCACGCCGGAGAGGACGATTGCTGCGGCAAGGCACATAATTAATAGGTTAAGAGATCACCCCTTGGAGTGACCTGACAATGGTTGAAAACTCCTTGACGTTTTCTCAGGACACGCTGATTAGAGCTGATCCTGTTACCCTCTTTAATCACTGTTTTTGTTTGCCATGAATGCACCCATGCATTCCTGATTTGGAGAAAGCTCGAGACGTGGAGATGTCACGGGTTTGTCACGGCCTGCGGAGAATCTGTGTATACCTTTGTGTAGGTGCATTTCAAAAATTTCAAAACCCTTAAAAGCATACACACACACACACACACAGCAGGAGTGCACAGGACAGGTGCTCTTCAGATCTCTCACTTCATGGCTGATTCTTGAATAACTTAAACTAAATACTTCGGCTGTGTGACAATCCCCTAATACATCCAAATTTCCGGTCTCCTTTCCTCATTCCACAGGTCTTAACCAGTTTGTATTTAAGTCCAATAGCAGAGGGTTATCTTACACAGAGGGCAGAACTAGCTTCTCTTGCCAACATTTACATAAGTGCACAGATCTAAGCCCATTTAAGAATAATTAAGACACTTTAACCTACTTCCAGATTAAGAAAGCTGCCTTGGGTTACATTACAATTCAAGGAAAATTGTTCCCATTCAGTGTGACGCCTTATATTTGCGAAGCAAAAGGAAATTATTTAGATTCATGTGCAGTAGTATTATGTAAAAATCATGAATAACATTAAGCACACTGTCCTTAGTAACTTGTAATGTGTCAAATGTGAATAACCAGATGATAAACTGTTTCAATGACTGTGGACTCTTTTAGAGTTGAGTCAGTTTGTTTCTCTAAGCCTAATTTTGGACAGTCCATGGACGCAGTGATTTCTATGAGTCAGATTTAAGGACGGCTGCAGACTCAGTCAGCATCCCTAAAGGAGGACTCCTCACTCAGATCGCATGTCAATACTCAAGAATGTAGATCTGTCACTACCCACAACTAAATATAATTTTTCCTCCCTTTCATTTCTCTCTCTTTCCCTCTCTTTGCGAGGCTCTTTGAAGTAATAGTGAAAGGATCCCAGACTGTAGCAAATTACCTGAGGACTGAAACATTTTTGACATAAGTCCTGAGAGACGGGGCGAGCCACTTTTCCTGGCGGCTCCTTTGCCATTTTTAATCTTGGGCTGAGGGAGACAGCAGCGCTGACAGAATGATGGGACAGCTGGACATGCTTCCAAGCCAGCAGCAACGGGCAAAAGAAAAGCCAAGAGAAGGGCCACTGCAGACATCTCACCACGGAACTCTGGACAGCAGACAGAGGCAGGATGGAGAACGGCAACTGTGCACAAAGGACATCCACCTCCTCCATCTTGACCGAACAGCTGGATTTTCCAGTCATGGAAGATAGAACTGTAAATTCCATAAGTCAAACCCCCCCAAAATGTATTGTTTTTGGTCTAATTTTGGGCACAAGGTTCCATAGCTTTATGACAATTGATTGCAGAGAATGAATGTACATGTTATATAGCACTAGTTCATTTATTTTTTTCGGCCAGGCTAGCACCATGGCTTCTTAGATGGCACCACTTCTGTTCATACCCAAATATCTCAAACACTATTGGAGAGATTGTCATTACATTTTGTACAGACATTTGTGGTCCCCAGGGGATGAATGAATCCTCCTAACCTTGGTGATCTACTGACTTTTCATCTAGTGCAATCATTAAGTCAAAATGTTCATTGGTCCAAAAGATTTTAGAAAACACACCTGCAAAACTAATGACATTCCTATCAGCCTCAGCTGTACCTAGCTGTTGGTGCTAATTAGCGTATGTTAACATGCTAACATGCTAATAAGCTAAGGTGTTTACATGGTAAACATTATGCTAAACATCAACATGTTAGCATACTGACAACAGTATTTAGCTCAAAGCACCACTGTGCTAAGTGCAGGCTCACAGAGCTGCTAGCACCGCTGTGCCACGCTATAAATTTGCATAAATCTACTTCTGTACTTACACTTAATAGTTCTCGCTGACAAGTATGGCAACATGCAGTGCACTGTGAGTAACTGAATGGTGTAGTCATAACAGTCAAACAGTTGAGTGTGGAACACTGAGACTTCTCAGCTTCAATGGCCGCCATCTTGGCTACGTAGCGAAAGGGAAGGTTCCAGCAGCGGTTGTGGTGAACACCGCACTATACAATAATAACTTATTTATCCTGTTGTCGGATAGAAGCAATCACCATTGTTTATTGGGTTCATTTAGCAGTCTGTAATGATTTGGTACCTCAAACGATAATGCTGCTAGTTAGTTAGCAAACAGTTGCAATCGTCATTTCCGGTGAGTGCACAAGAGCCGTGTTCTATTTAAAACAACCCTACCCTGATGAAACTCACATACTACGCGAGTACACAGTGTATACAGTGTACTACATGGAAGTGTACTAAAGGGTGTATCCGAATTGAGACTTAATCTTGTTTCTAGGATGGCCAACTCTCTCTCTACCAAATAAGGTACAAAAGGTGGCTTTTTAACAGTTGCACGTTGCCACAGCGGTGTGGGTATGACTCCCCAAGTTTACTTTTTCAATGGATATTTTTTGCTACTCTTGAGTCCGTTGTCCTTTTGCACAACCAGAGAGAAGTCCTTACCGAAACTTTTTGCCATTGCAGGAATTGGCGCATTTACGTTATACCTACAACTGATGCGCATAAGGGAGCCCGTGATTGGATGACAGTTGATCTCACTCGTGGTCAGCATATGATCTGCTACTGCTGATGTATCAGATGACCTAGAAAGCCGGCAGGTGATCAGAGCAGAGTAGTGGCCAATATGGAACAAGGGGGGTTGGCAACCCAACTTGTTTCCAAAATATTTGTGTTGATTGCTGCACCACTGAAGTTCACTAATTACAGTAATGTATTATTTCTTGTTTGTTTAGCTTAAAATGTAAATTAACCTAAGTTTTCAGGAAATAACTGTGCACAGCTAATATCCCTGCACATAACCCCCATAAAACCCCAGATTATACAATAAAGATTTAAAGTTTTAATTACTGAGCTTTAGAGATGCTGGTAGACCGATTTTGTTACCATTAGACTTATTGATCTTCCCGCGTAAATCTCAGCAAGAAAGTGAATACGTGTATTTCCCAAAATGTCAAACTTTTGTTTTAAGATTTAAAACCAAGTTTCAGTGACTTTGAAAAAGACGTTTGACTTCAAATAAAGAAAAAAAGAAGAGGAAATGAGAGGTCATTCAATTCAGCTCTATGGTGGACAAAGACATCGGAACATCCCAAAATCTCTCCAGGAGCTTGATTGTCTCTGCAAACATGCTTAAAGCAGACAGGAAGTAACTTGAGCCAAACAGGAGGGAATCAAATCAGACATCGCTAGCTTGCTTTTCAGGGCAGGACAATTATATTTGACATAAGGCGCTTTTCACTCATGCATCAGTGCTCTCCACTTTCATGGGCTGCTATCACATTGGTCCAGTGGTTTGCCTTTCTTCCTCTCAATTTTACAAAGTCATTTTGCTGGAGATGATGAACAATGGCCACCTTTTCAGAGATTGTATAACCTTTTCTTCCTGAGGGACCCTGCTGCAAACAAGTCTGCAAGAGTGTCCAAATTGTAATCTTTCATGCACTGCTTTGAGATATCTTCAGATTCAAAGTGCAATTAATTGTCAGCGTGATCTCACTTGAAATCGGGTCTCTATTGGCTTCATCGCGTTGCCACATTTCTTTGCCAATTTGTTAACTTGGGGTTTTACAGAAAAGTATCAAGAATCAAGCCTTGCCTGCATGTCTGCCTTTGCCTTCCTGTGTTTTGTGTTTGGGCTCTGGAGCTGTCTATCTTGTGTCTGGGAACATGCATCCTCCTCAGCCTTTGTGACCCTGTCTTCCCTCCCCCCTTGGGTGGGCTGTGACCTTGCTAGCCTGCAGCTACCGCAGGTTACAAACTCTCACCCTGCAACGCTTGTAATCCCCGGGATGTACTTCAGTACACTTTATGCTCTTTGCCCCTTTCTAAAATTCGGTAAGAACTTCACAGGTCACAGGTCATGGTGCCAAACAGAAGCTGCAGACGAAAATAGCAACTGATACATAGGTCATCTAAAAATACTAGCTCCTGTCCATTCTCATTTAGAGAATACTTTGTTTCCCCGGCAACCTTTTGGGAACTTTTGACATTTTGTCCTGGTGTCACCAGAAACAGGAGTGGGAGGCCGTTTATGTTTGCAAAAAGGAGGCTAGATGATGAAGATGTTTTTTTCTTTTCTTCCTCGTATGTAACCTCATACTGCTGAGAAAATGTCAGAGTGCAGGAGAGAGAGTGTGTGGACATCAGATTCTCCGGGCCCTTAAGGGGCCCCCTGCACTGACGAATAGAGCAGTCTGTACTTATCTCTAACATGTAAGAATTCCACAGGGGACTGCAACGTCTGAAGCCAAGATTTTGAACAATGTAGAGCACACTTGAGAAAGGTCTAAAATTAGTCTCATTTGCAGTTTTGCTTTGATTTGTATTATGGCTTAATTTACAGTAGTTGTGCCACATTTAACAGTGAAGTGGAGATAAAGGGTGCGATAAAAAAGAACAGGTACCTTGATGCACATTTCCCAAATGGTTCTAAATTTACCACCACAGGACAAATCTATAATCAGAAACTTGTGCTCTTTTAGAATAGACTAAGTAGGAACAAACATATCAAGCCAGCATTCAAAATATTTATAGACTTCTCACTCGCACATTACGAGCATGGAAACATTGCGTTTTTATTAAGGCGTCACAAGCTGACACCTGGCAGCGCTGGTGCGGTCGGCAGAGTGTGCTCTCTTCTTGGGAAGTTGGGGTTTCCCGCTGCGGCTCCATGCAGGAACAAGCACTGAACAAGAGCTACAATAAAATAGGAAATTACATACCTTCACTGCCAAATACCTGCACTCTTCTCTGTGCTGGTAGTCACTATTAACAGCACAGTGAAGGTTTCCGTAGTGGAACAGTGACTGACCAGATAGCACTGATGCTTTACGGATGGCAAACCAATGACTTTACCTAAACATCAGCACACTGAACTAAACATGGTAGAATGCCGCCCAAACAGAACTTCCTTGTACTCTTTGCTTGTACTGTAAACTAGCTACGTTTCCAACAGAACAATGGCATCCCAAAATACGAGTGCAGATCATGTTATGGAAACACATTTTACAGTGTTTTGGCTGACTTGGATATTCAGCCGTATTTATTCAAGCCAGAATATAATGCCGAAGAAATTCAAAGGAGAGGCCGAGGATGTGGCTGCATGAGCCTCGGGGCGCACAATGCCTCCTGGGTCATGTAGGCACTGCCAGCACGGTTCTGTGAGCGAGAAAACGCAGCTTTCTCTGTCTATGTAGCACGCACTGAGGAATTTATTGATTCAATTGACTACAAATACAACACTGATTGCACATCTACATACATGGTTGCAGAATTTCTCTTTGACATCAGCATTTTAGCATTGTCTCTGTGAGCATGTTAGCAGTTAGCCCAAAGCACCACTGCCTAAGTACAGTCTCAGAGAGCGGCTAGCATGGCTAAGTCGTGTTTTGTCACAGACAAATTTGCACAACAGGTGCGGATATCAAATATATTTTTTGAGAGATGAGGATTTGCAGGTTTGTCTTTATCAGTCATACTGGCTCCTTGTACCACTCTCAAGGAAGGCCTCTCTCACGTTTCCCTAACTGTGGCTGATAGGTATCTAGTGACGTCTGGAAACATCATCACGGCACATGCTAACAAACTGGCCGTGCAGACAGAGAGAGGCGAGCCAATGTCAGCTTCATCTCAGTTTGTTCTGCGTCAGCGATTTGCTGACACTGATGTGTCAACTGCTGAAATGATGGCGTGCCTCTCATAATGTTTTTTAATTAATTAATTATTTTTAGTGGTGTGTGTTCTTGTTGTTTTTCATTTCTCAAGCAGAAATGCACACCAGAAAATGCAACAGCGTGTGGATGTTTCCTCTCAGATCCCGTTGCGTTCATCCTCAAATGCACCCTCTTCCAGCTTTAGGGACATTTAAGAGATGAGCACGCTATCTCCTCCTGAGAAGTGTTGCGTGAGACGATGTGTGTGTAGTTTATCAGAGCTTTTCTTCTCTCTCTTTTCATCCAGCTCCCCATTTGTAAGTCCTTCATAAAACATAGATGCCTCCTCTTGAATAAGACTAGACTTATCTCTCGTTCAGACTCCCTCCTCTATTTTCACTGTGGTCTAAATGCGTGGACCACCAACCTCCCATCTGCCTGAAGGACTAAAGGCGGGGAGATATGATGAAACAGATCAGATTCTGCTCAGCGCTACGGGACCTGGTGGTACTTTGTCTGGCCCATCTAGATCGCTCTGATAGGGTGTCACGATAAGTAACATGAAAGTACCCTGTCATCAGCTTTTTTTCTCCTCTTTTCTTCCCTACAACATCACAGCAGGGAGAAGAAGCCTCCATGATGCAGATAACAGACAATACTCTTGCATGTTAACTGCTTTTCAGACGTAAAATAGATTTCAAAAAGGCTGTGCAGACGTCTGCTCCCTTAAATCATCTGCCTCTTTGGCTCTTGGGTTGTGGTATCCATCATAAGCAGCTCACTGTCAACAGTTTTCATTGAAACTACTTTGCACTGGTGCATATTTTCCATTAATGGTCCCTTGACAGCTCGTAGCTCTAGGGTATCAGTAATGTTTTATTATTCATCTGATTTCAGCTGATTCCAGGAGGCCCTGAGTTGCTGTGCCAGGCTGGAGCTCAGGGCCTCCCAGGCTGTGATTTGTGAGCTGCAGTGAGGTCCGGAGCTCCAGCTGATTTACACTCTCCATCTTCACCCTTAAAACAGAATTTCTTCAAAGTTGGCTAATCTAACTTCATCTGTTGATGGCCTCACTGTCAGATGGAGGGACTCGTTTTGTGTTATTTTTAACATGAGTGCTGCAGTTCTTTTTGATAAATCAATCGTTTGTCTTATAAGCCTTACCTATCATGAGAGTATCTGTCTCTGAGATTTGACAACCTCCCCGATAATGGAAGTGAATGACACTTTGTTTGTGGCTCTTACAGCATTAAATCTCAGACATTAATATCTCACAACCTGGGCCAATGATGTAGCAGGTTTCCTCAAGTACTGTAGTTAAAACCGCAATAATCAATATTGTTGTATCAACAGTGGATCAAATGACTGTGTGTGATGTAAAACAATTATGGGGAACCTCAGAAACCCACCGTACACTACCTGCCAAGCACCAACACAACAGACAGACAAAGTTAGCGACTAGCTGGTGAACAAAAAACACACTCCAATGTTGCTCGTGTCAGCTGGATGTATAAATAGGAAGCGGTTTGCTAGCGATACAGCTACATGAGTGGTAATATGTCAATGTTATGTTTATACCCTGTTGTGCTGCCCCCAAGTGGCCAAAAAAAACAAGATAAAAAAGAGTAATTTTGAGGTGCTACTACTTTCTACTTCTACTCTAATTCGGAAATCAAATTTTCACTTTCTACTCCACATACATCTTAGGTTACTTGTGATTTACGATTTTACATACAAAAAATACAATCACAAATATGGTGCATTGTTATGGAACTTATCAAGGGGACATTTATGCACAATGAATACACTACGGCCAGTATTTAAACATATCATGTGGATAATATTACTGTAAATATTGATAATTTTAGCTTGTAATGGACGATGTTTGCACTGTGGTAGTGCTACTTAAGTTGAGCGTTTGAATACTTCTTTTGCCACTGAATCAATTAAACCAAAGACATCTGCATGGCTAGATACCACAAGAGGGATGTGAGCATTTCTCTTTTTGTTAATCATCATTTTTCTGTTCAGGTGAACCAACCATGACGGATAAAAGAACACATTATTCACTTCTCAGTGCAGCCACCACTCACCGTCCTAGAGAACCTGGCACAAAAGTTCCCCTTTGGCTGCACCTTCACGATCATTAAAAACAACCTCTGTTCCACACAGTTCCTACGTCACTGTGAAAATAAACTATTTCAACGACAAAGTAAGAACTCTGGTGTCTGCGCTGCTTGTGTTTTACTTTAATAAATGCATGTGCATGCTTACTATCGTGATAACATTGCCGGTTCTCAGGATGACAGCTTGCTTGTTGACACAGCAGAAGCTGAATGAATGTGTATAACGTCTGCCGCTCCGCAGACATCTGAACTCGCTCCTATCAATGCTGTTATGATTACACTCTGCATCCTTCTGGGTCAGACCAAAGGAATGAGGTGGTCCCTGTGAAAATAAACATTAAACGGCGAGATGTATTACACGCGATTGTAAAACATCCACCAATGACAACATAAACCCTCACCTATCTTCCTTCAGGGCTCGGGATTGTAACTGCTATTGTGATTGGTCACCACAGGTGAGGCATGTTGAGGAAACGGCATGCCTTTCTCCTCCCAGAAAACTGTCTTTGTTTGCCTCTGACAGGGGGAATGTGTGGCTAAGCATCGATGTGGCACTTTGAGCGCTTGAAATGAGTCCCCTGTATTTTCCTAATGTGCACAGAGATACACTTTGATCCTCCCGAGCAGGAGGGTGTCAACTATCCGAGAGAAGCTCGTCCCGGCTTATTTCTCTTAAAAAGGTAACTTCAATTCATTTTTCAACCATGCAGGTACGCTGGTTGTGTTTGCTGTCTGTTCGGCTTCATGACGGAGGCTGAACAAGTCAAATATTTGATGCAATATTTGACTTCTGAATCCTAAACTTCTCTCTTCTTTTCACAATCAAATAATGCCATGTGTTTCTTTGTCCCAACAAACGTTTCTGGCTTCATAACACGGAGACCTGACCTACCTGGTTGGCAACAGGTTTATGATCACCTCACAGATAAGTTTGAATTCAATAAAAAATACACACCTGGCTTAGTGAAGGAGCAGAGCCAACCAGACAGAAGGAAAGCAAACATTATTGTGGGAATAGAAATGGTCCTCGACTCAAACACTGGAACATTTGAACGTCTCCCGAAACTATTCTGCCGGGTCTCGAGGCTTTGAAGTCTAATTTCTGCCCACTGAAGCAGACAATACTGACATCTTCTTGGTCGAGGTATGGGAAATGAACTTGGGAAGCACAGGTGAAACTCTAGACAGCTTGAATATGATATTTCCTGTGTGTTCAGCTACTCTATTCTTGTCCAGATCTGTATGATGATTAGTTACTGGGACGTGGAGAGGTATGCATGAGCAGGAGGAAGAGGAGGAGAAGGCCAAAGTGTCTTCGAACCCCCCCCCCCCCCCCCCCCCCGTGTCCAAAGACTGCTAATCTATGTATTCTTGTTGATTACTGGACTGTGAAGATCACTTTTGCCTTCATGTAGACTACTCTACAGCACATCACCATTCTGATTCCTCTCAGGAGGCTAAGCTAGCTGGCGCATAACTTCTCAGATGGAATTCACTTTCATAAACTCACATTTGCAGATTTCTTTCCTGAAGTGTGGTGAGACATTTGCAATGTCTGTAGGTTCACCACTTTGGTTCAGACTGAAATATCTCCACAACTATTGGACGGATTGCTAATAATCACTTTGGTGATGGTCTCAGTCTTCATTTAGCGCTTCCGTCAGGTCACTATTTGAATTTGACCACTACTTTATGACCAAACACCTGCAAAACTAGTGACATTCCCATCAGCGTCAACTGTAGTGTTTGTGAAGAGCTAATAAGCAACATTTAGCATGCTAAAACGCTACACTGAGACAGTGAACAGGGTCAACACATAAGCATGCACAATGATCTTAGCATGTAGCACTGTTGTGCCTCAGTACAACCTCACAGAGTAGCTAGCATGACTGAGGACTCTTTGTCTATGTTACTTCTTACATTTCTTAGCATTTAGGACTAAAGTTGCTCTCAACTATGCGCTTGTATTTACTCAAACAGTGACACACTTTTAATAGCCATAGAAGTGGCCTAAAAACGGTGTTAACGACATTATAAGAGCGACACATGCTTATATGAATTAACACTAATACAATTTAAAATATGTGTCCAAAGGTTTCCTTTGAAGGGTGCATCTTCTTCCAGTCTTGCTCGACTCTTGCAGCGTATCATCTTCTGCAGTGTTTTGCTCTGGTTTTTCATGTTGTCTTTGATATTGGGGGAAACGCAGGCTTTGGAAAAATAAAGGCCTGCTTGAGGCGCGACTGATCAACCTCTGAATCTCTGATAATCTGGGAGAAAAGCAGGGCGTTTGGAGTGATTTTGATTGATATGGATGGTTCTATAAGAAGTCGTATACGGACTTTGTTTTGTGCTATCTAGTCTTGTGCGTTGCCTCTGTAGTGGAGTGATGTGTCTTTCCTGGCCAGGGGATTTCCTTCTTCCAGAAGCACTCAAGGTTATTATTGTGGAGGAGGATCTGAGCTCTGCAGCAACGCCTGTTTGAAGTTCACCACAACATTTTGCGCTGCTAACACTCCCAGAGATCACAGCGAGAGCAGCCACAGCAGTGAGCTCATTCCCTGAAAAGTCAATCACATCTTCTCTTTTCATTTGATGAAAGTATATTTAAAATGTGTTACAAGGTTAAAATCATCATGATAGCTGTGTAAACTGTCTGAATACACTTTCCACCTTTTACATGATCACACACATACTTAATGTGTAAGTGATTACGGATTGAATGCAGAGATTTGAGCACAACAGATTGCTCTATTGAGTCACATTGATTCCTCTGAAGTGGGTGTCTGCGTTGGCTCAGACGCCTCTCTGTTCTCCAAAACACCCGGGACTCAAGCGGCACTCTTGGATCACTCGTGCCTCTTAACTCGCCGGGGCTTGTTCACGTTTAGCCCTGTGATTAATACAATGTAACTATGTGAGAGTCACAGATTAATGTACTGTATGGCAAAGCCCTGTTTAAACTCTCAACAATCTTGTCAAAGAGATGTCCTGTTCACAATTCCTAGACTTAGCAGAAAGAAAAATTAGTAAGTTTGTTTGACTGCCCCACTGGCTAGCCAATCCCCGCAGCTCTGCACTGCACTCATATGGCGGTTACAGCTGATAACGTCATCCTGACCCACAGCGTTTCCACGGTATAACGCTCACCCTCCGGCTCCCCCCCCCACACTGTTAGCTCCGTCAGCCCCGTTGTAGTTGTTTTGCGCTGTTTGTGATTTTAGCACGCTTAACTGCTAGCCGCTGGCTCAGCCTTCACCATGTTGAGAGCTGTGTGGAGGCAATCCCTCAATCATAGGTACACTCTGAATTTGGAGCTGAGTACTATCAATACAAAAAACTGAAATATTGAATAAACAGCAGTATTGGATCGTTGAAATGATGGCGGTATGTGGATACAAATGACCTTGCATGTCATTATTTGAAAATATGGAGTGCAACGGGCGACATGCTGTTGACCGCATGTACTAAAGCTGGATTTTAATATCTGATATGCGTTAGTAAAAACATCAGAGAGATTTTGAATGCACATTTCTTACTTTTGGAAAGTCTAGTGTGACTTCGGCTCTCTGTGGGGGAGAATGTTTTTGGGCCACAGAGAAAGTTTTTGTTGCAGTAGTACAGCAGTTGGCCACTGAGATAAATTGGCAGCAAAGCTACGTTGCTGCACCTTACGCAGCACTAATAGAGTTATTATGAATCCCACTGCTTTTCTTGGCAAGACAGGCCCTGCGTAGCATTCAAGCGCTGGGATTTGCCAGGAATTCATGCTGGCCGAGGTACCGGTAGCCCTATTTGTTCAAGTCCTATGCCGAGTCCAACGAGCTATCCAGACCCTAACTACTCAAGGTCAACGCACCAACATTTCAGCATAAAACATTATTGGTTTGACTTCAGCCTCGTCCCACATTAAGCTGCTCTCAAGCAGAAAAAACAATTAAAACAAGGCCTATTTGTCTTAGGTATTGATCTCTATTGATCTCCTGCAGACATTACTACATAATTAGTTTTGTGCACAGTGCGCACACTGAGACACCCTAAAACTATTAAATGAACGACTGATTTGAAAAGCCGAATCAGTTTTGGCATCTATCTGTAATGTTCCACGTGCATCAGATCTGTGGCAAGCACCGCTGCTGCCTCGGAGCCTCTCTGCAGGATTAAGCTGTCAATCAAGCTGTGGAAAAAATGTACAAAGTGTTTCTGTTATTGCCTTAAATTAAGCAGTTGCTGTTTTGAATGAGAGGATAACAAACAACATCCTTTCAAGCCTGTAAGAATGTTCTGTGGTCACAGCCAGGAATAATTAGTGGTATTCTGCAGGTTTCTGGACGTTGGCCAGTACCTGGCATTTCATCTGCCACTGTGAGCTAAACGTATAGTGGGTTCAAATAAGCTGAAATGGGCAATAGACGTGCAAGGTTTCATGGTGAATTCTTCTCGCGTATCGTTTTTCCCTCCCATGTCTTTAAGTCGCTCGCTCTAAGCCCTCTTTTCTCTCTTTCTCCCCTTGTTTTGTTATTTTACCTGGAGGTGCAGGTGTGAAAGGGTGAGGCCGTGGAAAAACATTCGATTCCGTAAGCTTGTCATGAAGGAATCCATTGACTGACCTCTGCATCTTGGCACACAATGACAAATGGGTTTGCAATTTTCCGCCTGACTGAGGGGCAACAAAGCACATTTCCACTTTCACCGGTAAGCAGTGAGAGTACAGTCTTCCTCTATCGTGCTCTTCAACCTGGCAGTGAGCATTACACATAGCTGGACTCTTTACTTTGGCTGCTTGCAGCTCTCACGGTCAAAATAAACAATTACACTTGGTGTGATCTATCAGGACACACTGACTTCACACAGTGAGGTAATCTGTTGATGAAAAAAGGAAGACTTGTTTTTCTTGCATCATATCTCCTTAATTGAGAGAATCTTTTATCTTTCATGTAAAACATACGACAGAGTTTCTTTCTTTTTCTTTTTGCATCACTGATTCGACATCATCTTTAAGATTTTAATTCAGATATTTTGCCTATTTATTGGTTTTTAGGTGCATTAGTTATGATAAGTATTTGTGAATTGCATATCTTTTTATATTATATTTAGTGACTAAAGGTGGGCTGCAGAGCTGCATTCATTTTGTGTTAGTGTTAGCACGTCTTTCATTTGTTGTCTGCTTCAAGTGACTTTTGTCTCTTTTGTTATTTATTCACTGGGCAGGTGCTACCAACTGGTTTCTTATCAATAAAATAATTGAATCAAACCTTTATTGTGACATGTTGTCATCCCATCTTTTCTATCTACACGTGTGAAAATGTGTTTGTGTTGTGTGGACCGCAGGAAGAATATCTTCTGCATGTCTTCTGCATGCAAGATGGGGATCCTAAAACACAGACTTAAATTAAATGGTTAATGGGCATGTTTTTCATCACGCGTTTTCCAAATTCCATTTGTTTTTGATCACATTTCAAATGTGTTTAGCACATAAATTATTGTGTCTATTTGTGTTTTATAAAGCGAGTATATGAGATGCTTACATGTAAATACGTCTGTCATCTCCCCATAATAACGTTTTCCGCCTCTTTTTTTCAATTATGCACAAGTGATTATTATATCCATTAAGTGTTAATACCTTTCAGCCCTGAAAAACCTCATATGTCAAAGTATTGTCTAGCTGCACACTGTTTATGTTGCACTTCCCTGTGGGATACATCCATCTTGTTTATGAGTATGCTGCATCGCTAACGACGGCTGGTAATTCCACGCTGTTTTCACTGCTGATTGAATTGCTTCCAAAGCCTACAAGAATGTTTAAAGTAGAAGCTATGGAAATGAACCAATTGACCTTTTTTCTGACCCTAAAGATCTCCACGCCCTGTGGGAGCAGAAACTGTCAGGCGGCACCAGAGTCGTGAAATCAAAGGGATCTATGCGGTTATTAGACCTACTGCCACTCCTCCAGCATGGCCCCCACATATGTAAGAATATCAAACTATTTATAGAACACGTTGGATGATTTTATGGCCTTTCTTGGCTTGATTGCTACCGAAATATAACCAGTGAACTAAAGGAGAGATTTGTGTGTGTGTTGTTTGTGCCCTGACGGGGCAGTCCTGGCTGAGCAGCCCAGCAGGGCGTTTATGTCCTGTAGGGATAACCTGTCATGGTGCTGAGAGCCTAATTGATGCCTCATGCCTTTCAGGGGGCAATTATAGCGCCCAAATGTCAAGACCTAATTTGTGACTCCGTAATGTGGACACATAGGCCAGAGGAAGGGGTGACATGGCTGCTCCGGAGGGACTCACATTGGTTTGGTCAGCAGATGTGAGGTGCTGAGGGGGGGGGGGGGGGGGGGGGGGGGATAAATGATATTTGCAATGTAGACAATGCTTCTTTCTTTTTTGTGTATATTTACTTGGATTCACTTCATCAAAGTTAAAAAAAACCTCCAGCATTCAAAGTTTGAATATTTGTATTGTCAGAAAAATGTAGTGACCTATCAAAAGTAAAAATACTCATTATGCAAATATATATATATATATAGAATATAGAATATTGTTGTATTAACAATGGATCAAATGGCTACGTATATACAGTGCTGTCAGTGCTATAGAAAGCCCAAAAGGTTCCACACATTATCATTCTGCTATCGGGGGAAAAAACACTCTGGCTTCTTTGTATTTAACTGCGCTAAACATATTAAAGTCATCATTCAATTCTACAACTTCAAAGTAACTAGGAACTGTACGGTCATGTTCTCTCTGAAATGTTAAATAAACTAGCATAAAGTGCAATACCCCTTAAGTAGCACTTAAGTAGCGTAAATATACGCTTTTTCAACCAGAGTATGATCTTTTTGTGACCGAACACACTTTCTGTGGTTAGTGTTTCAATAAATTGAATATTGATAAGAAGATAAAATATAAATGTTTTATTGTTTTATTGACCAAGAACTTCACAGTTAGATAGAAAATATACCTCAATTTGAAACAAAACACTGTCAAAAGCCTGTTATGTAGTGTATCACAGTACGACTTCTATAACTTCAGTCATGTTGCATTTACCGCCGGTCTCTGTGTGCTGCATTAGATGCTTCAGATGCCTCATCCAGATACTGTGTGGTCACATCCCTTTAGTTAAACAAAATGTCAGTCAGTCTCAGGGCCTGCAAACGCACCGCGGTGTTCTTCACTATGTGTGCTTTGTTAGAACTGAGAGACTAAACTGCGGAAATGACAGTTCCCCTTCTTGTTCCTTCTTCCTTTTGTTCCCCACAACACCTATACATTGCTGTTTTCTACTAACGTCTCCATGGGGATGCAAACAGAGGAGCATATTTTCCACTGGAGCTGACAGCTTGCGATGCGGAGTGTCAGTAAATCAGGTATGCTGCTCTAATTGCCGCTTGCGGAAGGCCGACCGCAAAATCCTCTCAGCTAAGACACTAAAAATGATTGAGCTCAACCGGAGTACAATGCAGCGAGTGTGGAAGACGTTTTTTTTCTGTTTCCGGGGCCGCAAAGCTGATATTGAATGATGTTTGGGACCCCTGGCTGCAGGTTTGACCAGAAGGCCTCTCTCTCTCTCTCTGGACTCGGATGAAAGCCCAAAAGTATCAAGTGGATAACGCTATACTTACACTTCTGCTGTAATCCCTATAAACACACATGCAGCTCATAATTTGTGCGCACAGCAATTTACTAAGGAATAAACAAACAACAAAGAGCCTGAAATCAATAGTTGCAGGATTCAAATGACACAAAGCTGCAGAGAACCATCCCTGCGCAAACACACCCTTAGAAGTGGCCTCGGCTTTGGAGCAACAGGTGAGCTTCTCGGCAACTCCCCTGTCTTCCCCAACGCAGCCTTCTAAATATAGAAATTATGCTCTCTGATAATTGGGGGCAGACAACAAAGCCGGCTATATTTCCACCCTCCTCCTCCTCCTCCTCCTCCTGCTGCTAAGTCATATCCCCAGCTGACAAACAGCAGGCCTGAGATCAGAGTGTGAGAGCTTGAGTGCTGAGGGAACACCTGCGCTGTCTGACTGGACGGCGAGGATAGACACAGAAGATCACTGACTTCCACACCTGCCCGTGGACCCATGCCATACACACACACACACACACACACACACACACACTTGATTGGGTTTCCTCAAGAGCCCTTTAAGGCCGCCGCTGAGGAGGTGATGAAAGTCAGGGAGCGTCCGTTAAGCGTGGGAGACGGCCCTCCAGAGTGGGTGCGGATGAGGGGTTTAAGTGTTTTCAGCGTGTAGCCGCGGACCACCTGGAGGAAGGAGGAGTAGGGGGAACAAAAGCATCTGTCTCAGGGCCAGGTAGACTCCAAAGACATCGGTTAAACAAGTGCCAAGGAGCACTTCTGGGCGTCAGGTATCACAAGTCAGGATTTCCAGCGTGTTTGGAGGGATGACCTTCAAAATGTCAAAAGGGGGGCAGAGGGGGTTACGCTGTTAGATTTGAACAAGGGCACAACAAGGGGTGATGGCAAAGTGCCCTGCACTGAGACTTACAAGAAACAAAGCTGCCGGCCAAAGTCATGGACAAACTACCGCAGCAACACGCTCTCTCTAGCTCGGCAAGATGGGATGGAACAGCCCCGGTCCATCAGTTTCACGCTCGTTAACTTTTCTAGGAAGCTAAAGAAAGACGAGCGAGTGACAAGCATCTTTCCAAAAACAAGCACCAGACTCCTCTTTCATGTTGAAATAGGCTTGCGTGTGTTCACCCGGTGGTGGGGGAGGGTGTCCACGAGCACGCAGCTTATAATACACTCCGGGGGTGCTGTCATTAATCGACGACAGAAGCGCGTTGATGTTCCAGGGCGTGCAGGTGGGAAAGTCCCACAGTATCACACTGCAGACAGGAGAGAGTTGGCAGCCGGGTTGGCTCCCCGCATGGAGACACCCCCACTGGCTCGCCATCACACACACACGCTGAGATCACAGGCCGAGCTTTCATGCTTCGACACAGACCTCCCCCCCCCCCAGCCGTGGAGGAAACAGATATGCAACAGTGGCTTTTTCAGAAAATAATAATTCAGCTGATTTGCACCGCCTCATTCCAACTACAACATACTTTTGTTGCTCTTTTGTTGTTGGGACAGTAAAACAATCTTACATCTTTAACACAATGAAACAGACGCTATCTGAGAGCATGAGAATAAGGCGTGCATGTCTTGTTTTATAAGACATTTAAACAAGTCTATCATCCTCAAGCAGAGGTCACATAATCCTTATCGCTCCGACCTCCACACAAAGTTGCCGTGCCCGAGCTAAAGGTCGGATTTTATTTGGCCCTGATCGTGTTGTTGCATGGCCTCTACATTCAGAGGATTCTGGACGGAGGCTTTGAAGTTTTACGCGTGCATCAATTCTACGACCCCTCTCTCGGCATAATGGTGTCCATAAAGAAAGACAACATTGGTCTCGTAAGCGGGTTTATATGTTTAAACTCTGAAAGACCAAGGCAACCGATAAAGTCAACTTTTCAAATGATTGCTTTGTTAAAAGTAGAAATGTGGGCTCTTTAAATAAACATTGGTTATACATTCATCTCCGATCATATAGGCTGACAAAAAATAAAGCATTTTGATCACATTTTGAGCAATTTATTGTTTGTGTTGTCAGTTTGTTGACTTCAGATTCCTCCTGTAACACAAGTGACAGTAGTTTGGTGCGAATTAATATGCCATCATAACAAAGATTCTTTAAAAATTGATTCACAGTTGCCATATTTCGATTAAAATAGATTCCTCAGATCTTTTCTAAATGTTGCCAGTATGTTTCATTTTTTGGTCATATTACAGTTTATCACAAGCTGAGCTTTGTTTCAGAGTAAAAGACATAATGGTACAGTGTCTCAGTCTTTATATAATCGATACAGTTTCTAGTGGTTTTTTCTATATTGGGTGTATCTAACTGTAAAAAATATATTCTCAAATAAATAAATATAAAACATAAATATATGTATCTAGAATGAATAAATAAATTGTTACATCTTTTCAAACAGGTCTGGACACAGGTAAGAAAACCAAAATACTGAATTCCTTCAAAGTCCTTCTGAACAAACTGCAGCTTTCTGACACAAAACCCAAATTAAAAGTACCATTTGAGTACAGCAGTAAAGATTCCCATGGACTCAGCTGATATCCCCATCTGACCAGAGGAGATGCTCCCTGATCGCTCAGCTCCGTTTCCCGTTCCTCTCCTATTCCACGCAGGTACTTTTTAGATTCGTCTGAAACAAACAGCCCCCTCATGCCGAGCGTGCAGACATTCTAGCCCGTCTTCCTGGCTGCTGAGAGATGGCCCATGCATTCCTGCAAGAGGCCCCGGTGCCTTTATCCCTGCAGGTCGGGGCTGCTGTCCGCCAGCCTGCACGGGCCACGTCCCCGCCCGCGTCCCTCGTCTCGTCTCTGCTCCCTGCCCGCAAGGGCTTAAGCAGCTATTCCTGAACTGGACCGGGCCTCCAGGTCTCAGCTGTGTCCCAGGATATCCCTGTACAGCTCTGGCACACGGTCGGGGTCCACAGGCCTGGGCAAGAAGTGTGTAAATTTCTGGTGCCGCCTGGATTTAGTCCCGTCCCTTGGTGTCCCGTCTTTGTTCAACGCCACAAAATAACGCGTTCCTTTGTCTCCGTGTTTGTAAAGGTTGGAGGAGTATGTGTTGTACCAGTTCTCCTCAAACTGCTCCTTGAAGACACACTCGGCTGTGAGTTTCTCCTGAAAACAAAAGGGCACAACATTAAAAGTAGTCCTGACTTGTGATGCAGAAACAGAAAAAAAACATATTTAAGACACATTTAATTATTTTTCAAAATGTATTTTCTTGAAAATCTAATTCTCAAAATAGGAGAACTGAATAAAAGCCTTGTCGGTCATCATCACATGGTCAAAAAGGAGGATTTGGGGGACATGAATAAGCAAAGCTGGTACTTACAGAGCCATACAGCTCTCCTTTGTCGTTCATCCCCAGATAGAGTCCACTGTCCACACCTCTAATGCTTATCAACCCAACAGCAAGGCTTATAAATTCCAAAATACCTGGAAAAGACAAACACAGTTGTTCAGTACGGACTTTGACAAAGATAAAAGAATATTAATAAAGTATATTAAAAAAATAGAATTAAATCTATTGACACAAACTATACATTTGAAGTTGTAAAATTAACAGAATAATATCATAAAATTGTTATTTTCATCATTCGTATTCACTCTTTCATTGTTGCTGATTCTTTCGACAATTACTTTACTATAAAAGTTGGCCAATATATTGCTTCATATTTTATATTTATATATCTAAATACATGAAAAGTACGCCTCGGTGTTTACCGTAACGACTGTGGTCCTTCCTCGTCCCTTGCACCGTGCCGTCCGGAAGTATTTCCAGATGAAACCCAGTTCTGCAGTATAACTGTCTCCTCCTGAGGATCCCTTTGAGGTGCGTTAAGTCCGCCGCGGTGCTCCGGGAGAGCCTGTCCCCAGGTATGAGGTGCTCCCCGAGAAGCGTCGGACTGTCCCCGAGTGGGGTCAGGAGGAAATGGGACCCGACCTGCGCGACACCGTCGATGCCGTGCAAGACGCCTCCAACTTCCCCCAAAACAGCAGCAGCCATGGCGTTAAAAGCTCAGCGGGTAAAGTTCAGCGAGGAGGTCCGGAGGGAGCGCTCTTGCGTAGTGGACTACCTGGTTGCCACTGTCACTTATTGCATGTTTACTTCCACCTTACTTAGCGCGTGTACCCGTTTGCACACGCGGACGCGCGGATTTCTCTCCCCTGACATGAAACGCTCGCCACTGTTGCCTGCACCGATTTCTCGTCTCTCTTTTTCTTATTTTACCGCTGCGTCTTCATCAGCTGGGGGTCGGCTGGGCTCCAGTTGCTGCTCAGATAGCCCTCACTTTGCATACCTGTTCGCGGCGTGCTGCCTCGGTGGAGCCGTGGAGGACAGACCCGGCAGGAGAGGACTCAGTAGTTAAGTGCGGAATAAACGCTGCAGTGCAGGTAAAAAGCAGCTCCTGGAGGGGTTTTGCGCTTAAAGTGGCAAGGGGTGGCGAGGCAGGTGCAAAACCACAGGACTAGTAATGGGCGGGGCTGTCACAGTCCAGACGTGCCCTGGCAAGGATTTTTTTTCCTTCTCCCGGGGCATAAAATAAGAGAAACACAAGGAGAGAGAGAGAGAGTTGATGGTGGGGCTGTGGTGAACTGAGCACCTGCTTTACTTTAAAATAAAATAAAACACACAAAACTATGACACTTTATATCAAGTACGTCAGTGTGTGTTTCCATATATGCTTTTGCGACGATTTCAACATTTCCTTCACTCTCACGAATGTGACGCCCCGTAATCCCAGAGGGACTTGAAATACCCACGGCATGTCTCGCGAGCTCGGAGCAGCAGGCTACTCGAGCTGCTTTGCTCTGCTCTTTGCTGTGTGTGTGTGTGTGTGTGTGTGTGTGTTCAGTTACGACACCTCAGTGTAAACAGTCATGGCTGCCCTGCGCAGGCTTATCCCTCTGCTCACTAACAGCTTAAGAGCAGGGACGCTCGCGGCTCGGGGACAACAAACATCCTCGAGGGCGACAACAGCGCTGAAAGTTGTCGCGGCTGGAGCGTGCGTCACCGCCGCGGCCGGAGCTGCCTATTATTATCACCGCTGCTCGCTCGCCGGTAAACGCTCCGGGTTGAAGAGCCATGTCGAGGCTCGACTCTTGCATCTAGCGCTGCCATCAGTTTCTGCCACCGATAAGGTACAGTGAGACCTTTGTCAAGCCGCGCGGCTTTATAGTGAGAACGTTCAGCTCACGTGGCCTGTACTGTGGTGAGAAACGCTTCACTTTGAATGTCCTATATCATTGTTTCATCTTAACATTACAGTAACGAACGGAGCATCTGCATTTCCAACTGCCTAGAGATCATATCGTGCACGTGAAAACTACAATAACGCTAATGTGTCGTCAACATAAGGAGCTGTCCCCGACCTTTGGTGCTGAAACGGCAAAACGGCCAGTGGCGGTTCTTTGATCACGTGACCTAATTGCTGCGTGAACGTTTTGTCTGCTTTTTCTGAATACATGTCGCATAAATAGTATTTACAGTATGAAAATTAAGACAAAATAGATATAGATATAGTCTATATATATATACTGTATGTGCATCTATTTATGCTATTTCAGAGCAACGATTAGTCAAATAATCTACCAATAAGCAACTTTTTGGTAAATTGATTAATCATTTAAGTCGTTCCAGCTTCTTTTCTGTGTTTGATGTAATTTTAAAAAATAAACAAGGAGTTTTTGGCACAACATCACCTACTTCCAATTCAATTAATTAATAAAAACAATATTATGGATTAATCAGAAATAAAAAATAACCATTAGCTGCCGCCCTGGATACCAGGAAATATGGGCACATTTTCTTTCAATTGATTAATCAATTACTTAACTAATCATTCTAACACTAGTTTGCAGGTTTTGCATCATTATAATAATTATGCCCTCTATCAGATGTTAAAGTTACAAGATACAATGTGTATCTGCTCCTTGATAGCCTACACACCACCTCTAGCAAGTATCTTCAACTCAGCTATGTGCTGACCTTGTTGACAGGATTTGAATAGATCACAGGGGATGTAAACAAACAAGTAAACCTGGTGTGGTTTGCACACCTCTACCAGAAGATTCCTTGTTTCGTATGTGTGGGTTGGAGGGAGGACCGCTCGACTGGTGGCCACAGGCCGCAGGAATCCATGAACACAGGAAACTGGACACTGGGGCTTGGCGGAGGGGCTGACATCTGTTGAGAGGTGGGGGTGGTTAGAGGGGGTTTAATGGTTAAGCAGAGGGGGGCACACATTCCCTGGGTGTTTGCTCTGTGCCCAGTGGACCTGGCACTGTGCCACGTGACAGAGAGATCCACTCTGTCTTCACCAATCCAGCCGTCTGATCCTGCTGGGTTTGAACAGTTGTAGGGACATTATCTGGTGCACGGGGATGACAAATATGGCTGACATAACATGCGCCCCATTACTGAATTAAAGCACGGGCCTCTTTGTTGTTCCATGTGAGCGAGGCTTTCCGTGACAAGAAGAGCTGCCGTGGATTTCATAAAATGCATCTTTCAGATGGTGTTACCACTGTTGATATGATTTGAAATATTTCCTGATGGTGTATGTGTGTGTGTGTGTGTGTGTGTGTGTGTGTGTGTGTGTGTGTGTGTGTGTGTGTGTGTGTGTGTGTGTGTGTGTGTGTGTTTTCAGGCCCGGACCTTTGGTCCGGACATTGGAGATGTGTACATGTCGTCCTATGAAAACAGATTCCGCCTCTTCAGTTCGGTGGAGTACGAGGGCCAGCTCTACATGACGCCACTCAGCTTCATAGAGTCCGTGACTATGAATGAACCCAAGAGTGAGTGCTCTTAGTATCCTTCCCATAATACTAAACATCCCCTAGAGGAAGGGAGGAATCATTACTGATGATTGGGTTTAACAATTAATCAATTAATCTATTGACAGAAAATTAATTAACAACAGATTTGACAATCAATTTATTGTACTAAAATGTGAGGGTTTGCTCGTTTTCTCTCTCTCGTTGTTGTAAATTGAACGTTTTCGTGACTTTGGATCGGTGATCTGACATAAACGACTTGATAACGTCAACATGGGCTTTCTGAGGGATATTAATTAATATATTATTATATTTTCGGGAGTTAATAGCTGTATTTAAACCCTGATTTCTCTTGTTGCAACAAAAGTTCTTGAGTTCCTAAGAAGGTTCCTGGAAAAGTTCCTGCGTGGAACCAGGCCAATTCAGTTTGTCTAAAAAGGCAGAGGGCACAGTCTCTGATGTGATTACATTACTTCAAGACTTAAGACTCATTTATTTTTCTTTTCAAAGTGCTATCAATGGTTTTTTTAAGGGAAGGTCGCAGTTTCCTTCATGAAGACTGCCAGTGTGCTGCACTGCAGATGCTACACTGCCTCTGTAAATTAACCACATTTGTCAGCAACCATTTACTTAATTACACCTCCATCAAGTCGTCAGATAAACCCCCCCCTTCATCCGCCAATTACTTGAGATCTAAAAAAAAGAAAAACGTCCTCGTGTTTTTCTCCTGGAACGTTACTTGCTGCTGCTGAGGGCCTGTGAAGTGTCATCATCAGACAATAAGTTGCGGCTTGCAGAGCCTCAGTCATAACACCTGCATAAAGATAGGCATCTTTCCCATCAACCCCACTTTTATGGCTCATTTATGTGGCAACAAACTCGCAGAGACCCAGAGAGACCAAACAACTGAGCATGGATGTCATAAATGTAACGATAAGACATTCGCATCACTGCGATTGATTATGGTGTGTGTGGCCTGCTGTCAAGTTTTGGACATGTCTTCACTGGCATCTAATGAGAGGCGGTAAATAAGGGACACTAATGTGTTAACATACCGCGTGCCATTGTTCTCTAATGTGTTGCAAAATAGCCGTCGTGGTGTTTTATGGTTATACTGTGGCCGTAAAAAGAGATGTGTTTCTGAGAAGATGGTGGAGTTCTGGCCATTTAGAAGTGAACCATTAGAGTCAAAACCTAAAGTGCTGTCATGTAAATTATTCATATCAGATCCATGAGGTATGTTTTTATGAAACAATAAGTGAAATGAACAAATACATGCTCCCAATGAGGACAAAAGCCCACAAACTGCTCAGAGGAAGCCATCACTTGGCAATCATAATCCCAGTTTTTAACGCAGGCTCTAAAATGTGTCAGTGGAGGGTTATTGTCACTGTTATCGATGCAGTTTCCCGGAGAGTTTTTCTTTTTTTCCCCTTTTACAACACCTCCATCTTATCTTCTGCTTTATTGACCATCGGAATGCGCCCAGGGAGACGTCTGTCCACATGAACACCCGTTTTCACTTTTGTTTCCCGGTTCTATATTCTTAATATAGAATTCATCGTTGAAATATGTTATTATAAATCACCAGTGGTATTCAGACCATTTACTTCAGTAAAAGTTATTTTATCACACTGTACAAATACTCCACTAAAGTAAAGGTTTGGCCTTCAAAACTTTTTTACTTTTGAGTAAAAGTATTATCAGATTATCAAAATTGCTTAAAGCCTCAAAAGTCGTAAAATGTTCCCCGTCTGGATTAATATTACGGCAGCGTTCATGTGTGCTGTATTTTACTGCTGTAAATGTTTGAACTCGTTATAAACTGTTGGCTAGTTTAGTCTACAGATATGCATCATATTGTATAAGAACTCTTTGTTTTTGTTTTCAATGGACAGGAAAGGAATGAAAAAATGTGATCTGAAATGCAACTAAAGCGTGTAAAAGTCTGACAGCATGCACTAACTGTGAACCTTGTTTCGTTTAGGCAGGAGAGGATGGAAGTCCCTCACAAAAAAGGCGAGTTGTTCTGTCATCAAAGCACTCGTTGCTGTTTTACAGAATCTCTTCATCTGTGTAAAACCTCTGTAATTACGGTAATGCCGACAAACATCGCATTACGTTGTGATTACTCAGGATTTAGAAATGAATGAGTGATTTGGGATTTTCTTCTATCCTGTCAGGACTTAGACAAGATGCTGGCTGATACCCCGCCTGTTTGGAAAGGATCATCCAATTTGTTCAGAAATCTTCGTGAACGAGGTGAAGTAACCCGCTCCATCTACAGCTCTACACAAGCACCCGTTGACTTTCATCAATTCCCCTTTATGCTCTTGTTTTTTTTTAAAGGCCTTGCACAGACCGTGCTCTAGTGGTGCGTGTCAACCTCGTATATATTCCAGAGCAGTGAGTGTGTTGTAAATACTATCTTATCTCTCCATCGCTCCGGTAACATGTTGTAGATTTATTCTGAGGTGACCTCTGCAGGGAATGGTCCATTGATTATATGCATAATGATCCTACACGCTTTCTCAAATATAACGTGTGATAAGTAAGAAGTTTCCTGGAAGGAACTATGTCATTTGGTACTAATTATTGGGAAAGTAGGAAATTCCTTGAAAGAAGTTGTTCATTTATTTTCGAATGCTTTATACTGTAAATACATTGTATTGTATTTAGCGTGACTGTAACAGGCACCTTTGAATGTTGAGCTGAGCTGTTAATTAAAAGAAGGCAATTAATAGGAACAATTCATTCAACAACTTCTCTATTTTCCCTATAAATTATAACAAATTGCAATGTTTTTTTAGGAGATTGGAAAATATTCTAAACATATGGATTTAAAATGGTGATGATCAGACTTGAGTCAGGTTTGCACATTTTGCATCACAATGAAGACTGTTAGAGCTGAAACTATCAGATCTGAATCATTTATTCAATTAGTCGATCGACAGAAAACTATTTGGCACCCGATGCACCTGGAGAATCTCATTTTACTTCAAGCTTGTGTAATGTGAATGCACTCTTCGCCTGCAAACTCCGATTCTTAGCATTAAGGAAAATTAAGTTGTTAGTGTGAGTGAAGATCTTTTAAAACGTTCCCACCTGGGCCTGCACACTCCCGCTCAGTATGCCATGCGAGCCAGTGGAGCATCAGATCTCACTGTTCTGCTCTCTCCTCTGTTGCTTTAGCTAAGTGCCAATGCTGGGATTTGGGGCTTTTAATCCTGCTGTTAAACGCTGCGGCTTTGTCAGGGGGGGGGGGAAGGACTGGATTGATCTGCGAACAAAGCGTCGCTTTGGAGAATGAGGGAGCCGTTTGAACCCGACTATGTCGAGACATGTCCCACCGGCCACCCCCCTGATCACCGCGGACATTATGAAGCCTAAGAATGGCATTGGATTACATCTCCGGGACTGCCACTCTGTATGAAGTGTTGCTGTGGAATTCTTTGTATTGTCTAACAACATCTACTTGAGCTCAGAGGCTGAGCTGCAGGGAGGAGGAGGAGGAGGAGGAGGAGGAGGAGGGGGGGGGGGTGGGCTCCCTCCAGGAGAGTGAAGGTGTGTGGTATTGGAGAAACATGGCTGGAATCTTAAAAGTTTTTTTCTCTCTCTCTCCTCAACCCATTTAAGCTCTCAAAGGCTTTGAAGCCAGAGATCTGTTGTCATTATAAGGCCGTACCTGCCAATCAGAGAGAGCTGGGATGACAAGAACGTTTTTTTCCAGATGAACTTTGTCTAATGGCATGCATCACTAATTCTCTTTTCACACCTCAGTTTGAACACGTGTTTCACTTGCCTTTACCTCCACTCATTAACAGCCTAGAGACCCAAGCAAAAAAAATGACATCTTTGTTTGCTAGTTTAGTCCCCCCCCCCCCCTTGCAGCAAACCCCCCCCGTACCTGAATTCTTTTCCCATAACACCCAGAGCAGTCACCCAGAACTATCTGCGCTCGATTCTCTATCTTCCCGAGCAAACAAAAGCTTGGGAATGCTTTCAGAGTCAGAGGGGAGAAGCCTCCCGAGTCGACCGAGATGTCTCCTGACACTCACTCTTCCCTTCTCCGTGTCACACAACAAAGGGAGCTGAAGGACGCGACACAAAAACCTGATTCGGCCATTCCCAATCAGTGACAGATCACTTGAGAATGTATTACACCTTGTTACCCGAACGGGATCAGAAGCCGTGGGCCTTAAATTTGTTTGGGTTTGTGTCCAGATAGGTCAGCTCAGTTGTAAAGCCTTGTGTTTGTGTGAGGGGGAAACACCAAGCATGAGGTAAAAGGCACCTTTTAAGATGTTATCAGTGAGGGCAAGAGGATTACTCTTGTCTTAAGGCGTGCACTGTTTCTTTGGATGGCTTATTCATCTCGGGCGCATGACTTTGAACATCTGTAAACACCCTCAGCTTACAGGTTAATGCCATCGGATGCCGGCTTGTGTGGGAAAGAGGTCATTTTAGCTTTTGTTTGTCAGCTTGACAATTTTTTTGTTCTTTTTTTTTCCAGGTGTCATCAGCTACACAGAGTATCTCTTCCTGCTCTGCATTTTAACAAGCAAGTATATATTTGAACTGACTCAAGGAGAACTATCGTGAAGAGACTTAAGAGACTAAGAAGGTGACCATCCATTGTAATTCCTTTTCCATTTGATTTCAGAGCCCCATGCAGGCTTCAGGATTGCTTTCAACATGTTTGATGCAGACGGGAATGAAATGGTGGACAAAAGGGAGTTCTTGGTGGTGCGAGCCTCATTGATATTCAGATATGATGAAATGCATTTGATCCATCGTGTCACATTCTGCATAATAACTTATCATCTTTTCACCAGCTAGAGGAAATTTTCCGTAAGAAAAAGGTCAGAAAGGAAGTTGCGGAAGACCCGCAAAGATATGCTCTGCAGGTATGTGTTGCTTTCAAATGCCTCAACATTTGTACGTACAAACAACAGATCAACATGGCCCTCAGCAATGCGGAATGTAAAAGGGGTTCCTGGTCATTATGAACACACAGAGGATTATCGCTGACTTTGCAGTTCCCCTCATTGTTTAGTTTTTTTCAGTTGCCTGCAAATTTCGCTCTCCATCTTTTGCTGTTTTTAGCAACAACAAAAACCTCCACTGCACACTACTTGTCCGGAACAAAATGCCAGATAAAGTTAGCAGCTAGCAGCTAGCCAGCCAAAGGGCAGATATTTGTGTAGACTGAGTTGGTGTAGAACACAGCTAAAAGAAGAGTGGATATTGGACTTATATTTGTAAGGTGGAAGAAACACGACTCTAAATCAATGCTTATGTTGTTCAGTGTTCAGTGATATGTCAAGTGTCGTCCGTTCAGCTCGTTCTGCTGCCCCCAAGTGGCCCAAAAACACCTATTCATTTAAACCTGCATTCATTCATTTAGCCACTTGGGGACAACAAATTGTTAATACAACAAGGACATATTATCACTGTATAAAGTTGATACAGCTAACATGTTAGCAAGCGGTTGCCTATTTACACATCAAGCAGACACGGGGCAAAATTAGCATTCCTTTGGAGTCGTGTTTCTGCCAGCTGTCCAATATTCAGTCTTCTTCTAGCTCAGGAGTCTACACCAACTCCTGAGGGAAATATCTGCCTCTTTAGCTAAATACTACGCCGTGTTCCCCAGCTAGTTGCTAACTTTGTCTGTCTGCCGTTTGGTGCTGGGCACCAGGTGAACAGTGGGTTTATCAGAGCTTTAAAACAGTGAAGTTTCGGGCCGGAAATCCAAACAGTGAGCTAAAAGAAGCTAGAATGCCCAGAGGAGCTGACAGGGACGACAGAGTCAGGTGATTGGGTTTCTCACTACGAGTGACCCCTTTCATATTACACACAGTCCTTTTATTATTGATAAAAAAAAGATCCGTGCAGCTTGACATTGATCTGAATCTTAAATTTGAACCAATGTCTAACAGGACAGGGCGTTTTTGTTCCTAGAGAGGACTGCACAGAGGTGAATGTGGTCAAACAGGGTAAAACATGTCTGAGGCTTTCATCTCTTTAGTGCCGTGTTGTGCCACATGCAGGTGGATGTAAACAGGCAATGCTGAACAGAGCGATAAGAGCGACTCTTTGAGGTCTTATCGCACAACATGGAGGAGCTTACTCTGCCGGGACAAACGTTAGCATCTCTGGACGGTCTTGCATTAATCTGAAGCCCGTAGAACACATCAAACAGATCATTAGAATGGGTCCTCTAGATTTGGAAACATAATGATGCTTTTTGCAAGAAGACAAAGTTGAGGGTAATGTCACGTCATATCAATTTGACGGCTATGACTTGAAGAAAATCAATTGATGGCTTCAAAAGTCATTTCCAACCATCTTCCTGTTCTAAAATACGCTGTGAATGAATCTTCTCTCTCTGCTCGTTTTTATTTCAGAGCCTGCAGCTGTACGGTCAACGCACATCCCAGCCGCACAGTGTATGTATTGTTCTCTCTCCCTGAAGGAAAATGGAACCGTTCTGCTTGTTGCATGCATTTTTTGGCATGCGCTGCTCCAAAGCTGGGATCTATTTTGCACACAGCACCCCGCATGTGTGTCTGTTAACAGCAGATAACCTCATTCGCAGGATTTAAAATACACCACTGTGTACTTCAGCATTATCTGACATTGTCTTTCTTGTGTGTGTGTGTGTGTGTGTGTGTGGTTAGAGAAGATGATTCATGTACTTGCCTTTTGTCAGCATTGGGCGAGAGATTCCACCTTAAAAAAAGCTTTTACCTGAAGACTGACAACATTTCGTCAGGACCCCCATGTTTTATTTTTACAGTTTCTTGAGGAGTGGTATTTGGGCTCAGGTTACCTTTTGTGATGGCTTTGACCATGAAGATGCCAGTCAGAGAGGAGCACTGTGAAAAGCACTCAACACACACACACACACACACACACACACAGGCAAACCCACAAACTGACAGAGGGACGGACCCGTCTGTTTGAAGACTTTACCTCTAGGTGTGTCTTTTTTGTTTTGATTTCTTCTGTCGTACTGTAGGTATCTTTCCAGAAAAAAGTTCAAAAGTCAAATATTTTCAAAAACACGGGCTTTCCCCGAGCATGTCCTAATTACAAGTGTTTCAGGATCTTTTCATGGGATGAGTTGAGTAACAGCGCAGTGCATTAAAGAGTTGTTCCGTAATTAGCTGTGGGATCACGTAGTAAATCTCTCTCTCTCTCTCTCTCTCTCTCTCTCTCTCTCTCTCTCTCTCTCTCTCTGTCTCTCTCTGTCTCTCTCTGTCTCTCTCTCTCTCTCTCTCTCTGTCTCTCTCTCTCTCTCTCTCTCTCTCTCTCCCCCTCTCTCTCTCTCTCTCTCTCTCTCTGGGGAAAAGCGACGAGGCACAGAGGAAGAGCTGTTTAATCAGCTGGCTCACATTCACCCTCGGGCTTGAGAGATGAAAAAATAAAAAGTTGATAAGAGAAATAAATATTATGAAATGAAGCAAGCCATACTTATGAACACGTGTTGACGTCAGCTGGCTGTTTCTGGTTGTCTGGTGTGCCGATGCCACTTTTGAATGAGGTGATGTCGAGACTTGATAAACATAGAGAATAAAGAAATGATGGGGTGAAACAACAGAATGAGAGCGAGAGTCAACAATGTGGTTCTGTTCATGACTGGGAGTTGGAAATCCAAATTTGTTTCTTAACTACTCAAGACAGATTCCCTGTGATCGTTTCATTGCACATGACACCAATTACAAGAACATTGTTGTTGAAGGCGGTGCCTCAGTGTAGCTGTAGTTAAAGTCGTCCCACAGTGTAAACAGTGTAAACTGTAATAGTGATAATGATTGGTTAGTCAGACATCGGGAGCCTGACCTCATGGGGAAAAAATAACTTTATTTGTTGCATTGGTCAAATGCAGACTCTGAACCATAGACTGTATATAAGACGTGGACGTAGTCGTCGTGACGTCACCCATTGGTTTGTGGACTACGGTTTCGAAGCCTCGAGTTCGGAATCTTGGTTTATTGCCGTCGCCATTTAGTTTTTTTGCAACCTATCTATTTCACTCTAAATGGACCATAGTTTACTAACTTATTTTTGCACCCAGAGGAGTCGCCCCCTGATGGCCATCAGAGGGAATGCAAGTTTAAGGCACTTCAGCAACGGCTTCACTTTTCAGAACCGGAGGTTGCCGGTTGCTCTGAACCTATCTCACAAGACAACGATGTCTGATAACTTGCATTTACCTCTCAGCTTAACATCAAATGATGACAACCTGACATGAATCACCCTTCGGCTGCACACCTTGCATGCTTTGGACATGCGTTAGCTGTGTTGGCTCAACGTCCTGCCAAGAGGCTGCATGCATGGCTGCAGAGCAGGCCCACGTCAGGGTCGATGGGCCTCTCAGATACACCGTCGGCAGCCCCAGTCTGTTTCTGCCCGTCTGTCTCTGATGTTTTTTTTTGTTTTGTTTTATCTGACTTTCCATCTTCTTTCTAGTCTGTGCATCTGTCTTCCTGCCTGCCTCAGTGCTGTCCACGTTTGTCCGTCCATCTTCCTTCTCCAGATGTGTTTTGTCTTCTAACAGCTGTGTTTCAACTGCTGCCACAGGTTCTTGAAAAAGACAGTCAGCATGTGGAGGCCCGCGGCATGTGGGATGTTCTCAGACGTGGCACAAGTCAAGTTCTGTTTTCTGATCTCACCGAGGTAGCCATGCCCTCATTACTTTGGTTATACAGTCAATACTGTGAACCAGGTTACGACTGTCCGTACTGCAGGTTCCATGTTAGCACTGTGGATTTATTTATTTAGTCTTCTTGTTAGCATGAGTAAATACTGACTAACATCTCCTCTGTAGCATGTTTGATGAATCTATTGCATGGCACGTGTTTGTATCGTGCAGAAATGAGAAATGCTGGCCCACTGTTTGGTTTGAGGCACGTTGAAAAATTAACCATTAACTCTTATTCGACAGCAGAATCTGGGTTTAACTAACATCTTGGCTTCAAGCTTCCAGTGTGGTTAGATTAAGTCATTGTTAATGTTTACCTGGTGTTTTCATGATACACTCTCAGTTAGAAAACAGCTCATTCTGGCAGCTCAGATTGGGATTTTGTGCAGATTTACTCAATGTTTGGATTTTGAATGAAGTCCTTTTCCCTCTGTTAGCAGGGGGATGAAAAGACAGAGACAACGCTGCTGGTGCACTTCTTTGGAAAAAGAGGGAAAGCTGAATTGAAATTTGAAGATTTTTACGAGTGAGTAGAAAACCACTTTGTTCGCTCTGTAATTAATCAATATGTCCCCGAGAAAATGATTGTCTTACAGTGCAATAAGGCCATTAATCATTTCCAAGCCTTCCGACGGCTAAACCGTGCGACTATGTTAAGTGTTCCTTTGTGCATGTGAGTTTGTGGTGGTGGCGTTACCTGTCAGCGGTCCGTCTCGCTCCTCCAGGTTCATGGACAACCTGCAGACAGAGATGCTCGAGATAGAGTTCCTCTCCTACTGCAAGGGCCTGCCCACCATCAGCGAGGAAGACTTTGCTCGGATCCTCCTTCGCTACACCAACGTGGACGACGTCAGCGAGTATCTGGAGAACGTGCGCCACGGCTTGCCGGACGAAAAGGTGCGCCCCTTCCCCCCCCCCCCCCCCTTCTGATTTGTCATCACATGTTACCTCTGACATGTGATGACACTGACGTGCTGAAACAGACGGTTCTTCTTTCTTGAACACATATTGAAAGATTGAAAAGATAAAAATACATTTTTCAATTACAATTTGTGGTTTTAAGGGAATTACGTGTTGGAGCTAATTGATGAACGTCTGCCCAGTGAAGAGTCTCCCGCTGCAATTCAGGTTGAGTCCAGATACAGTCAGTCAGTCGGTAGGATAAAGGCACAATGGTACAACACCTGACACCCTCATTGGGACAACAACACTCGAGGACGTCACTGCGCCCGCACACAAAATAGTTCCATGTAGGGCCGAGCAATGCGGAGAAAATCAAATATCACTATATTTTTGACCAAATACCTCCATACCGATATTGCGACAATATTCTCGGGTTGATTATTGGTGCTTTTACTAAATATTTACACAATGAGATTTTTTGAGGTAGAACAGGTAGAACAGTCTAATTTCAGAGATTTACATCACTTTACTGTAATACCGCCTGTAAAACCCGGAAATGACTTATTACGATGTTCAAAATCTAAGCCCTAGTTCCATGCCGTAACTCCCAGAAAAAGAACAAACTGTTGTTTTTTACGTTGTGTTTTTTGTACAGCTTAAACCATCTAAATATGATTTGTTAAATGTATGTAACCTTCTCATCTCCCAGACAGAAAGGGAAGAAGTGTTTTTCGCAAAATGTTGAACTAGTCCTTTAAATGAATTAGTTCCCTTTCAGACTTGCACTCTGTTGTTTTGTGTGAGTGTGGGACGATTTATTTCTTTTGGTACCGCCCGCTGAATTGTCTGTTGAGTGAAACATCCTCATTTTAAGCTTTAATTTGTTTTTCCTCTTGGAGCGCTGAAAAGACGCCGGCAGCTCCTCAGCCACCTCGAGTAGCCTGTTGCTAGATCTCCATTGACGATCAAGTGGGCCTCGTCGTAAGGGGCTAAGAGATATTTTATGGCCCTCGCCTTGTTAAAACAGCAAAGCGACACAGATTAGTCATTACTCCGTTTGTTCGGCCGTGTGTGCTGCCTGTTTGGCGAGGCCCCCGGCGAGAGAAGGAGCTAGTAGCTGCGGGACGGTTGAGTGGAGATCAATGGACTCAGTGTTTGAGTCATCAGCCAAGCCTGAGATGTTTGGGGATTCATCACTTTTGTTGTTTTTGTTTATTCAAGTATCAGGTTAATCTGCCTTAGAAAAGTCTGCAAACGGGCCTGACCTCTTCCCAAAAGCTACAATCCTTCCCCTCCCCCCCTCCAGCCGCTGACAGCTCAGCGTGTCCATACTGCACAGGGGAAAATCCAGCAATGTATACTCTGTCTGTTTGGGTGTGTTATCTATCTGCTGGCTTCAAGGTCCCACACACACTAAAGGATTCCCCCCCCGCAGGATGAAAGGAAGCAGATGATGTGCTGTGTGAATCGTAGCGCTATCCTTTGCTGGAGTGTTGACACACGCAGCCGCTCGCTTTCTGCGTCACTTCACCATTTTCTCGCGTTGCAATTCGCAAGCTTTGTGTTTCGCGAATAAAAAGGCGGCGTTTTGTTGTCGTCATCTCTTCGCAGGGAATCACCTTTGAGGAGTTCAGGTCCTTCTTCCAGTTCCTAAACAACCTGGAGGATTTCACCATCGCCATGCAGATGTACAACTTCGCCAACCGCTCCGTTGGTCAAGGTGAAGACAGTTTGTAGTCACGTTATGGCGGCACAATGCCGTAGTAAGTCAATCAAATGAGGCAAACAAACCATCCAGGTGACCCACAATCGTTATGATTTTGTCTCAAGCTAAAGTAATATTAATATTGGTAGCAAACATCTGTAATGAAGACTACTCCCCGATCAACTGTTTTTCTTCCCTCCCCAGAGGAGTTTACCCGCGCCGTCTACGTGGCCACGGGCATCAAGCTGAGCCGCCACTTGGTCAACACGGTCTTCAAGATCTTCGACGAGGACCGCGACGATAAGCTCAGCCACAAGGAGTTCATCGGCGTCATGAAGGAGCGGCTGCACCGCCGCGGCGGGGTGAGGCGGCAGAGGCCATTTATTGCTCTTTTATGACTCTCGAGGTGACAGAGGTGTCGGTGTCTGGACTCCGCAGCAGCACTGGCTGATGTGAATGACACCAGCGTTGTTGGTCTTTGTGAGCTGCTTCTTAACGTCAAAAAAAGGGGACCACAAAGAGTTCAGAGATGCAAAGACAAGTCAGATTTAACAGGGCGAAGGACAAAAAGGCCAATGTGGGTTGATGTTGAGCACAGATATACTGGTTTATTTTCAGAACAGAGTACTTAAGCAACTATTAGCATCACAAACACCACCCCTCCTGTTTAATTACAGCTCTGAGTAAGCGCTAATTATGTCTCTTTTTTCTTTAGGTGGTGGTAGACTTAAGTTCCTCCACACCACAACGTCTAAATTACACTCCTGACACTTTTTATTACTGAAACACACCTCACCTTTGGGTTGGCGACGAGTGATTTTTGTGAAATTATACTGCCATCTAGTGGGACACCATGACATTGACCCTCTAATAGTATTCCTCTCTCTTTCTCTCTCTCACACACACACACACACACACACACACACACACACACACACACACACACACACACACACACACACACACACACACACACACACACACACACACACACACACACACACACAGGGCGTCAGAGTGGAGGAGAAGTTCACCTCTTTTAAGTCCTGCATGAGGAAGCAGCTCTCACGCAAATAGGTAAAGTATGTTCTCATCCTGTCAGCATTCTTTGTTAAACGGGGCAAAAATAAACAATGCTTAATGTGGGGTTGACTAATGCAACATGATTTGGGTTTCTAAACTGTTCCGTAACAGCGTTTCCCAGCCACAGTATCCCAGTCAGTCATCTCAGATGTTATTTTCGAAAAGGTCCACACTCTGCCTGCCCGAAGCATTGAGTTACACTGTATTATTAACGCCTGATCAACTGCCACCAGATACCAGCTTAGGTCTGCACACAAGCAGTGAGCAGTGCACTTTAAAGCTGCGTGTATAAATGTTTCAAAGGAAATGCACCTCCTGGGAGAGGGCTTGATAATCTCAGGAGAGGACTTGATCTGGATGTTTTTTCAATCAGTTTTGAGAATTTTGAGAGAAAAGACAAAAAAATGCTACCATTTTGATTCATTATTTGTTTTATTTAAAAATATGAAAGTGCAGTGGACAATTAATATTTCACTTCGGTAGCATTTACATTTTCTGACATGACTGTAACCTTACTGGCAGATATAGAGAGACAGAGAGAGAGACAGAGAGACAGACAGAGAGAGAGAGAGAGAGAGAGAGAGACAGAGAGACAGACAGAGAGAGAGAGAGAGAGAGAGACAGAGAGAGAGACAGAGAGAGAGACAGAGAGACAGACAGAGAGAGAGAGAGAGACATAGAGAGAGAGAGAGAGAGAGAGACAGAGAGACAGAGAGAGAGACAGAGAGAGAGACAGAGAGAGAGACAGACAGAGAGAGAGACAGACAGAGAGAGAGAGACATAGAGAGAGAGAGAGAGAGAGAGACAGAGAGACAGAGAGAGAGACAGAGAGAGAGACAGAGAGACAGAGAGAGAGACAGAGAGAGAGACAGAGAGACAGAGAGAGAGACAGAGAGAGAGACAGAGAGAGAGAGAGAACACTGTGGGTATTTACCCACAGTGTTAGTACTCTATACTATATTATAGGATGCTTATATCCTGGAGTCAACACCAGCCAGTCAGACGGGCAGGTTTGCATGCACAGCTGAGGCTCTTCATTTAGGTTTTAGGAGCAGGATACTCGCACATATTACACAGCAGGATAAAGACACACATTTTGAATTCCTACAGTGAATAAAAGATACTAGCAGATATTTGGTTTGGTGCAAAACGTTGGCGCTGCACGGTCATGAATCACCTGGAGAACCGATGGAGGGGGCGGAACAGAGAACTGGCTGGTGGGAGAAGTGCCGGTGCGCAAGAAAAAGAAACGTTAGCCAAAGAGGAAAATGTTAAATTGCCGGTAGTGCGCACTGAATTCATCGCAGTTCGTGACAGGCTGTTGTTTCAGGACCATGGACAGCGCTGTTTCTCGCGTGTCGGGGATTCGTACATTGTAGCATCTACCAATCTATCGTCATCTACGTAAATGAAAAATAATAGCGCTGCACCGAAAAGTCAGAAGCTTTAATCATAATGTTGGCTTTCGAATATTAAATATATATTGATAAGTAACAGAAACATTGTGTTCAATAGTCCAACTTCTATCTAAAACCGGCACTAAGTGAACGATGCAGCACCCAGTCCAAGTGTCTGACAAATTCCCAAGAACGATAAACGATGCAATCATTTCCAAAATTCACCACATGTTTTGATCTAACGAAATATTCTGCTTCACTCCATATTTTGGAGTTTCGCCTTTCAAAAACAACATTTTCACTAAACCCGTTTGCTCTCTGGCTTGCTCCAGAGGCAGGAGGTGGTCCGCATCATACATTACATTTAACACACATTATTAGATTTCCCCCAGTTTTTAGGGTGATGGCATCATCAAAGATGACGACAGATGACGCTTCAAACATCAACAGTTTAAACACTCGTCATTCAGCATGAAGTCGAACATAAAGTCGTAAAAAGTACACTTACTCACCAATCTGTAGGTCTACTTGTAGATAAAATCCATCCGTCGATCTTTTCCAGGTGAACACACCAATTATGACTTACATTTATGAGTTAAACTCGTCCTAATGGCCCTTCACTGTATTTAAACTCTGGCTCTCAATTGACAGAATAGCAAAGTCCGAGAGCCGTGCTTGTCCAGTACCCTTCCGACATGTCTGTATCCGTATCAAGGTAGTAAACATTCGCTCCACCGCGGCTGTGCTGGCTGGTATTGTCTGCAATTAAAAGGGCAAGGAGCTGTGAGAGCGATTAGTCCCTTAGTGCAAACAGGGACATCCGTTCGACAGCAATAAGTTGAATCCAGCAGCCATCGTTAATGTTTCTCCGTCCCAATAGTCGGGATTGTCATCCGTGACCGTCAACACGTAGACACAGTCGCTGACTGCTCGCACCACCACAGAGCCACATCTTTCTGTTTTTACCGGTCTGTTTGACAATGTCGTACACGTTTCTGTCCCTCTTTGTAGGTTGGTTTAGGTCGCCATGATTTATTTGTTTTGCTCTGAAAATCTAATTTTGCATAATTGTTCAGTTATGAGATGACAATACGAGTTATGCTTTTTTTGCCCACCTGGACCGATGATTGTTTTACACAAATCTACATAATGTAAACGTACATCTGTGCTGGCATTACGTCCCATGTTATTCTTTAAATTAAAGTAGATATAAGTGAAATGTGTCCTTGCTGCCTGTATGCTACAGATCCACAGCTGTGGTCACTGCAGAGGACGCAGATTTGTTTCTGCACACTTGCAGAACTGCTGCTGCACCACATGACTGTTTGATCAAGAGGTGTACTGGTTTCTGCTTCTCTGTAGTCTAATGTATTCTGGTTTTCTCAGCATCTAATACATAAAAAAATGTACTGCTGTTCTGTTGTGAGAACGAGATGATCCACAGTGTGTTTACAAAGTGTCCCACTGGACTTGTATTCACCGCTCTCCCTCTGTTCTGTCACCAGGTGGAAATCCCATCATCAGCGCCTGTCTTAACTGGACGAGCGGGGCCTCGTCTTTGCTCTCTACCGGGGACCGAAGGGTTAATGCATGTCTTAAATAAACAGGATGTGGCACACACAGGAAGTGGTCAGCCTAATGGGAAGCTGTTGCAAGTGGTGAAGCAAACTTAACAGTGTTGCAGGAGTCTAATTTGAAGTAATCCGTTTGTCTAACTGCTCTTTGCTTGCTCAGAAGATATTGAACTATTTATTGATTGTAAATATATTGATCAGTTTAAGATTGTTAACACTGATTTTATTTATTTAACTTAAAGTCCAACGTTGTCTTATCACTGCTCTGCCAGTGTGTGTTGTTCAGTTCGGATCTCCGTTTGTCCCGAGCTCCACCCGGTACGGTGGCGGCAGCATTGCTCACATACTTCGCCCTCCCACCGGCTCTGCAGCCCCCTGCACAGATCAGCTCAGGACAGCACCTCCCCTCCTCCCTGTCCTCCTCCTCCTCCTCCTCCTCTCTCTGCAGCTAAAATCCTCCAGGATCCCCCAGAGCCGCAGCAGGCTTGAACAAACTCATTCAGTCTGTGGCGTTTTCACTGTTTAACTACAGGCAGCTACCAGTGTTAATCATTTCTTAGCTGATAAAAAGAAAAGTGCTATTTTCTTGCCACTGGCAGGGATGACCTCTATATAAATAAATATGCAAAGAATTAAAGCCATGTGTTTGTTCCACTCTTGGGGACACTCAGCGTAAATTAGTTTTGGAGCAATACATTGAAATTAACTTCCCTTTATGCTCTCTGAGAAAGAGTTTACACTTCATCTTCTTTATAGAAATCTCCGTACTACAGTACAGTGCAGTATGTGAATTCTTGATGACCGTTGTTTCCTGGTGTAATGTTTGCTTTGGGTGGAGCTATGTACTGAAACAAGATATCAACATGTTACATGCTGTAATATCAACCAGATTAGTCGGTCTACCTCTTGAAGAGTTTTTTGAAACTTCTCGCCGTGTGTCGTTCTTTTAAAGCAGGCCTCGGCTGTTACACCGATGCATTTATAATGACATGGTACAATAAATATAATATAAAACATTTGGTGGTTTTGTGCTCTTTCTCACACACAAACACACACATGCCAAACAGCCACTAACCTGTGAACCGTTCACACCGTTCTCACCAGGCGAATGGCCGTCACCCTTCCCTTCTTTGTAGCGACTGATAGCAGGAGCACAGAAGAATAAATTAGTGGTTTTATTCTAAACCTGAAGGCGAATCATTAACAGTATTAATCATCAGGAACCTGAGGCTGTGTGGGTGTACGGAACTCTAATCAGGGACTTTTTTTTAATCTTTAAATGATTCATTCAGCAGGGTAATAATTTGCAGTCTCACACTCTAATCCTAAACTTCTTGAAGTAAGATCAACGAGGTCCTTCAAAAATGTAAAAGATCCCTGAGATATAGTGGAAAGTTTCATTTCAAAGTTCATCCATTAACTCTGAGCAATTTCATCTTTTCAGGCCTGTTTAGTAGGATCCTAGTTCTCTAAATGATCCAACAGTACCTTGGGTTTTTATTGGCGAATAAATAAACTAATATAATTATTGTTTTGTGACATGACACTGTGTGGTTATTGCAATATTGAACTAATTTAGCATTGAGCGTCCATAGGTTGTTAGACTTACAAGAGACAGATTAAGGAAAGAATGAATCAAAACCGACGCAGCAGAGGCGGAGATGGCATTTCAGTTCAAAAGACACTAGATTCTACAATTCCCATAATAAAGCTCACTAGTGTCCTTCACCTCAACCACAACAGACACTCCAGTCGGAGAGAAGACGCAGACACAGAGGACAGTTCACGTTGTTGGACTGATTGACAGCAATGCAGATGTATCTTCATAATATGCATGAGTAATGAACGTCCACTGAATGTTCTGTAAGACAGAATTAAAAATATGCAAAGAACGTCACAAATAATGTCAGCCAGGTTTAAATACTGAACACCTAGTCAATGTCACAGAGACTACATCCCTTATTTCAGCTTATTACTCTAGCAATATGACATAAATGTAATGTGGACAGCAATGGCTAATAATAAACGTACAACACTCCCTGCCTGGTAAATCCCCACAAATGATATGCGTGTGTGTGTGTAGTTTTTGAACAACATTATATTTATATAAACAATATGCTTAACACATCACTGAGCCATCTGTTCTAACAGTAAGACCGAGATGTGCATATTGTTAGTTTGCTGCAGCGTGTCACCCACCCACGAAATTGGCAACAGATGGAAAACCATAACTTATTTTTTTTTTCTTCTCACATTCAAACAGCATTTATGAAAATGTTTTAAAGAACTTAATGTGTGAAATGTGAAACAGAGTGCAGCTCTGCAGGTGGGCTTTTACAGCTTACAGTACTGCAGGGTTGCAGGCCATTTTGCAGGTGCAGTTGGGCATGAGGCAGCAGAAGCAGGTGGATCTTGTAGACCTCAACCTCCACTATCAGGTAATGATAAAACACAATATGTTAGCTTAACCTCTGACACAAGCAAACCACACAACAGTAGTCAGACCGATACTAGTTTACTAGTAATGCGGTATAATATAAGGGGACAAAATAATAAGGAATGTTTGAAAAAACACTTCTCACTTTGAAATAAATAAACATTTTATCTTCTTCTTTGACATACAACTGACCTGTCGTTCAACAGAACCCGTGCCCCCCCCTACAGTCATGTCGCGCGTGCCTCTACGTGTGCGTGCGTTTTTGTGTGTGAACAGACCGCCGTTTACACACTCGCGAGTATGAACTTATTGAACCCATCTGCTCGCGGCGGTTAAAAAAAAAATAAAAAATGTGCCAGGCTTGCAGCATCCCGCGGACGTCATGGCAACCTGTGGGGAGGCAGCAGGGGCGGCGCAGACTATGTGCGCGTGTGTGCATGTGTGAGCTGTCTGATGGCGCGTTGTCGTCGGTACTAGAGGTCTGAGCAGGGCGATCAGAGGGGAGCAGTGCAGCAGCAGAAGCGGGCGGGAGGCTGGTAGGATGTTGCGTCTGAGCTGCCGATTAGGCTGATCAGAGCCGGAGCACACGATGCAGTGACAGTCTACTGGAAGACACGGGCGCACACACACTCACACTCTCACACACACGCGCTCACACACGGAGGGAGGGAGGGAGGGAGAGTAACACACGGATGCGCACGAGAAATGATCCTCTCCTAGACTATGGCACCGTCGGGCTCGCGTAGTATCAAGAAGGGCTGTCAGAGAGTTTTGTACTGGATCCCGGTCCTCTTCATCGCCCTCATAGTGGCGTGGTCATACTACGCCTATGTGTTGCAGCTTTGCATAGGTAAGAGACCAGCTGTCTGGGTAGTACGAGGGGTGTGTGTGTGTGTGAGGGGGGAATGCCTCTGACTGGTGTGTGTGTGTGTGTGTGTGTGTGTGTGTGTGTTTTTTGGTGATGGGTTGGGGAGACATTTGCGTTTAAGCAGTTTGTGGTCCAGGCAGATTTTTTTTGGGATGCAGAAGCTTGTTGTTTATGCAGTGTGTGGACAGTGACAGTCACATGACCACAACAGTTCAAGCAGGAATTTTCAGGCATATTGTTACAAGGATGTGACGGTGATGTGCCTTTGCATGAAAAAACTCAAGTTCAGTATTTTCGTCCCACAGACATAATTGGAAATATTTTGGACAACCTGCTGTTACTGCGAAGAAGCTGCTGCACAGAATAGGATCAGGTCCATGAGACTCATTATCTGTAGTCCACCACTACCACTCTATCAGCACTATCTTAAAGACTTACTGTAAGAGCTTTGGGCTCATGTCGTTGCCGAGCTTCATTATCTGAATTGATATCCTCCACCACAACACCGCCAGCATTATCTTTTGGCAAGAAGTCTGACGGTAATGGCTTTGGAGTCAGGCCTGCTTGCTTCCTTTCTCGCTGCCTGCTTCCTTTCTCGCTCCCTGCGGCTGCCGAGCGTCGGATGGTGCGGCTACAGACAGCGAGCCTTCTCCGTGAACGGTGAACACAGAGTTGACCTGGATAGTGAGTAATGGTTTCTTGGATGTCTCAGAGGACTCTCAGCAGCCTACTCATGTGCTCCATTTGGCAGCTTGTCAGACCACTAGGGAAGCAGATCTCCTCTGTCAAAAAAAAGGCGAGATGAAATGGAGACGGTTTAATGAGACCAAACAGAGGAAAACACAGGGAGGGAGGGGTTGTTCCTCGGTCTGATCTTCTCCAAATAGAGCCAGGCATGCTATCCATCTTTAACAGAAAGGGTACACCTTTATGGTCCTCCTTCTACCTGATCAGTGAGGCTCAATGAGAATCATGGTGCCATGAGCCTGGGTTCACCAGCAGGGGCCCCTCCTGAACTTGGTTGGCCACTCTTGGTGCCCCCCCGACTACCAGAGTCAGAAGGTGATTGTTGTTGGCTTGTTAGTACCATGGATGGATTACTGAATGGGCTTGATGTCAAACAACCACAGAGAGGTAAAAGATGACCACAAAGCGATGCAAACCACAAGGAGAAAGTCTTGCAGTCTTGCTGCATTGTAGGAGTGGTTGGGGTCTAATCTTTTCATAATCCATCCATGGCTGTAGGCTATTTGGAGCTAATATAATAAACAACAGCTGTTTATTGATGTTATTTCATACTAGTATATCTAAAGTTGTTTATTTGGCATTAATTCATTGCGATGAATAAACAATGCTATTAATAATAGCTACCCTTCAAACACTTCTCAACCCGCCCCGTCTCACCAGAGAGGGCAGCCAGCTCCTGACCCAGGACGAATGTCTTCTAGAGTTACAGGACGCCATGTGTCTGTTATGAGCTATTGAGTCATCCTTCAGCACTGCAGGGCGACAGAAAAGCAAAGTCACCGTTTCATCATCAGGCTGTTTTTTTTTTTTTTTTTTTTAAACCGTCTTGTTTTTGCATCCAGCAGAACAAGAGCGACATTGTGATGCACACGCGTCACATGGGGCGGACGGATGAAAACAGCAGCGGCGGGGCAGGGCGGCGGTCGCTCGGGGGCCAGCGTGTGCTCCGCAGACACACACAGAGACAGTTGTGTGAAAGTCTCGTCAGCTGATAGCTCCAGTTGGGCGGCTGAGTTAATCCCATTGTCTGGTTTACATAATTCACCCCGAGCGGCCTGCGGTTGACCCACTTTCTTTTAAAGCACCGAACGTCAGCTTTTGAACAGTTGGTCCTTTTACTCCAAGGTTGTTAAAAATGTGAAATCAGGTGGTCGTTGACTTCGCCCGTGCATCGTGGGAAGATTGACCTCTTTGTAGCAAAAAATGCAAAGAGGAGAAGAGACAGAGAGGACTACAGTGGCCGTAACGCTCTCATAGACACATTGATATACATCCCTGCTCATGCTCTTAATCACACAAACACGTTATGCTTCTCTGTCAGACTCTGGGGCTTTCAAAGCTGGCAAGGCGGCATGCACATGGTTTTTGGCTGCATGCCTCGATCCGGCATCTTGGCTCACCTTTCCTCGGTTTCTGCTTTGTGCATATGTGTGTGTGTGTGTGTGTGTGTGTGTGTGTACTGCTTCACAGGCTAACTGCTGAAGATGGATGATTCACTATGCTCAGCTAATCATTGCTTAGATATTGGGACAAATATAAAACAGTGTCAGCTAATATCTAGCAACATGTTTTTATTTGTCTCTTTTTTATGTTTGAGTCCAGATCTTTCGGTGTGTGTGTGTGTGTGTGTGTGTGTGTGTGTGTGTGTGTGTGTGTGTGTGTGTGTGTGCAGGATGTTCCTGTTGTTTATCAATGCTTTATGATAATGCACAGTAATGCCTATCTACGTGAGAGCAAGAATGAGTCGAACTGTCCGACTGGCAGTGTGCTGTACATTGAGTTTATGACTGGTGTGGTATTAAGGATTTACAGATTCAGCACTCTTCAGTTCTGCTGATTTGGAGTCAGGCAAACATGTGTCACGTAAGGTGCACATGTGGATTGGGTGCCCGTGTGGAGGATCTAAAAAGACAAATGAAACTTGAGTTTTCCCATGTTGACCGACACATCTGGGTGTTAAGTGCTTTGCCGTCTTTAACCAACCTGACTGCGTCTTCTCGTTTTTCTTTCTTCAGAGTCTATCGAGCACACAGGAGAGAAGGGTAAGTGTTTCGTAGTGCTGTTTGACATCGAGAGGAATCACAAGCGTCTTCAGCTGGTTATTAATATTCAATGACGCTTCAAACTGTGAGTAAACGGTTAAGTGCACCCGACTCATGATGGATGATGACGGCCTGTTTCTGTTTCTCTGCCTCCAGTGATATACTTGCTGGTGTATCATGTCATCTTCATCATGTTTGTGTGGGCGTACTGGCAGACCATCTTCACCAGGCCCATGAACCCCCTGAAGGAGGTGAGTGTGTCCGTCTGCGACGCAGCTTTTTTTTTTTTCCTCCATCGGGGAGGATGAGGCATAGCAGGGGAAGTGCAGATGTAGGTTACTGCCTCCTCGTGTGATTGAACGCTGCATTTAGACTAATAACACGTTCCAGTGGAAGTGCCTGGAGCTGCACAGTAATGGCTCTGATCCTGACCACAGCACATGCACCTGAGAGAGGACACTCAAGAGAAATGACCCCTTTGCATTTCGGCTTTAACCGAGGCGTGCAATCGCCCCATATGAAAGCTTCTCCTCGCGAGATGTGATCGTCGGATCACATGAGGCTTCGAGATAGTGATAAAAGTCATACTTCGTGAGTTATTTCTGTTTCCAGTGTTCCATCACAAACCTCCGGAGTGGCTGAGAGTAATATCTCAGCGCTGTGCTGCTTTGCCTGCTGGGGCAGAAAGAACCAAAACAAATGGAAGATACAGAAATTCGCTGCCTACTGAGCTGCGGCTTCACAGCGACAGACATCACTGCATTACTGAGACTAACTCGGCTTGTAGACAAAGGATTTGACTCTGTCAGGATGCCACTGCTTTGCAGAATGAGCTTTCGATACATCACGGTTGTTGTTTGTCTTTCCCTCTGTGTTCGGCCCTTCACAGTTTCACCTGTCCTACTCTGACAAAGAGCTGCTGGAGCGTGACGACCGGGGGGAGTCTCAGCAGGAGATCTTGAGGAGGATAGCCAGGGATCTGCCCATCTCCACCCGCACCAACTCTGGAGGTAATATTACAGCACACACCAGAGCAGCTCTCTGAGCTCCTTTTCACCCCCCGTCACATCGCCAAGTCTGTGGTCAAGTGTCTGGAGCTGCTGTTTGAGGGCCGTGTGATTGAATTGGCAAGTGTCTCCCCAGCAATCCGTTTCTGTGACCACTGCCAGCTGCTGAAGCCTGATCGATGTCACCATTGTTCAGTCTGTGATAAGTAAGGCTCTCTATAGAGAACAGACCACATCATGCATTGGATTCTGGCAGGCAGAGTAAGATTCAATTACACTGACGTCTGACCCTGCTGTGTTACAGATGCATCCTGAAGATGGATCACCACTGCCCATGGTACGTAGTGGCATTAGGGGTTTTAAACAAATATCAGTGACACTGCACTCACACGGTGTTGTTAGTTTATCATTTCCTTTTTTATTACAGGCCCCACAGGCTTCTTGGTATCATTATTCCAGTTAACAGGACTCGTAAACACGCATCACTTTGAAGGCACAAAGAGCTTGTTCACTGTAACCTCTCATTCCGCCAGGTGAAACATTTTGGCAGCAGAGGGAGAGAAAACAAACCTGATTCCAGCCGGCGTTGTTTTTTTGCCAAACGCGATCGGTTTGTCTGCTCTCTCTGCAACAATAATGTGTGGGAGAAAATCACGAAAGAGTCTGAAAGTCCTGGTGTCCAAAACTGGTCCCTGATTGGCTGAGAATACCAGGTCCTCTGATAATGCACATGAAACAAACCTGTTGATAGAGGGGGTTTCTTGTAAAGATCCGCCACATTTGTGATGCATTTACCTGTTTTTCAGCCCAAAACAGGTTGGAAAATGGGTTATTTAAAATAATGTCCTGGAATAGTTGTGTGCATGAACATCCCATCGCATCCCCGATATTTACTGCTCTTCTGCTCAAATGTGTGAAATAACCTCTTCACCTCTTGTATCTCTGCATTTAGTAAAGATTTGAACGTGTACTAATGACCCCCACACTGACCTTGTCGCAGGGTGAACAACTGCGTGGGATTCTCCAACTACAAGTTTTTCATGCTGTTCTTGGCGTATTCGCTGCTCTACTGCCTTTTTATAACTGCTACAGATCTTCAGTACTTCGTTAAGTTTTGGCTGGTAAGTACGGCTTGACCAGCAGAACACGAATCATTAATTATATTGTGTGGGTTTTTTTGGGGGTGGGGGGGGGTCGGGTTAGCACAAAATACATCCAATTAAAAATCTGAATGGACATTTGAAAACATGCATTCTGTGGTATTTGATTATTGTTTTTTTCACAAGGCTGGAGGTAGAGCACATTTCCGTCTGAGGGGATATCTGGTATGAACCAACCAACTGTTGTAGTCAGTGGCGCTGGGATAGAAACTGCTTAATACGTTCCCATAGAACTCTAGTAGAACAGAAATCTCTCAGATCCCGCTCAGTCTCGGAGTGTCTTGGTGTCCACTCTGTTTTCAGTTGTGTTGAATGTCTGGTTGCTGTCCCCCCCCCCCCCCCCCCCCCCCTCAGAACGGCCTCCCAGACACTCAGGCCAAGTTCCACATCCTGTTCCTCTTCTTCTCGGCCTCCATGTTCTCAGTCAGCCTGGCTTCACTTTTAATCTACCACTGCTGGCTCGTCTGCAAGAACAGATCCACCCTCGGTAGGTGGCGTACACTTCATGTATGTGTGTGTTCTGTTTGTGGATGCACTGATTACACACACATCCTCTGTTGTACAGCTTGCTGGGTGCATATAGTCTCAGTCTGCTACCAGTGTCGTCTTCGCTCTAACGATGAAGGCTGCTTCGTTGCATTTTTCCCACCATCAGTCACCGCCGTCCTCATCAGCGCAGTGATTTGATGAGCCGCTCTGGGCCGTTATCAGACGGAGCGGTTTCTCATTATGCGTGCACAGTGGCACACTTTGTCCGCGCGTCGCGGAGACTGGATTATCCATAGGAGTATGTTACAGTGTAATGCAAAGACACAAGGCTCAGAGTGGTAAGCAGCTTAGTAACAGACACTGCTAGGAAGAGAAGTCACACATGGCGGCACAGTCTCAGATCTGCTTCTCCTGTGCAACAAAGACACTTTTCATTCACAGTTGTTCCACTGACGCCGCCGTGCAGCGGGAGTCGTTCATGTGCTGTGTGAATGAGCTCCTGCTAATAGTCTGAATAATAGATTATATAGAGACGGAGTGGGAGGGCTGCATTTATTCATCTTCCTCTTCACTGACTCTTCTTCTCCACGTGTGTCCTCTCAGAGGCTGTGCGTGCTCCGGTTTTCCGCCACGGCACCGATAAGAGCGGTTTCAGTCTGGGCTTCAGTAAGAACGTCCGCCAGGTCTTTGGGGATGAAGTTAAATACTGGCCTATTCCTGTTTTCTCCGGGTAAGTTCTTATGGGCATCTGTCAAAGGCATTCAAAAGAAAATGTCTGCAAAGACTCAAGGAGGGCAAACTAAAGAGAATCAGATAACACAAGTCTATGTGTTAATTATTTAGAACTTGCCCACGTCAGCTTGTTTGACAGTTTAGGAGCTCCGATCACCGGTCATTTTGAGTCTAGACTGAAGGACGAGCAGGTCAAAGACTTCAACTCAGTGCAACTATTGACTAAAGATGAGATCAGTGAAGCTTATAGGTTATATATCATATGTTAAAATCTAATGCTGAAGTGTTTTAAAGCCTCAATTGCATCTTTAACTAGAAAGGTGCACTCAGTAGAGTGCAGATCTCCGCCAGCTGTGTCTGCATCGACCACTGCTGTATTGTGTGATTGAACGAATACAACCCACAATTGGCCGACCCCCCATCTAGACACTATTGGATTGTGAAGCGTCATAAAACGCACTTAATTCAAACTCAAAAACAAGCGGCGATGTATGCAGACAATCGACTCCAAGTCATTGTATCAGACACGTCATACGTCAATCTTGCCAAAAACTGAATTAAACTTACCAAGCTGTATACCCGCGTAGCAGCGGCACAGCTCCGTTAGCTGTTAGCCAAACACATCGCAAACTATTATCCCCACACTGTAGGTGCAGTCGGCTGGGGGTCGGTGATGCACTCAGCTGTGTTATCTGGTTAGGAGTAGTGAGTGAGGAGTCGGCAGGCAGTCGATGGCGGTATAAAACAGGAAATAAAAGGTGTTTCGAGAAAGTGTGAGACACCGCAACCATGAGAGATCCTTGAGCATGCGGCCATAACTCTGGCCACCCAAAATATTATGCAGTTTGCTGCAGCAGAATGCAAGATTAGCCGTGGACAGACAGAGGGGCACACTTACTGACGCGATCGCATGATCTACCCGGAGGAGATAACTATAATATTCAATATTCACAGCAAAGGTCCACATTTTCTTCACAAAATGCTTCTGTAGTTCAAACAATCTTACTCAGGATGTCAGAGAAGTTCTGAATGAATGAAGTCACTCAGGGATTAGAGAGCGCTGTCACTTAGTTTGAAACTAAATGGTTCAAAAGAGGGTTTAAGTCCCCGAGGAGACAAGCGAGCATCGGCTTCAGTAAACAACATCATCACCACAGCAGTGAATTCATGCAGAAGCTCCAGCTTTGCAAATATTAGTAATTCATGCTGACATAATGAATGATATTATGAATATACGGCTTTCTGGTAATCACAGTCCAATTATTAAAACATAAACTCACATTTTCTAATGTTGGAACAAAACACTGTTGATGTGGAGAAGAAATTTCAGATCCAGAACCAAATATGTCTCTTTATGACTCTTCTCTATTTTGTAATAAACTATGTATATGTAGTAAACTATGTTTTAGCATTTACTATTATCCCATAATTGCCACTGGTAGACTCACTTTAATATAAAATATAATACACAATGATTGATTCTATTGATGCTCATAAATATCACCTTCAAATCACAGAATTATTCTGTTATTTTTCTTTTCTGCTGGCTTTCCAGTTTAGGTGACGGGTGCTCGTTCCCAACCTGTCTGGTGAATCTGGACCCGGAGCAGCCCTCGTCATCGCCCACTGGCTCCAACCCTGCCAACAAGAGGTGAGTAAAACATACATAGTGCTTTATTAACCCTGTGACTTTAAAGGATTTCGGAATATTTGCCAATTCCTGGCTTATTTATCAAGATTCATGCCTAGAAATTAATAAACAAAATTATGCAAACTCATTTTTTGCCTATTTAAGCAATTACAGCGCTTTTTAATACTCCTGATATGGTCCGTCTGCAATATGCATTTTTCAATCGCGTTATTTTCGCGCCCCGTCTATTTCGCTATGCAAGTCCGGAAGTGACGTCACTCATTCTAAGCACGGGCACCGGCTTCTTTGTTTGTATTGTACATTGACCATATTGTTAGTCACTCAGCCGATAAATCGATCAGTTAGGAGGTCTTTGTCACCGAAATAATGGTTCACTGTGTAGCCTGGGGGTGTAATAGTGATTTTAAGAAAGGATCAGGCATACGTTTTTTTGGTTTCCCCTCGGAGAAAGACAAGAAACGGAGGAAAATCTGGGTCGATAGATGCCGGCGTGGTGAGCAGAACTGGCAGCCGAGTAAGACGGCAAAACTCTGCTCTCTTCATTTTGAAAAGACTTGTTATGTGAAAGACCCAGACATGTTGACAAAATACGATTATGGGAAGTTCAAGTTGTCACTGAATCCCGATGCCGTGCCGACCATTTTTGCTAGCATACGACCTGGAGATCCCGAAAAAATAGCAGCCGGGACCGGGAAGGAAAAGTGAGGCAGTCTGACAGACGTACGCTCGTGTTGAAAATCATCGATTATAATCGGACAATAGTATAGCAAACAATCCGATCACATAGTAGCTATTTTGTTTGACAAATATACGCATTGGAATCGTTTTTAAAACAACGAATTACATTTGTATTCACTAAATTACAAATTCGTGTAGCGACATCCGTTTCCTGGTTCGAGAGATCGGCTACACTTCTCTCGTCACCGGACGCTTCTTCCGTGTCACTCTCGCTTTGATCTGAATCAAAATGTGCCGGACAATCCCTTGCCAGAGGTTCGAATTGGTATGGTGCTATATCTAAATCGAAATCAAGAGAAATATCCGCGCCCTCCATCGTGCTGTCTTCACTACGACTATGTGTTGCACTGTACACAGCGTGTGTACTCCCACAGGCAGTTAGAATAAATGACGTCACAGCTTCACAGCTAGTCACGTGACCTATTAGCTCATTATCTCGAAGTCGGCCGACAGGTACTCGCGTTGGGGGCACATTCATAAGCCGATTTTAGCACTTTACTGGTGTCTGATCGATCTGAGTCAAGGCATGATGTTAATTTATGGATATTATTTCCCAAAAATGTCCCAAATATGTAAATATTCCGAAATCCTTTAATGATGCAGGAGAATCCCCTTGTGGCAGTTATGGCCTTGCAGATTTAAATGAATCAGTCAGATCAGATGTAGGACTCATTTATTCAAAGGAGGAAGTGGGCCCAGAAATCACCCCTGCTTAAGTGTACCTGTGTGTTTCCAGTGCAGCAGACGGCCGCCAGTTCCCCTCCAGGCCCCTGACGGAGTCTCAGAGTCGACTGCTCACCAGCACCCCCTCCTGGTCAGAGAGTGACCGTGCAACAGACAGGAAGGGTAAGATAGTGTCGTTATACTCCTCATAATGGGTTTCTATACACGCTTGCTTACATATTTTTTTGTATTTTAAATTATTATTAAATCCGATGATTACTTAGAAGAGACAGATTATGCTCATTTATTCATAATTGTATTTTGGGTTTCTTCTAGAGCATGTTCATGTTCAAGCCCGTTTCAACAGGCTTGGTTCCATCTTTACTTCCTGTCAGCTGATGTCATTCACATTTAGAATGTTTCCGTTTCAAACTGTGGCCTCTGTATTGAATAGTTGTGGACCTGCTTTATAATAAAAAATGAACATCTCACTTTTTCCAATATGGGACCTTTATATGGGAAATGACATGTGTTTGTTCAGGTGCCAGTAACTCGGGGATGACCATAGAAAATGAGGCGTAACCAGTCAGAGATAGAGGAGACACCTTCCACCCAGAACAAAAGTGAGTTCACAGTCATGTAGAAGCTATCCACACACATCAGGATAAAAAGCCAACATCTGTTACCATGTGTGTCATCCTACAGGTCCTCCTCGTCATTTGAACGCGACGCGGTGGTGACAGCATCGATATTTGTCGTTTTCCGTACCGCGCCCTGCTCCGGAGAGCTTTACCTCACTGACATCACCTACAAAGCAGAGGAAGAAAAATAATCATCATCATCAGTATTACTCTTATTGCTATCAGCAACCATCTCTGCTGCCATCTGATAGTATTTTGGGCTACAGAAGAAATGAGAATTCCGCCGATCCCATTTTCTTTTGTTTGTACAGGAAGAAGCACAGAGCAGCAATGGAAGGGACTGTTTTGCACTTTGCATACTAGGAGATCAATCTGAGCTGCTTTCGTGTGTTATCGTGTAACAGAAACTCTCTGAATTATTTACACGATTTCTTCTTTAACGTTTTTCGAAGCTTAGCGCATTAATAAATGGTGTTATAAGTTTGCCAAATGTTTGCACATTCAGTATAGATTAGTGGTGATAATGTGATGTAACTGATATTTCTTTTAGCCATTTTCTTTTTCAGTGAAGGATTCTTTTCATCCACCATGTTGAGTGTCGTGGAAGTTGAACCGATGCATGCTCTCATCTCAGGATGTCAACACAAACACACCTTGTTGTAGTGAACTGTACCTCAAGATGTTCTCCCCTTTGCTTGGATAAAGAAAAAAGACAATAAGTGTAGTGATTAGTAATTCCATTTGAATAAGGGCTCTTCTGATATAGCATGAGTGAGGATGTTGCTGTCACACTGAAACACCTGAAAGCTGGTGCTGCCAAATATCTAAAGCGCTGTCTGGTGGCCTACAGTACACAAAAAGCTTCCCGACCGTCTCTGGAGGAGCATCGGCGGCCGCCAGCAAAGCCTCTGAGCAACGCTGCAGATCCGCTCCCCATCAAACAGCAGACACGGTCGAGTGTTTTTCTAACTCACAACACAACGTTGTGGATCTGCTGCAGAGCGAAAACAGAGAAAACAGCTACAGCTGCTTTTGAACAGTATATTTTCAACCGTCACTGACAATTACTCGGTAGCTTCATTGTGACAGCCAGTGTCGATCTCTATTTTTCTATTCTTCTTCTTGTCTGTATGACTCGAGAGACATTATGGATGTGTGAGGCGATGTACTGTACAGTTGTGCTGCCTTATAAGAATAAAATGAGCTCATCTTCAACGCTTTGTCGCACATTGGGGAGTCATTAAAGGGATGTGACGGTCATTTCATGGTAGAAAAGTTTCAAGCCTTTATTTACAAAATAATCTAAAAACAATCCTCTTTGTATATTGCATATTCTCCTTTGACTCTTGTTAGTGTGAAAGATGTGCTGCAGAAAGGAAAAAGGGAAAAGTGCTTCGGCTGTAGGTGTTTGCGGCTCAGCGAGGTTAATAAAATCTCGTTGCTGCCATTCAACACACAGCGATGGAAGTTCAGGATACTGCTATTAACAACACAGCATTTATTCAAACATTCTACGCAGCATGAGGGACCCTTAGAGCAATACAAAACTAAATCATAATTCAGAGGCAAGTGAAAAGAACTCCACTGGAACAAAAAGACGCATGTTAAGTAAAAGCTTTTTTTTGGGCTTTTATCACAACACTAAAACTCTGCATAACCTCAATTTCAATTAAAAGTCTTTACTCTCAACAGAGTAGTTCAGGGTAACCTCCGCATGTCTTACTGCAGGAGAGTGTTTTTATACCTTTTAATTGTCTTTTTCCAGGTCTGTTGAAGTGAAATCATTGCAAGACCATGTAGAGGGTTCCTATGTGCTTGTGTCAATGAGGGTGTTTACATGCACAAATAATTCATATTCCTTCAATGAAAACCATGTGTATGCACATGTCCATGTGTATCTAGTACATGTTGTATATATATATATCCATGTATGCAGCCATTCTTAGCATTATCATGAATACAAACAGTAAAAAAAAAAAAGGCAACTAAAAGTACGTTTTAGTATCCCGTCTACATATCGCATAAGCAGAAAACAGCAGCGTAGTTATCTTAAGGCTCATCACAAGTGGGATTAGAGCTTATTCAGGCCGTTACAAACATCTTCATATGAACGAATGAGGAAAAAGGAAGAAATATTCACGTGCGCATAAACACACCGACTGAGCGCTCCCTTTCTCGTTACCAGAACAGGAGATCCGATGACGGATGGCGAGCGTACCGACATGCGGCGCCTCAGTGTTGAGCGGAGCACCTGCTCAATGTCAGACCAGCGGCACAATAAATTAAAGGTTAAAAGAGACGAACGCAGCTAATATTAAGGCCGAGGCGTGCTGGGAGCGCTTCCTGTGTGACGTTCACAATGTTGAATGGGCTGACCGTAGAGAAGGCAACAAAGACAATGGAAACTTTTGTTCAGCTTTCCATATAAAATCAGGTTGGGGCTTTAAAGTGCAAAACATTTCTACAGAACATTTTAGGAAAACTAAAATCCCTTCTTTTCAATGTTCAACCGATCCAACCGGAACGTGTCCACTGCTTCGTAGGAACACAGGAGTGACCTCACACAGCGTTTACCATCACATTCAGCCGTCTAAGGTGAGCAGGGCCTATGAGAAGCAGCGTGTTAAATGATGTGTGTATGCTTTGTGTTCTTCCGTCGTCATCGTCATCGTCGTCCGTTTGACGGAGCTCGGCCTCGGCTCCGCACCGATTGTGCATGTGACCCGCGGGGTGTGGGGTGGGGGGGGGGGGGATAGGGTTTCGGAGTGATGTCACGACTGCTGCTTGTTGGCCTCCTCTTCGTACGCGTTCCCCGTCCCGTTCTGGACGTACGTGGAGCCGGAGCCCAGCCCATACAAGTGGCCACAGTACTTTGCATCATCGATGTGATCCTCGAAGAACATCTGTGGGAGAGGTTAATAAAGAACTACTGAGAAAAGACGCGCTCATTCAATATCATTATTATTATCATTAAATGCATAATCGCTTTTTTTCTTATCCTCTGCAAGCATCATCGTGTGAAATACCAGCATTGGTGTGTTTAAAATGTTACAGCGAGGAAGAAGAATGTTTCTCTCTCAGGCTGCAACACTGATGGATTTAAAAAGTTATTTTGCTGTTGAAGCCTGAACGACCGTCGTGAGGGTGAGGGAAGCTCGCCGCCTCTTCTCATATTTTTCCACCACACTCATTCACCTCCTCTCTCTGACTTCAGGGCGCCTACCTCTCTCATCTTGAAGAAAGCCATGCCCGTGAGCAGAGAGTCAGAGCCGGCCTGATGCTGCGGTCCGATCCTCTCCAGCTCCAGTTGCTCAGCTACTTCCTGCAGCCCGCCCTGAAAGCAAAAAAAACCCCGTCAAGTCACTCGAGAGGCACGCTTCTAGTCAAAGTAAGACTCGCAGCACTCACAGGAGATCACAACAGACATCAAGGTGTGAAGCTTTAAATGAATAAAACAGGAGATACTCTGTGCTACCTGCTGAAATATTTATTGAGGTACCTTCAGGTTTTTACAACTCTTCATGAGGTACTTGACATCATAAATGACTGGAAAGTACAAGCGAAGAATCTCAAAGAAGTCCACCTCCTCCTCAGGCAGGTTAGCGTTGGACAGAATCTTGATCAGGTATCCAAAGTCATAGCCACTACGAAACACATATACACAAACACATGCAAACCTTTTAACTAGGTTTATTTAAAAGAGAACATAGCAGGAGGCTTCAAGAGATTTTGTCACTTCCAATCTGCCATGACACAAAGAGCATTAAAGAGAGGCAGACCGGCTGTCTTTACCTGCACATGCAAGGGCAACTAAATACACAAACCCACTGCTTTTCCCCCCGAAATAGACTTTGTGAGTAGCCAAGCACTCTACTAGGCTAAAAAACGATGAACAGACCAATTATCCAATGCGATTAACAGTTAATTCACAATTGAAACCATTGAAAATTAGGATGAATTAAAGAAATACGATGATAAAAACAGAACAAAGAAAGACAAAATAAAAGCAACATGACATTACAGCCTGTTGGTAAAGGTGTGTTCTAAATACCTGAAAGATGACAGTGGTGTTTCAAACCTAAGCTTTGCTTATTTTCCAAAGCCTGGTTATCTTTAGCCTCAGTTTGCCATGGAGACACAGTGGGAAACTGAGTATGAAATGAAGATGTTAAGCAGCAGATTGTAGAAAATACTGGTAAAAAAAAAAAAGAAGAAGAGTTGCTCGTCACTAGAGACCAATATATAAAAAGTGTTCATTGCACTTGAGCAGCAAATTGAATAGGAAATTTCAACGGGATATTTACTTGTTTTAACGTGTGCGTAGCAAAACGACCACAGTTCTGCGTAACATCTTACTTCTCACTAACACACAAAGACAAAAAACAAACCAAAAGAAATTTAAACTTTTTTTTTTTTACAACACATATCATTAGTAAACATTTAAAAACACAGGAGGATGTCTGCGTGCAGACATGACAGAATATACATTACATGGAGCAATAACATGCCGGGATAAACACAACGCGTTTCTGATTAGTGCACGCTGTCCCATGAGTGCTCGTTTATTAACTAACTGATGTGCAAAGAGTGAAAGTAAGAGATGTTGTACCCGAGTCAGACAACTTGTGATTTCTGTAAATACTGCGGGCAAAACGAATAGGATTCCTGTCGCTATGCACCTTTCTATAACGAAAAAACAGCTACTAATTGCAAAAAAAAAGCTGAATACCTGTGGAAAGACAGCCACCTGACGCCGTCACAGAGCACCACCCCTGATGTCATCAGCAGCTCTGCAAAGTACAGCGTCTCGATGCCTTCGTCCTCGTGCTTCTTGAACTGAATCCCTGAAGTGGTCAGGAGCTCAATGGAGTCCTGCGCGTACATGTCTTCTCTGAAGACAAAAGACACGTCACAGCGTCATCATCTCCGCCCACAAAAGACAGCCGAGTAGGTATGAGAGCAGCAAGGAGACGTCATACATGTAAAAATAGTGATTCGTACCGTCTGAGGTGTTGTGCTCGGTCAGTGTTTGCAGTTGAAAGACTTCTAAATTTTGCCCTCAAGCAACATCTAAACTGACCAAATGCATTTTGACAAACTTTGTTGCTAAATGTGAAACTCACTCTAATGTCTCATCTGCGTGTGCTGTTATAAACAAGCTGAGATACTCTTCCTTAACACTCCTGCGCATGCTATGGATGCACTTGAATGCCACACGAGAAGCACAAACGTCATCTTACGTGAGGTTAAACTTAAAATTGAACTGCCACGTTGATGTCCCCGGAGGGTATTCGCCCTGTTCGTTCATAAAAGTGAGGCCCAGCTGGATTATCTTGAGCAAATCCACATTGCAGCGCAGTAGCTGGTACTGATAGTCGGCGTTGCTCCTGAACTCTCCGATCGGTCTGGCTACCACACCTGGAAACTCTGTGTCCTGTAGGGAAGCACAAGACAACGAGCTCTTTATGCAGGACTAGAAACCTGGCTGCGTGAGACCGTCCTCAATCCTCCAGGAGCATCACTCACCATAGCGATGTAGTTGTATTTTCGGATGACATGTCGGATCCTCTTCAGCTCCTCCTCCAGGTTGTTGGCCCAAACCTCACATATTTTTTGGTTGTGATCCACAGTAGCAGCGGGCATAGTGCCACTTCATGTAACGAGATAGATGCAAGAAAGGGAAAGAAACAAATAAAGACAGCTGGTTCACAGACCTTCCCCAACACCTGCTGACCTGTGACAGACCAAAGGATGAGAGGGGGCAGCACAAAGGCATACAACACACGATCCACAGACACCCAAGAAACACTGACACATCATTATATCTAAATAACACGTTATAATATTAATTACATGAGAAGATACAACCTGCCCTGGGGATCAAATCAGAAGTCTCAACAGAAGGGAAGCTAGTCTGTGCTTCCTTTCACCTGGGATACTTCACACGTACGCAGACAGACGTGTTACCAGCTGAGTGAAGGTGTGCGGGGCGTGTTTGTCTGGACGCTGTTAACATTAGCTCGTCGCAGGCAGGTTTTCAGCAGCACTTTGGGCTAGCTAGGCTACTTGTAGCAGTTAGCAGCAAGCTTCACACTAAGCTAACGTGAGCAGGACTCAGGTGGGGAGGCTGTGTGCAGGCTCAACGCACTTCACAGCTAGCTGGACGGATACATACGAGTGTGTGCGATGCATGAAATAGACTAGTAACTAGAGTTCTGCACACACACACACACACACACACATAGACTCACACACTCAGCGCCACTTTGATACAGCAAAGCTCACTGCAGCGTCGTGAACTTACCGTGTCCCCAAACCGGGCGTGTGTGTGTTTAAGTGTGTGCTATCTGAAAGCTGGTAATTTGTTCTACGTTATTGTTTCGGGGGGGTTTTCCGCTAACTTTTAAATAGTTTATATTCAGCAATGTATCGATGTCAACCCACGGCTGCCATCACAGTTGAGCCTACAACACGACGTCATCACGTAAAACAGAAACGTGCGCATGCATGTAAGCGTGGCGGAGTGGTCTGCGTCCTATTTGTTCAGTGCTCCTGCTTCAATAACTGAGAAAGAAAATCTTTTGGTAAATATCTAATGTGTGTTTGAACAAGTTATTACATGAAAGACTTGATCAAAATTATTATTTTTACTTTATAGACTTTTACAGTGGCGGCTGGTCCATAGAGGGCGCTAGGGCGCCGCCCCCCCTAGAGCTACAAAAAATAAAAATAAAAATAAAAATAAAAATATAAATAAAAATAAAATTTAAAATAAAAATAAACTATACAAATTGTCAATATTTGTGTTTTTGAAACATGGAATCACCCAGTAATATGTGTAAAATATGATATCTGCGGTAAATATATGCTTTTCCTGCTTGTCCTCTCTGCCTGTCTGCTCTTCCTCTCTGTGTGTGCACGTCTCAGCTGGCTGGGGCGCTGGAAAAACTGCCCCAAAGAGGCGGGTCTATAAAGCAGTTTAGCCAATGCTGAGTAAAGATATAAATGAGTGACATACAATTCAGCCAATCAGCGTCCTCAAATAGATTCAGCTTGGGGCAGATTTTTTCCTGCCCCAAGCTGCGCGTTCTCGTCAGGAGAAGTCTCTACAGGAGAGCGCCAGTCTGAGCACTACTCCTCCAAGACCCGTTTGAGAGGAGAACTGAGAGGAGAAACTACTGAAAGAGCTGATCCCAGATCAGCCTGACCTCACAATCAGACAGCAGACTAGCAGGAAAGAGAAGCAGTACATGAAGCTTCTCTACTAGCTGTACACCAGACAGGTTTGACTAGCTGGATGACGTCATGATAATAACTTATTTATCTTTTTAAAACAACGGGGACAGAACCAGCATGGACAGTTAGGGAGTGAGGGACATGAAGCACCTGTCTGAGAAATGGATATATAGTTATATATATATATATATATTATTATATATATATATATATATATATATATATATATATGTGTGTGTGTGTGTGTGTGTGTGTGTGTTTTATATTATAGTGAATATTATTATATGATATATATATTATTATATTATGCAGAATATTATATGATATATATATATTATTATATTATACAGAATATTATTATATGATATATATATTATATTATACTGAATTCCCTGTGAGGGTGACTAAAATAAGATGTCCTGACGTGTTTGTGAAAGTGTTATTTACTGCTTTTTTTCGTGTTGGAATGAATGTTAAATATTTAACTGCAAAGTAGTAATGCGCGTTTGATACCTTAATTTGTTTGCATTAAATCATTCTGGGATGTTTGCTGAAATTGATTGGATGTGGCACAGCCCTACCAAGAACATTTTCCACCAGCCGCCACTGGACTTTTAAAAATGGGACCAGCCATCACCCTGTTATCCCATTTCTTATTACACACGCACTGTCCCACAGATAACACGGTAAACGTGTTTGACTGGAACTACTTTCTCCTGAAAAAGTAATCCTTATGAAAACTATTCAGTATGTTCTGTGTAGAGTAGACCATCCAGAGATCTCAAACCCTGAGCAAATAAAACCAAACCTTTCTGCGTTGCTTGACACCACAGGGTATATGTGAGATCTTTTTCTACTTTGGGTGAACTGAAATGGTCAGCCAGGAACACAATCACGATGATTGACAATAATGTATTTATTTATTTCAAATGAAAATTGACACAAATTACACAATTTTCCATTTAAACCAGTTTGACAAAAGTTGGCTCTTATTCCACATTGAACACAACGCAGCAATGTAAAGCTCTCTCTTTTAGGTCAGAATTCCTTATGACCGGACATTTTAGTCACTCTCACACAAATAAAAACAACATGCATTGAAGTAAGTAGTCAAAAACATATTACATAATACAAAAATATCTTAACATGCTTTGCTTGATAACCTCGGCATTGTTCAATTGCAGTATTGCAGTGCACCTGACGTGTACTACTGTTCTGTGTACGGTTTTAATGCTACCTTTACAGTTGAGATGGCGCCAATAATCAAAAAGTCAGTCAGTCAGTTATCTGCTGCCCAAAGCAGCAGTGTGTTTGTGTTCACATGCTCTAGTCTGCTGGTTCAGTCATCAGTAGTGCCATCACCTTTTATACCAGCAGAGGGTCGATTCCCTTTAGTAAGATCTTTGATTTGATCGCAAATCTGGTGTTGAAATATTGTGGACAGAAATGTAACGAGTCGCTCGTTCAATAACATTTCAAAGCTTAAACATTGTGTATCAAGTTGAAAAACCACAAGGTGTGTTGAAACACCGCTACATTGCCATTTGATTGCAGACTGCCTGTGATTGAGAAGCAGTGATCATAAGCATTTAAATTAGGTATTTTGAAATTCACCAAAACACTTTACAGCCAGTATTCTGTACATATTTGTCATATCTTTGTTGATGAGCTACAACTTGAGTCTGCTGTTATCATGTCCCCCCCCCCCCTTTTATTATTATTATTGTTATTTTTTTGCCGTCTTTAAGCACAAACAATGCAGCTAAAGTGATGATTATGTCTCTTTGGAGCTCTGGTTGTTGTTTCCTGTTGCTTTGAGAACTCAAAATCTATGTTCATATGTTTACATGATTGTAAAGCCAAATTCTTAATGAATAAAAGTGTGTGGAAGCACACACAGCTAAATGGCTCATTATTAACTTGATGTGTTGACACACTTACACGCTTGCACTGAAGTGCATTGAATTGTTCATAATTGATCGGAACTCATTCTGAACTTTGGTAAATTAGTTGTTGCCGAGGCTTCAAATTGAATTTTGAAGCGTCTCCAACATGTTATTGTGTATTGTATAAACTTTCTGTGCACACGCTCAAGGGTTAACTCTGCCTTCAACAACAGACACGACAGTGAGCTTTGCTCCTCACCACGTTAAGCAGCAGGTGAAATGTGGTCAGCTACAGTAAACAACTATCAACTCGTAATGTGTGTGTGGCAACAGGGAGAGTCCACCACAGCACATGTAAACAAAAGGGCAAGTCCCTTGTGTCACCCGAATAACAGTGTGTCCAGTGGCACAGTGGACGACTGGTCGCTGCTACACATTCCATCAAACGCTACATTTGCCTCAGGCAGCCGAGTAGGCGGCCTCATCAGAGTCCGGGTCCCTGGCGCTGTCCTCGCTGAGAGGCGAGTGGCAGCTCACGTCCGCGATCCCCGACTCCTGGTCGCTGCCGTTGGAGAGGTTGCAGTCCTGGGTCAGGAGGACCAGGCTGCCGTCTGGTGCTTTAGGCTGACAGGGGCTGCTGGTGACGAAGCCCCCGGTGTAGTCCTGAGGGGTGTTGGCCAGACCCAGGTCACTACCAAGAGCCCACGCTGTGGGGCTCTTATCGAAGGCGACGGCTTCCTGGGCAACACTCCCCTCCTGCTCCAGCTGAGCAATTTTCTATTGAAAATGCAACACATGGAGACTACAGTATAGTACACCTTATAGAACCAGAGGAAACAAAACCTGCAGTAGATTGTGTTTTCTCATAAGAAATTTAGAATTGACTCCTTTTATAGCCCTGTCCTACCTGTTTGTGTGAAGCCAGCTGCTCCTCCAGCTGCTGCGTCTCCTCCTGGATGGCACTCAGATAATCCTCCACAGACTGTCGAGGATGCATCCCTTGGTCAAACCGGTTGTACAGCCCTCTCCAAGACCTGTGCGAAGCATTTACCATTCATATGGATTTATTACAAAACAGCCTTTTTTTAAATACTATGAAACACATGTGTATACCCGGTTTATAAAACTAGGTCGGATGGGTTGCTACTGTTTGTCAGGACCTACTTAAAGCAGTAGGGGGCAGTAGAGGGCCGGAGGAGCCCCTGTGTCTGGCTGTGGTCCGGTCGGTACAGAGGGTTGATGTAGTCGCTCTTGTTCTTCCACAGATAACTCCACAAAGAGTGAGTCCTCTCACGCAATCTGTATGAAAGGCAACAGATAAAGACAATGTAAAAATCAAGATCGATAAAAGAAATTAACTGATTTAGAATAGCCTGGTTTTTTTTTTAGCACAGAGTCGCCTCGATTTGCATAAACCCGGGCGATGTAATGAACCGCTGGCTGTCACTTTCCTTCCCCGACAAGATGTCTGCGCTGTGAAAAGAAACTGCGGGTTTAAATCTCACCCCAGCTCTACCCTCTCCCGCTGGTTGTTGCCAATGAAGTTGCCGTACTGGCAGGAGTAGACGTGGCTGTGAATGGTGATGAGGAACCTCGCGTTGAACTCGAAGGCACAGGGGAACTGCTCCATGAGCTGCCACACGCACTCCAGGAACTGATCGATGACGGGGGACACCTCTTTAGGGTCTCCGACCAGGTGGTTGCATCTGGAGAAGGGGAGAGGACGGTTCGATCACAACCAAGAACAAGATCTGAAAATCAGAGCTGCTATAATCAAATAAAGTACAACATCTTCAGAGTCAAACCTGTGAGAGAACTTGTGTCCAAATGAGACCCAGTCTTTCTCAATGAGAACCTAAAAGAAGAAAGAAAACATTCATGTGCTGAAACAGAAGGAGGACCACAGATTCTGTACAGTTTCAGCATGTCATGATTGAAAGGTTCAGACAAAGTGCACAGTAAATCCCTGCAGAATGACTGAGCCTCTTCACCCTCTGTGTGGGGTCATTTTTATTTAACTTTAGGCACAATTCCCCAAAGCAGGCCTCTCTATTATATTAATTTTCCATAGTGGCTTTTTGGTGGATTCCAAGTTGGCCTGAGCAAATCCTTCCGATCAAAGAAACAAGTCTTATTAGCCCCCTGTGGACTACTATCAGCTAAACCCGAATGTGACATTCACAATTATACTTAAAAGATGCAACTCTACACTGTAACTTAAAACACACAAAAAGGGTAACGGTTGGTTATCTACCATGAGTCCTCTGAGAGTCCTGTAGTGAGGATCCAGCAGCACACAGGCCACTGAACACACCTGGGCAGTGCGGTCCCAACCGTCTGAGCAGTGAACCAGGACACTGACCCCCTCCTCTGCAACAGCCTGCACACACACACACACACACATAAATAAATAAATACAGTCTGTGCAGTGCAACTAAAACACTCTACTATATACTGTAATCAAAGTGTAAATATTATCATTGATTGGTGCCAGAATTGTATCCAGAAACTTCCACTTCTTTTTTTTTCCAGTTGCCAAAAATGGAGCAGTGAACATACTTCTAAAGCTAGCAACTTTAGGTTAACTTGGTTTTATGCATTGAAACTATTAAAATATACTAACAATTAAACTCGGTAATGCTCAGTTTGAACGACACCAATAGCGCCATCGCTTTGAGATGGAATCAACCTCAAAACCTATATGTTTTAGGTACCCTGTGGAGGTTTCGACCAAGAGCAGGACTACGAGTCCCTGATGTGATGCAAGAGGAGTTTATGCCCCTGGTGCCAAAAAACATAGTAATACGTCCAAAAAACACATTGCATGATTTTAAATATATCTTTAAAATCACAAACAACACTGCATCGGAGATAGGTGATTACATCGTGTTCCTCTTTTCATGCGTTTTTAGAAGACACAGTTGGTTGTGCTATTTGATGAATAATTAAAAGGTAAATGGCAGTTTGGAGAAGAGAAGTTATCAGATCATTTATGTTCACTGCACCTTTCAGACACTCACTTCTTCCTGTTAGGCTACATACAAATCCTGTCTGTCTATTGAATTGAATGATCCCGGCCATAGCCATTCCCTAAATTGAACCGTGTACATTTTTAAGTATTTGACTGGTGGGATACAATGCCCCCCCCCACACACACAAAACCACCCACAAACACCTAAGCTAATATTGAGTGTCGCGGTGAGGCAGACAGCAGGAATCAACCTCCAGACTGACCTTAGCGATGAAGATGCCTGCATCCAAAACAGCTTTGATGTGCTTCAGCCAGCCTGAGCTCTCCAGACCTTCCAGGAAGTTGGACATGGAGGGGGAACGCAGCTCACACACTGTAAGCACAACACAGCTGTCTCACTAGCAGGAAACAAGGAGCATACCTGATCACTGGACTTTATTAAACCCCACGCTCACTTTCACAGGCGATTTATAGGGAATCTGTGCACGGCATGAGAAAATATGGGTCATGCGGTTTCTTTCAAAAAGATCAGCTTGGCTCTAGGAATGGCAATGTCCAGACTTGAACCATTGGATGTAATGGATTGCCATGCATTTTGAACAGATATTCATGTTCCCCAGAGGATGAATCCTACTGATTTTAGTGATCTTCTTGACTTTTCCTCTAGACCCATTAGCGGGTCAAAGTTTTCACTTGCGGAATATCTACGACATGGATTGGCACAACATTTTGCACATATATTCATAGTTCCCAGATGATGATCCTAAGGACATTGGAGATAACTGACTTTTCCTTTACTGCCACCATGAGGTTAATTTGTGGTTTGGAGTGAAATGCCTGAGCAACTACATAAAGAATCGCCATTTTATTTAGCGAAGCCATCCATGTTCCCCTCATGATGAACTTCAGTCACTTTGTCGATTAACTTTCCGTCTAGTGCCATCAACATGTAAACGCGTGTACCCAAATTTGTAAACATATACTGTGGTTGATGACCAAAATACCTGAAAACCATCCACATTTACATCAGCCTCAGCTCTACTTTGTGTTTCATGCTAATTAGCAAATGTTAGCATGCTGACACGCTAAACTACAACGGTGAACGTGGCAAAGATATACCTGCTAAACATCAACATGTGATGTTAGCATTGTCAGTTAGCATTAGCATTTAAGCATTTAGCTTAAAGGAACCACTGTTCAGCCTCACATAGACGCTAGCAGCGCTGTAGACTCTTAGTTTTGTGATTGTGTATTTTATAATATGAATGGAAGACAAAAGCCATACTCAAATAACAACAACAAAGGCAAAACAGACAATTAAATAAAGATCCATTTCTGTACCATAAGGCTTCCTGCATTCTGTTTGTTTATCTTGTAAAACTGAAACCGAAAATTCGTTTTTCTTTCCGTCTTCAGGGTTCAACATAAATATTTGCAAGTTGACCGAGGGGCAGAGCGACATGAACCCGTTTCTCCTCAGCTGACTTTTTTTTTTTTGCTGAATTGTATCACATTACCTTGGTTATTCAGACACACTTTTACAGAACTGTGTGCAAACATCTGCTCGCTCATTAAGCAGAGGTGACAACGTATTTTTTCGCTGACACTGTATCAGTGTGCTGACCTGTGAGAGAGCGCTCTGAGGCCACTGATAGGAGAGCAAGCAGGTGAATGGGTTCATTCAACCTTTTAGAACACTAGTAGGGCGGCTTTCCACTTGGAGGAAATGTTTAAGCTCATGCTGCCAGGCAGGGGGGTCTCTGACATCTCACTGAAGTGTGCAACCGGGTAGAGAGAGGGAGTCAGGCAGGCTCTGGAGGGCAGTTGCTGGCTCCACTTTTTTTTTCTTTTTTTTGTTTAAAGACTTCCCCTGTGCTGCCAGGGGGCAAAGAGTTATCACAACTGAGAGCAGCTATAACTTTTCAGACTTGAAATCACATCATTCTCACGCCCTGGGTCTCTCTTTGGGGGATAAGGTCCCGGATTGTCCACTCCGGGAAACCAAAATAGCTCAGAAATAAAATCCAGATGGATTCAAAGTCTTCCTAGGAGCACCCCTGCACAATACCCAGAAATTCTCCAGTGGGCTCATTTGAGGCCTGATTGCAGCACAGTCCAGTCCGCATGAGTGCATATGAAAGCCACAGGGGTAGCACGGGGTCCCGCTCTGCTTCAGTAATGGGAAGAAGCAGCGGGCTTTAAAGCAGACAAAGCCGGAAAACAATACATTTCGTTGTGCAAACACTGATGTGGTGGAACTTTTCTGACGCCGCTGTGCCTCCCAAACCGTCTCCACAGTGAATGTACATTACAGGAAGATAATTACCTTCCAGCATTTTTTGTTGGCTGTTTCTCATGACGTGGATGTTCTCGATGCCGATGAACTGGAATTTAATGTTGGAGTAGTTGTCCTCGTTTTCGTAGCCTTTTCCTGCAGCTCGGTTTGCGATTGCATTCAGCTAGAAAGACAATGTTTTTTTGTTTTTTTTAAAAAAAGGACGGTTCTACCCACATGTCAGTTACACAATATCGATCACGGTTCAACGAGCACATAGCCGGGATGTTTTCAAGGCTTGTGCTGTGAGCACGTCCAGCTGGCAAAACGCAGCGTGGAAAATAAAGCCCACCTGAACACACAGCAGAGTACTGTAAGACTGTAAGACTTGTATTTTCGCAGGCTGTTCCTTGGGCACAAAAGGGGCTCACCTTAGGCCTGGTGTCCACCACATACATGAAGTCGCTGCGGGGATTGGACCTCAAGATGGCCTCCAGCATCTGTTCATCCTCCAGGCAGCGAGCGCTGAAACCAGACAGGGGCTGGCTGCTGCGGCAGATGGTGGCCTGGGAGGAGGCAAGAGGCGCTCAGGCTTCATACGGGGACGTTCACTCGTCTGACATTTTGATTTTAAGTGAATTAATACTTTGGGTCACATTTACAACAAAGGATATCCAATATGTGAGAATGCGGGTGATTACAAATGCACAGTACTCTTTCTTTCCTTGCATGTTCAATATAAATTTCTCATATTCTTTTTTTTAATATCCACAAGGGAGATGGCCAGAGACCGTTGTGTGGCTCATGAACCAGAGTGGAGAAGCTGGGAAGCTGACCTCACACACATAAAGCACTCCCAACTGTCCAGTCAACGATTAATAGAAGGGATTATGAATGTTGAGCCGTATTCCCTGATTCAGATGCAGAAAATAGTAATGATTGACGCTTTGATTTAAAGATAGCATGGACGTCTCCTCATGGGACATTTTTTTGTAACTTGACAAAGTCCCCGTTTAAATATCACGGCTACGAATCTCCTTAGTATGGGACAGGTTCTCTTTCCATTTTGTTTTACTGATGCACGAGTCTCGTTCTTTATTGATATATTTTCAATCTTTAAATGTTCTATTTTTTTTAAATCAGTACATTTTTGCTCTATGTCTTCATTAACACACAGTCTCATATGGCCCTGTAGCTTGGCTGTGTTGCAGCAGACGTACATTATTAGAAGAAAGCTCTTAACCCGCTTGATCAGTCAGACAATCGGAGCAAATGATACCAAACCAAATACAGAATCTGGGGCTACTTTGGAGCCATCAGAGCATCTTCAAGTGTATTTATTTATTTAAGGCTCAGTACATATATCTGACACATCCAGCAGCAGTGACTTAATGTTTACTTTAAGGGTTTGCGACATTCCAAACTTTTCAGCATTCTTTTGTGAAACAAAAGGGAGGGAGGATGCTGCTGAAGATGACCGATCAGTGTCACGGTCATTTCGGCCAAAAACAACAAGCAAAAAAAAGAAGTATTGTGATAATCTTGCATCTTAATATACGATCTCTTATCTACATTGTCATGTCTGTGACCAAATAACTGCTCTGGTAGGCTTACATCTAACAAGCTTCACACCATTCCTGTGCATTGTCTCAGTGTGTCTTTGTATTAAGATGAGCTGTCACAGGAAGCACATGGAGAAAAAAAAAGGGCACATGTATGAAACTTACATGATTTTCTTTGGAGTAGTACGATAGAGTAGGAAATCTGCCTCTGCTCCTGAACTTGGAGCTCCCCACTATGACCGGAGGCGTGGCGGACTGAGGCACGAACAGGTCAGCGGGGTACGTGTCGCTCACCTTTGAAAAAAAATACCATAACAGAAGGCTTAAGCTTCTGCCGTGGCCATATTAGGATAAAATAGCACAACTGGTCGTAGATGTCGGCTCACTGACCTTGAAGTGTTGGTTGACAGGGGAACGTTTCCACAGGGAGTTTGGGAGTCCCATTCTGCTGTAATCAGCCTTGAGGTCCAAAAAGTCCCATTCCTGCCGTCTCTCCTCCTCATCGACGTTGGGTTTATAGGAGAAGCAATACAGCTCCTCGCAACGCTCTGCAAGGCACGACAGTGGATGACAGTCAAGTGTTGCGAAGGCAGAGGAAATGACCAATACCCGACTTTGAGGCTGCCACTGATACAAATAATTGGGAGTAAACATTTCTCATAAAAAAAAAATATATATGTTATATATTTTTTTATCTGTTCTTGCACACTTGAGCAATAGCATCACCAATATGATCTTTTTGAAAAACACAGTTCACCTGGCTGGGAGAGACGCTGCAGGGACAGGTGGACGTCGTGGCACTCCCGCTCCCGAGGTACGACAAAGTGAAGAACCTGGAAGTTCTTGCAGTGAATGAGCAGAGAACAGCCCGAGGCTGTGGCGGCTTGCTTCTCCACGCTGCACACCAAACTGTGAAGCACCTGGCGGGATTAATGGAAGGCAAACATGGACCTTTTAATGATGCAAAGACATTGCACAGATGCACACATTGACTACATCCAAACTAAGCAAAATCATCATCTTCCTTAACATGTACTGTTTGTCCTCACTGATTCATCTCTGGTCCTTCAGTGCGCTGAGAGGTTGCTTACCCAGGTTTCATTGCGCACTCCAGCCTCGTTCTCTACAAAGATGGTGTGCGTGGCTGTCAGGTAGAGGGTGCCCAGCCTACTTCTTCTGGGGGAGACTCTGTCAAGCAGCCTGACATTCTCCACCTGGAGGAGAAAGAGGAAGAGGAAGAACGACCTCAAGCAGCCTCATCCTCAAACACTCATGTGTTAACTGCAGTGATAAGCAAACACACCCCGCCGTCATATGAGGCTGATAGCAGCGGGAGGACCACGACTGCCTACGTGGCCGACACGGCACATACCTTAATTAAGTCTGTATTTATTTTAATGAATTGTCTGCATTCAATCTCTGCAGTCACCGCGAGCGCGCATAACGGTTTGTGTTGAGGTGACACTGGAGTCAGAGTGCGGAAATTGGAGCTAATCCCTGCAATCACATCCGCGGTTTACCTTTGGTAGTCGGATGTGCTCCATCAGTAAGCTGAGAGATGAGTCGCCGCTTCCTGCGATCACTGAACCTGTCCCGATACAACTACCAACAGCAGCAGCACACCATGTGTACAGTAGTATTACAATATGCTGTCGGTTAGCTTAAATGCTAACGGTTGTACAGTCAGTAGCGCGCAGGTAAACGCTGCCATAATATTGCGGCTGCCTCAAGGTCCACATATGAGCCGCACCGCTGGGTCCTAAAGCCCGCCTAGTATCAGGCTGTGGCCTGTGTAAATGTCAAAGGGCGTTTAAGGCCGCTGCTGACCAGAGTTAATGGTTATGTAACTGAAGTGTTTACGAAAAATAAGTCAATTCAAGACATTTACTGACCTCAAGTCATTTAAGACAAACGCTTCACACTGCACACCTTAACTACAGTTAATAATAATATATAAAATGTGTTTAATGAAGTAACTTGTGGTTTATTGATAATAAGCTAGCTTAAAATTGAGCTAACCTAAAACATGTTCATAGCATACAGTAAGGACAATTTACACCTGTGATGCCAGGTGGATCCGTGAAATGCTACGCATCAGTGTATCCTGTCTCTTCACAATAAAAAACATGGCTGACCAATCCAAAAAAAATGAAAGCTGCTCATGCCCTGTTTTTTCAGTACAGTGAAAACTTTGTTTCTGGAAGAAATTGTTACAATAACATTTTACTGTTAAAATTTTTTTGTAATTAAGGCCAAAAAAAAGTGGCAGTTTTCTTTAAAAGCATTCCATTCTGGAGCACTATGGTATCTGAATGGTCAGAGTGCATTCTACACAGTTGCAACACTCGCCGGTTAGATTCCAGCTGGGATCTTTATTGCATGTCATACCTCCCTCTCTCTTCCCCCTCCGTCTCTTGTCTGCCTCTTTGCTGTCACTGTACAATAAAGGCAAAAATAAATCATCTTAAACGCTTCCCCGCTACAGTATTTCATGTAAGCTGTTGACAGGAGACATTCAGAGACACAGATCTTAGTTTTGATAAAGTAGTGTAGCTGGCCTAAAATGAGTCTCTCTGTTTTTTTTAGAAACATCCTTATTTGCTCTACACTAGTCTGAGAAGGATATCATTTGTGCAACCAGCACTACATATTAAGGGGGGTGTCACAAAGTAGGCACTTTAAAATGTTATTTAAAGGCTACTGTTATTAGATACAGTGTTGTACATTTTGGCACTGAGCATAAATTAAGTGATTGTCACACTGTTAAACAAAGCGTGAAGCTATTTTAAGAAGCTCCCAGTGCAAACACAGATTGATTCCAGATGATATTTTAGTTTATCAAGATCTTCTGACATCTTTCGTTGTTTTGCCAAGTCGTACCAAAACTCAAATGTATTTTTATATTCAGCAGTATTTTGCACACCAGTGAGAAGAGGAGCCATCTGTTGCAGGACAGTAGGCAGAACAAAAACAATACAAGTAGTTAGTTAAACTAAGCAGAAGTGATTGACTTACTGACGCCTCACGGCCTTGCTCATTCTGCGCTGCATTCATGTATGAGGAACCAAAAAAAGCTTGATTGTCCAATGATTATAAAAAAACAATTCAGTTCTGATAACATCACACGGATCAGATAACTCGCCTCTGTTTAGATGAGCAATCATATTATGTGCATTCTACTAATTGAGACAATCCAGCCTAGACGACTGAACTGATTTTCAATTCTTTCATGGTTGGTGTCTGTTTTATGACTGGTACATGTCAAGCAGGTGTAATCGCCTCTTATAAAAAGCCAAAACAAGATATGAAATGATAAGGATAGTGCAGAGGGACGGTTTGAAACCAAATATTTATTGAGGGCTGTAAACTTGTGAAATCCCCCAGTTTTACTTTCAGGCACGTTCCTTGTCACTGTGGAATTCATATTTGGAAGTCAGTGTATCCCGAGGGACTTGGAGTAAAGCCAGACATGGACATCGCAGATCATATTCAAAGGAATCTGTTATTGTAGCCAAATGTTTCGAAACAAAAGATTGATGGCATTCAATAATACAATACTTTATACTACTCTGAGATTGTGCCTTGACTCACATCCAAACCTTTGACAAGTGTAGTTTCCTAAATCATGAAAGGTATTTGTATTACATTTGAATTTGATCAAATGTAGTTTTCTTTTTTTTGTTCCACTTCACAAAAAACTGCAAGTGCTGTATGTACGAGGCTTGTACACTGACCTAGATAGAGACAGGAAATCACTTTTAGCAGAGAGCGTTAGTCTCCAGTGAGGGTGAATACATCCATAGATAATACTCCACCCTCCTACCTAATAAAAAGAGTATTATGTCAAACTAAGGACGGGTAATGTCTTCAGGCTTCATCCCCAGACTGTTCTTAAAATGCAATATGAAGAGACTTTGTGCCGTTCCATTAGATTCAACTTGTAAACCATGGCTCATACTGGCCTCCTAAACAACTGTCTAACCTATTTTTAAAACTTTGATTTTACATTTTTTTCCAGTGAGCTGCACTGAAACCTGTGTTTTCTGTTCTCCTGTCTTTTATTTGACTTTGGTACATCCACATAAACTAGTTACATTCTTGTCAAATCGAAGTCCGAGTATCTCTCTGCCCCAAAAGTCTGCCCTCTCACTGTCTTGCCTCTTCTCATGGCTGTCGGCTGCCTTATCAGTAATTGTTCACTCTCACATTTCCTGGCGACACCAGTGTTAACTGGAGCGAACAGTGCACAAGGCAAACACCACTCAATCTGTTGACCATAGCCACGTTTTTGAAGCTGGGTCACTCAGCCATCGGAGGGCAAATGCATTCAATTGGCTTCACAGAATTAGCACATGTCAACAACGAGACACGGTGAGCCAGTGAACTCCTTTCCATCCCTTCCATGGTTACAGTGACCAGCTGCATGTATAAAACGCTCACTCCAAAAGCAAGTATTTTCTGTGGTGATATCGAATGTCAGCGCAGCTTTTTGGCTGTATTTGTGTTAAATGTGATCAATGTGTTTAGGAACATGTCGTACAGCAGATAAATGTGTGTGTGTGTGTGTGTGTTTAAGACAAACAGACAGCATTAACAGTAGTGTCTCCAGCCTGCCCACCACTAAGGAAAACATTGGCTTTCCCATCAGCATGCAGGTCAGATAATCAACCCTGCAGCCAAGGTTTGGTGGGCGCTGGGCCGTGATATTTGACTGCTTGGCTGGATGGACAAACTCAGGGAGAGTTGGCTGTTGTCATGCCGGATTGCACGGCGTTTCTAGCTGCCAGCTGCCACCTTCCCACTGAGGTCTTGAGCTGGTTTGAGCTGGTCTTGCCAGAAATGATCACCACTGCAAACTCAACCTTAGTTATAATTCGCAGGCAGTGTTTGATGGAAAAATGTGCCTTTTAAAACAAAGAAATTCCTCCAAGAGCTCAACTGAAGTTGCCGTGGAGATGCCAGGCTCTTGGTGGTGTACCACAGTGAGCCGTGCGTTATTGATTTTGTAATGTACATGGGTCCAATAGCGCAGGGAACATTGAGCAATACCTGTCTTCCATTAGGAGGACTTAACCCCCCCCCCCGCAGGTACTGTAGCTCGTCCACCCTTCATTGACCAATCAGCACCCATGCTTTTAGCAGCACTCCTGTGGACTGCACTGGGTAAACACAAGTGTCTGCTTCAATGTTTGTCAATGCCAGTTGCCTAACCATTTATCAGCAGCCAGTAAGCATCTGGGCAGCTGGGATCTATGTGCATTACAAATTACAAATACTACCATCAAGAGTCCTTCCTTGCTCTTCTCCGTCCCGCTGTGTGTGTGATCTCACGGGGAGAGCTCACAGAGTTTTACTCCCCCAAAACCTCAAGCATGGAGGTGGAACACCCCTCCCACCCTAATCATTCCCCGGGGCCCCCTCCTCCCCTCTTGCCTCCCCTGCTCAGGGGACGTCACTCCACTGGCAGCGGTGGGACTGGAGGCTGGAGCATAGAGGCAAGGCGAGGGCACAGTGTATGAAGAAACACTGTGGACAGAGGGGCGGCGTGAAAGAACTGGTCTGCTCAGTGTACATGCCAGCATATGAATAAGTGTTGAGAGCAGCGCGACAGCATAGTTTTTGAGAGGCAGCAGTTCACAGGAGCAGTGGATCTAATTTGACATTTACCTGCGCTGGAAGACACGCACTGACACTTCTGACAGCCTTTTTTTCCCCAGTGTCTAAACCTCAACCACACATCCACACAGTGTCAGTCTGACAAGGTAGGTGCATGTCTCTAATGAAATACAGTGTTGGGTTTTAATAGTCATACTTCTGCAGAAGCTGGGAGTTGTTTGTGAACTGGCTTCATGTTGAGGTCACTGTGCAATGTAAAAACACATGACATGTATGGAATAGTATAGTGCAGGTGATATCTTACCTAAATTACTAAAATTAGTTTTGTAAGTTTTCAAAACTTGATTTTCACATGCTTAAATCTGATTTTGGTCTTTGCAATCTTCACCTTTTCATTCACTGTATCCTTGGAGATGCTGCTGTACGGCCCACATTGTAATGTTAATGAGCTGTCACATTCCAAACTTTTCCTCCACGCTTAAATGGAGACCAATGCATATTTGGATGGTCGTCAGTGTTAATTTACAGTCAAGATAATCAAAGTTTTGGTTCAAAGCAGAAGCTTAATCTTCAAAAGCAAACTAGGGCATATGTCATTCTTCATTTATCTTATTGTATTCATGCACATATGTTCGGCAGGATCCCCAGCAATCAGGCTGATGAAAAGAGACAATGAAAAACAAAGGCAACTTTGCAGTTCGTCCTTTTTTTCCGTGTAATTAGTAACGACAGACATTGAATGTCTAGTGGTGCATTCACGGTCCCCTTATGAATGCAGCTCTTTGAGTACTTAGATCTGCACCATAATACCAAACAATGGATTTTAATGAGACACTTACTGTACGAACTTCACAACTCTTGGCAGCGTTCCTATCATGCACGTCATACTCTAAAGTCTAAACGTCCCTCTCAGCAGTCCCCATCTCACCCTTGTTTCATCCTCACATGTTATGCAACTTACTCTTCAGCATTCCTGTCAAGAGAACAAGCTGTCAGAGCCGCTCAAAAATGCAAAAGTGGCTGAAGTTCAAAGTGCTCCCAGACCTGACCTTTGCTTTCACAACTCAAATATTGATGCTGAGATAAAGAATAGTGATTGAGTGAGATCAAATCATCTTCTCACCCACATGCACATTTTGACCAATTAAACTATGCAACATATACTGCAGAGCATGAATTGCATGAAATACTCATTTAAGTTTGTGGCCTGGCTAGAAGTAAAATCTCTCTAGCTCAGACAGAGGCTACACAGGTATTTTCACTTTGAATCTCTCTCCATCCCGTCCGCAGGTGCCAACATGCTGGAGCAGGTCCTGTCATTCAGCCGCTCCCTGGTGCGCAGGAAAGTGGTTGACATGAACAGCCTGGAGGACTCAAAGCTGTGCCGCTGCCTGGGAACCGCCGACCTCATCGCCCTGGGAGTTGGCAGCACTCTTGGCGCCGGCGTCTACGTCTTGGCCGGCGAGGTGGCCAAGGGAAACTCAGGCCCCAGCATAGTCATCTCCTTCTTAATTGCTGCCCTGGCCTCCGTCATGGCCGGCCTGTGCTACGCTGAGTTTGGCGCGCGCGTCCCCAAGACCGGCTCTGCTTACCTTTATAGCTATGTGACCGTCGGAGAGATCTGGGCCTTCATCACCGGTTGGAACCTCATTCTCTCCTACGTGATAGGTGAGTTAGTGACTGTCTTTTAATCACGTGTTGTTCAAAGAAGATGCTGATTTGTTTCTGTTTTTTTTCGCTTTCTCACAGGTACCTCCTCAGTCGCCAGGGCTTGGAGTGGCACATTTGATGAAATGATAGGAGGGCACATAGAGGTGTTCTGTAAGACCTACTTCAGCATGAACTCTCCCGGTCTGGCTCAGTACCCTGACTTCTTTGCCGTGTGCCTGATACTGCTGCTTTCTGGTAAGGCAGCAAATAAAGGCTGAAAATCATAAAATCCATTTGTTGCATCAGGGGCTGGTGAGAAAGAACAGATAACTCATGCCATCTTTCATGAGCCACAGCTGGCATAATCCAATAAAGAGATGGCACGATACTATGTGATGAGTGCCTAATAGGCAATGTGAGTCCACTGGGAGACCACATTCGCCCTTTGGGTTTTAGAAACTCCCTGAATCTCCTGCTAGTCCTCAGCAGCACCCCGCTTCTCTTTCCCACAGTCACACACAATCACATCTGGGAACTGCCCAGAACAACTACAGTTTCTTTACAACCTCAGGTCACTGACAAGCTCCACTGTAGCAGCCGAGGATGTATTATTGTCACTAGCTGTTGACGACTTGCAGAGCACTCCAAATTAATTTCCCGTGGTCAGATTCATGACAGTCCTGGGATTTGAAGTGGACATGACCCTCAGGCTAAAACGGAAAACCTTATCATGAAGTATGTTTTATCCATTGGCCTGCCAGTGCAATGATTATGTTAAGTCAGTGCGACCCGCAATCAATCCACTAGTGTTTGGTTGTTTTTAAGAACCACAGATGTGTAGACCGAATGCAATATCTATTCATCAAAACCAGATGAAAACAGGATCAGCTATATTTTTAACAAATTCTCTCATGAATGTATTTATTTTGCAGCGTTCCGCCAAATTTGCTTGCAGATATGCAACACTTAACATTAACATAACTGAAACAAACTTTACCTGTAACATGTGCAGTTATTCGATCACTGTGAAATGTGGTACTGACATCCACACGTTGCATTGTCATGGTCATATATTAGCATGCTGATGTTAGCATTTAGCTCAAAAGCACCACAGTGCAACCTCACAGAGCTAAGTCTAATATGTCTAATATGTTTATATCAAGTGGCAGTGCTTTTTGCATTAAGTTATTTTGGGTTGAGTGACACAACTTGATGATAATGTTACTAATGAATAATTATGATGACACACATTGTACTGTTCTGAGCTCTGTTGCCCTTTTTGCTCATCTAAGGACTCCTGTCGTTTGGCGTGAAGGAGTCGGCCTGGGTCAACAAAGTCTTCACTTCAGTCAACGTGCTCGTACTCTTGTTCGTCATCATCTCCGGCTTCGTCAAAGGAGACACGGCCAACTGGAAGATAACTGAAGAAACCCTTATAAATGTCACCATAGTTACAAGGTAATACATCCATATAACCATCACAGTTATGATTTGTAAAAAGGCCATGAATGCAAAGCTGTTCTCTAAACAGCTTTGCATTCATGGCCTTTCATGGTCAGCCTGGTTTGTTGTTTCATAACAGCAACTGGACATTTTTAGTCCAATTGTTGCTGTGAAATGACAGTCAATATGTTTCAGGAACTTGTCGGTGACGGCCAACGTGAGCAGCGATTATGGAGTCGGAGGATTCATGCCCTTCGGCTTCAGTGGGACCTTGGCTGGAGCTGCCACCTGCTTTTACGCTTTTGTTGGATTCGACTGCATTGCTACCACAGGTGAGCCATCGATAGGTTGTGATTTAGCCCGATCGCGTCAAAGCCAAATCAAACATGTCGGTGTGTCTGTGTGTGACAGGCGAGGAGGTAAGGAACCCCCAGAAAGCCATTCCCATCGGCATCGTGGTGTCACTGACCGTGTGTTTCCTGGCGTACTTTGGCGTGTCCGCCGCGCTCACGCTGATGATGCCCTACTACCTGCTGGACGAGAAGAGCCCTCTGCCCATGGCCTTTGAATACGTGGGCTGGAGCCCTGCCAAATACGTGGTCGCTGCAGGGTCACTGTGTGCCCTCTCCACCAGGTAAGCACTGGATCTGCTTTCGTAAAAAATAAGTTGAGGACACACTATCAATATTCAAGGCTAGACAAAAGCATTCAGATTTTTATTTATAATACGACTTTAAGTTCTGATTGATGTGCATGCTATACATGGGTGATAATGGTGAAGGAGAACTGGTCAAAAGCTCTGACCACGCGTCTCTGTGTCTATCTGTCTTATGATCGGATTGATTCCTAAACGCTCAATTGGACATCGTGGGTGCAGTGCTTAATTCTCTCTGTTTTCAGACACCTACCTGTTTTTGTAATATAGTATTTACAATTAGAATATCTTAAAAAAGGTGGGCAGGTTTGTCTAAACAATATAGTGGTGTGACTTAATTCTGTCTTTCTTCCCTGAGGGGTTTCTGTATCAGTTCTATCTCAGTGCCTGTAATTGGTGTTCAGGCTGTTACTTTGGGGGGTCCGCCCCTTTGACAGTTGTTTTCCCGATTGTGAAAACCCTTTGACACATATTTTGGTGCCTCAAGGGCACATGAAATCCCTTAAAGTTCAACTCCTAAACCAGCTCTCAAAACTCAACGAAAATCTACTCTCACACATGACATCATAAAACTTGACTGTTAAAAGACATTAGTGATATGGAATTTGCCCTTAAAAGCAGCCATGATTTATTGTATTGATGAAGTTGATGAAAGTTAATGACTGATGAGAGACGTGCCAACAGGAAAGAAAGACACTTGTTTACTTTAAAAAGGTACAGTTCACCCCAAAATCAAAACCCCAAGTGCCATGCAGTCCCATTATATTGGAGATAAGGCGGACATCTCTCTTTGATTTTGCGGTGAACTGTCCCTTTAAGCATGCTATGACGCTTTGATGATGTGATTGTTGGTGTAAATGTGTTTCTCTGTGTTTGGGGCTTTTGACTAACGTGTTGGTCTTGCATGTCTCTGCTGTCTCATGCAGTCTGCTGGGCTCCATTTTCCCCATGCCTCGTGTAATCTATGCTATGGCACAGGACGGGGTGCTTTTCAAAGTCTTAGCCCGAATCAATCCAAAGACGAAGACCCCACTTATTGCCACTATGACATCCGGTGTAGTAGCAGGTGAGAGCCAGGGAGCGTCCAGTGAGATCACTCCTGCTAATCTTCCTCCACCAATCAAATGTGAAAGACAGACAAAGACGCAGATAATCATTTGGCTCTTTTTTATTTTCCGTAAACTTACCCACACTTCAACACTCTCTTCTTTCAGTCCAGTTTTAGGAGGTTTTCCCTCCATACACACATGTTGTTCTTTCACATTTGTGCCGGTGTCATGTTTTCTTTCCCAGATTGCCCTCAACTTAACCATGAACCCTCTTCTCCCTAGCCTGTTGGGCTCCATGTTCCCTCTGCCGCGCATTCTCTTTGCCATGGCACGAGATGGTATTCTGTTCAAATTTATGTCCAAAGTGAGTAAGCGCCAGTCTCCTGTGGCTGCCACCATGGCGGCAGGTACCACTGCGGGTAAGCTCCCGGGATGAGGACTCGTCTGTGGTGGGGTTGTATCGTGGACTTGTTTGGGGATTTCATCAATGCACGTGGTGGTGGTGACTGCATGTTTAAACTTAGTGATGGTGTTTCCAAAAGCATGTAAGGAAACATTACACACTTCATTAAGGCTGTAAATTAATGTCAATTATTTTTGTTCACCACTTCAGTCCACGACTCCAGGAAGTCACTGCACACATAACCCCCCAGTAAAACCACTATAGCCGTGTTTCCAATCAGTTGTCAAGCTAATTTTAAGCAAACTTTTGAAATGGCGCAAAAAGAGAAATGTGCATTAGGTGCATTTCCATCAACTTTGCTACATCGTAGATTAGTCAGAAGCTGGTGGTATAAACTACGCAAGTATGTCATCAGCAAGTAAACAGATTATAACCAGAAACGAAACAAGGCGGCTTGGCCATCTACAAGAGAAAAATGGAGAAAGGTCTTCAGGATTTTGCCTCAATTTAAGACGAGCATTTGGACGTCATGTGAATATACTAGAAGACAGCGGGCACAGCTGATCAGTCATACCAGTTAAATGTTCGCTGCGTTAGAATATTCACAGCAAAGGTTGTTCCATAATCCAATCGAGGAAGTCGTATCAAATTTTTCCGTTTACATACCGCTTTTCTAATGCAACGATTCAACATGCACATAACAATATGTCAATGGAAACACGGCTTCTACATTATTTTCGTACAGATTAAACAACGTGGGCGGATTAGCTTAGTTTAGCACAGCACAGAGACTGCAAACAAAAGGAAGTGTACTCCAGGGTGTGTCAGTACATCGTGACATCACAGGTGGGTGTGGTTACAGTTGCAAAAGAGTACAATTCTGACCACACTACGAAATAGGGATGAAACATTCAACCTGAGACGACAATGAACAACTTATTTTCAGCCTGCTTTTGAATTAGCTATAAAGCCAAGTAAAATTACTTTGACTGATAGAATGAAGAAGGAATACTAGCAGTTGACCTTTGGGGATTGGTGTGCTCATACACTATTAAAAAGGTCTACTTCTAAAGCTTGCGGTAAGGTGCGGTTGCATCATGCTCACTGTGCTCAGGTGTTGGGGCGATGACCTTTAAGTTGCTTGACCGGGTGAAGTGGCAGGCAGATGTGAACCCTGGGAAGGAACCCAGCACACAGGCCATGTACAGAGCTGGTAGACCTGGGCGGGGGAGCTTTCTTTGTTATTTTTGCTTCAATATAATGCAGCGGGGGGGCAGCGGACATACCGCCGCTCTGTGTTTGTACTGTGCTGCTGAGATCAGCTCCATGCCGGAGTCTGGTGCTGAGATACAAGAGGGGGAGCACCACAGTGTATCTCACATCAAACGACACTCGCGGAGATGATTGCAGCTGCCAGCCCGGGGGAATCATTTCATTGCATTTCTTTTAATTGTGAAAACATGTCTGCATGAAGTTTAATTTTCATCTGTTCATGTGTGCATCTGTTGGATGGGGCATCTGAAGAAAACAGCTTTTCAAATTATAATTGCAAGAATGTTGTCGGTATAAATGTTTTCATGTCATTTGTGATTTTTCTTTTACCTGCTATAGCCATCATGGCTTTCCTGTTTGACCTCAAAGCGCTGGTTGACATGATGTCCATTGGGACCCTGCTGGCCTACTCGCTGGTTGCTGTGTGTGTGCTGATTCTCAGGTGGGTACATTTGTAAATAACCAAGAAGTGTTATTTGTGCAACATTGTGCAACATTGTGAAACAGCATCCCTTTTAGCTTTTCTAAAAACCCACAGGTACGATTACAAACGCCTCATGCTGTTGCATCACTTGGTGATGTAAGAACTGTGAATGCTCCCATTGTGTGACTGTGTAGTGGCTGCTTGAGTGAATGAAGGCGTTTACTCAGGCTCCTGGACACGTTGTACACCTCTGCTGGTTGCACCGAGGTGACTCATCACCACAGCGGCGTTAACACGGACACAGTGTCCGTTCACTGGTTTGAACTGGATTTATATGGCCTCAGTTGTAAAGTAAAACCAAACACATAATTCACAATGAAAGTGTTTTGTAGCTGCATAAAGGAGGCTGTATGTAAACAGGTAGTGCTTCGAACTATTTTCCACGGTGAAATGCAGACTCGTGACCTTTAATCTCTGACTCCGCTGTCATCCAGGTACCAGCCAGATGGAGCCCTAGGGCGGCGGGCAGGCACCGGCGAGAGGGACTACCTGTCCTCTGAGGCGGGGGAGTCTGACCTGACGGAGTCAGAGTCCCACCTGAACATGCTCAACGGCGGCAGCTCCACCCTGCAGGCTGTCCTGCACCCTCCCGCCTCACCCTCCGAGCATTCCTCCAGTGTGGTCAACATGACCGTCTGTGTACTCGGTAAGCAGGTCGGGTTTTTTTTGTTTTAATGATGTGACAAAAGACGTCAGAATTAAGTGTATGTGTGTGTGTTTTCAAACCACAGTGCTGGTAGTGTGCGTGGTCAGCTACCTCACAACGTACCACATCTACTCCATCCTGGACATGGAAGTGTGGATCCTGGCGCTCCTGACGGTGTGCCTCCTCATCTTCAGCGGCTGCGTTGTCATGGTTTGCAGGCAGCCTCAGACCAGCACGAAGGTCTCCTTCATGGTGCGTGGCAGCTCAATAAGTGCGCCGGTTTCATACCGAGTCTCGCTTCATGGGACGAGACCGATTCAATACATTTTCTTTTTGCTTGTTTCCGTCACAGGTTCCCCTTCTGCCTTTTCTGCCCATTCTGAGCATATTTGTCAATATTTACCTCATGGTTCAGCTGAGTGGAGATACCTGGATACGTTTCTCTGTGTGGATGGCTGTGGGTGAGTAATAGACATTTTTGGAAATATGCTTTTTGGTCAAGAGTTAGGTGAGAAGCTCAATACCACTCTCACGTGTATGTTAAACATGAAGCTAGAGCTGCTACGGTTAGCTTAGCTTAGCATAAGGACCGCTAGCCCGGCTCTGTCTAAAGGTACTCTGTCTCTGCCGGGAGCAGTGACTTCCTGGCGTCTTGTCATCACCATGAGGTTCAAGAAGTCACTGCTCCTCGTTGAGAAATAGTTCAGCACATAATCCCTCACACTTTGCTTTTTGTTTTTTTTAGATATATCGTGTTAGTTAATGAGCTTTAGAGGTGCTGGTAGACGGATTTTGTCGTTTGCACAAACTAAGCTAAGATGTAGCTTCGTATTTAGCAAACAGATATCAACCTTTGTTTTTTGGTATCTCGTGTCTTTTCCAACGTGTTTTTTCTTTTTCAGGTTTCGTGATCTACTTCGGCTACGGCATGTGGCACAGTGAGGAGCGCCACCGCAAACTCCAGGGTCTCGTCAACGGCAGCAGCACCCGGGAACACAGCAAGACCGGCGGGGAGAAGCGGGCCGGTACGGCTGTGGCGGGAAAAGACCAAGAGGGTTTCATCTGCCCAGAAAAGACCAGCCAGTTTTAAAGTGACGGACTCTGTGAGGCGACAGATGCATGAAAGCACACAGCAGCTCTGCCTTGATGCACCTGTTCACACGGGCAGCGTCAGAACTCTGTATTAGCGGCCACATGATGTGGGGAGCCGCTCTATCACTGCGATGGACTCGCATCCTGTTAGGTCACATTGCGCTTTACGGACAGCACAGAGACAGAATTACAAAAGGACAGGTAACACACTGGAGGGTGATGTTCATTTCCTTTAACACTGAAGCAGTCTGTGCACGACTGCAGCAAAGCCTTTCTCTCTCTTTATTTTCCTTTTCTGTTATTCTTTACACTTTGTGTACAGGTTTGTGCAAGTGGATTTTTAAATGTAAAGTCTTGGGAATCTGTGTTTTCCATTTTATTCCTCCAGAGTATTATTAGATTTTGGATACACCAATTATGTACTACTATTAAAAGTAATGTTAGTTTGTGGTAGACTAATGGAAGTCCAGTAAGTGCTGGTGGAGAATGTCAGGCTTCTGTAGGTGGCCTGCAACAGATCATAGCAGTCTGTAGCTGTAGTTATTGAGGTATCTGTAGCTGTCGTGGTGGTGGCGGCTTTACTCAGCACAGGTTTACTTCTGCATTTTTGCTAGGGTGTGTTTTATCTATGAACTGTTACAATATGAATATGACGATCCTTATTTGCTCAAGAAGTATTTTAGTGGTAGCGTTTTCCACTGTCAGATATATGACATGCTGTATTGTCTGATATTTTGTGCTATTTTGATACGGTTACAGACCTTCGTGAAATGATTCTCTTTGACACCTGACATGAAGCACAACAATTCATTACAAAGGTCTGTCTGGGTCCTTTTTCCAGGTTTATTCTCTTGTCTAGTTAACAGTAGAAACTTTGGGATGTTGGTGATCAGGTTGATTGATATGCGGGGCTCGACAGTAGCAGTTGTTTTAGAGACAATGTGGAAGCAACTGTTGTTTGTCCATGGGGAGGACTAACCTGTCAACATCACGCATGCACAAGAAGATTCAACTGACAAAAAAGCAGATGAACCTGAACGAAAAAACAAAAAGGAAGCTTGTGGAGTCTTGGGAGGCGAAGTGTCTCGGCATCTTTGAGCTTTCTATTATAAAGCTCTTATTCTTTCATGTCACATTTTCATTATTAAGCCGACGCACAGGACAAACTGCATAGTATCTTAATTACTCAAAATATATGGTGACTAAAAATGACAACCATATTTTCAGTTTCGGCAACCAGAAGCTGATGCCTGGTTGCCAGCCTGTTTTGCATTTTAAAAGTTAGTAGTGGTGTGTGCAGTGCAGTGGTTTAAATGAATGTGGAACACATTCAGAAGCTTGTCTCAGCAGGAGTTTGTAGGTGTTGTACTATTCTGAACCTCTACATCAACAGTGTAGAGTCTTCCAGTGAGGTTACAGGGTAGAAGTAACCACGATGTCACATGATACAGTATCACTTGTTACTGTCACAGGTCCCAGCATGAATGAGCCTGATGACAGATTTATGCCTGAGAAAAACAGGAAATACGACAGTTAAACGTGTGGCGTCTTGATTCAGCTTCTTCTCAAGCTATGAGAAGACGCTGAACGCGCACATACAAGTCTCGGGTCGCGAGGCAGAACCACAGCGCTGCACTGCCACCTACATATAGATAGAAATACACTTCTAAAGGAAGTTTTATTATCATTGGCAAATCACAGAAATTCGTTCAAATATCACGAATCAAATATTCATCAAATAACAAAAATGTGACCATACATTTTGTGTGCGTCACATTACCAACTGCACAAGTGCAATAAATGTATCCAGTGAGACAGTGTTTCGTGTTTTCTTTTCTCTTTTATATTACTGCCTTAAGGTGGTTGTGTTTCAGTATTTGTCTGTTAGTTAGCAGGATATCTGAAAAAACAACAACATTTTAATGAAATGTGAGAGCCATAAATCAAAGAACCGATTCATTTGTTTATGTAGATGACGCCCCCGTGTGGCCATTTATTCATAACTTTTGGTTCAGTTGAAAGCATACGATCCTCACAGTGGTGGGACAAGTCATCTTTTACTTCAGTAAAATGATGTGAAAAATTCTCCAATACAAAAAGTACAAGTTCTGCTTTCAATATCCTATTTAAGTAAAAGCACAGAAGTATTATCTGCAAAATATACCTATATAATCAAAAGTACTTGTGTTAAATGTCCCCTGTCACTGATATTTTGTTACACATGACATTGTTAGATGGTAACTGATGCAACAATGTGTAAGTAGCATTTTATTATAGTTATAGCTGGTAAAGATGGAGCTAGTTTTAACTACTCACACTGTTACACTGTTGGGTAGTTCAGTGGTTCCTGTTGGGATCTGGTAGGAGAGTGTTTGGCTATCAGCAAGTATGAAAACTAAATTATTGTTATTAATAAATGTGCTGCCGGCACATAAGCTTTTAATCCCTTCTTTCCCAGACCAGGTGCAATGCAGCACACCTGCACACCTTCGTCAGTGCCATAAACACCATTGAAAACACACCAATGAGCAACACCGTTGCACTGGGTGACATGTGCCTGCATCACAATGAACATGGACGCTGTAGTTTACTGTAACCATAAATTCTCACTTAAGCACCAAATGTGTATTAATACGCAACAGAAGTCCCCAACAAATAGCTTTGTTGTAGCTGTATCTTTAATGGGAACTCCTTACCTGTAATTATTAATTAGTTCCTAGGAAATCATAAGGGGAACCGCAGACCTGTCAAATGAGGCGTTACCTAAAATAATATTTTGAAAGAGGATAGTGAGTACTTTTACTTATGACAGTACTATGGGTATATTTTGCTGATGATACTTTATTAACACTTTGAATGAAGCATTCTTTAATTGTAATTGAGTATTTTTGCTTTGTGGTATTTCCTGAAGTAAAGGCTCGAAATACGGCCTCTTAAAAAAAAAAAAACCATGACGGCACTGTGCACACTTTCCCTTTTAATACTTTTTAGACACAGTCTGTTTCTGGGCAATTTATTATTGCCAACAAATCATAGTTTATTATTATTATGTTATATCCTGTTGTATCCCGTATTTGTGGATTTGCACTGGATGGTGTTCAGGAAGAGAAACAACAAAAACACCCGAGGACTACAAGGTCAAATGTTTCATTTACACCTTTGTGGATGAAAACATATTTCAAATAACATAACAGTGTTCAGACATTTAAACATTTCACACACTACATTTAATTTTTTAAGCTCGAAACATTGGATACCGTCATCTCTTTGTGCCTCGAATAACTTTTTAAATGAAACCATTTGAGAAGTTTAGAGGAGAAACGTCTCCCAAAGGAATCTGAAAGTTGATTGGGTCCCCAACTACACACTACAAGTGCTGCTTCACTGCTCTCTCACTGTGCGTTCTAATACCAATTGCAGTGACTATAAGTCCTATACTTTAGCCGCTACTGGCTTCTGATTGATCTTAATTGTTTGGACACGTGCTCAGAGAAACAATACACAAAGTTACCGTTACTTTATGTCATGGCGTCTGTCTTGTCATTGCTTTTTCAGCAAGTGTCCGTCACTTCCAATAAGTTCACAAAATTTAAACAAATATCGGCTCACAATGTTGTCCATACACAGTCAAAGACTGTTTGAGTCTTTCTCCAATCAGCCACACCTGCGATCACTTGCATCACAACTACACAGGCTGAGGCCAGTACCAAAACACCACCTGGTGCTTGAAAGGCATATTACTCATAAACACAAATACATAGCTCCTACACCCATACTATCATACTATCTAGTATGCCAGAAAAACATGAAGTATATCCCACTACATAGTGTGTCAAATGCAGTATGGAGTATGCAAGTCAGCATGCTTTTCTGGATATTCAACCCTCTACACAGTGGATATAAGAGGGTCAAAGTTCAAGGTGCCATGTTATGAGGAAGTAGTGTGTCCCAAATAATGGCATACTTCATTGTTATGGCAGCGTATGGATTAAAAGTAAAAATAAAAAGTGTGTGGAACGCAGTGCACCTGTTGAAACTTTGCTACAATTCTGGCCACATCCCATTTAGTTTTCCCATCACAGCAAGTGTGGTCCAGGGCAGAACACCATCTGTTACACCACTAATCAGGATGTTGGTGTGCAGCATGTGAAACAATGAACGACACAGCCAGAGCAACACAGCCGTGGTTTTCTGCTCCTGTCATCACCCTTTAAAAGGACTCTTTTAATGTGCATATGAGCATGTAAGTAATCTTCCAGAAGTGAGGAACAGATGTGAGGCTATCTACAGATGTGAGGCTATCTTTGAACACGATTTACACTCAGGTCCAGCAGAGGGCTCTAGAGTTCCTGCTTCTGCTCTCGGGGTCTGAGAAGAGGGAGTAAACAGAAAAGCCTCTGAGCTTATTTTCCCCTTTCCTCTCATTTTGTGAGGATGGAGCTGGAAATCTAGACGGGGCAGCTGGAGCCCGCAGAGTTCCTACTGAGCCCCGCATCAAAACTCCCCGACTCTCTCCGTCCCAGCAGAGCGCACCGTCCCGTCAGCACACAGCATGAAGCTCTGGGTTGTGCTTTGCCTGGCGCTGTTCTGGGTCGAGCTCCAAAACGGTGAGTAAAGTCTCGACATCTGTCTGGTAGATTTATGGTTGAAGCCAAAATGACTGTTCATGAGAACTTGGAGTGTAACCTGTAGGTATAGGGAGGATTAAACAATCTGACTGGTGGGCACCAGTCTCTGTGATTGTGCGTAGAATGGGAGGTGGATTCACAAAGAGGTAGATCTGCTTCACATGAGGCAAACACTCGATCGACACATTTTGTCAATCATTTTGTCTCTCCTCAGGCGAACACTGCAACTAATCTCCTCCATTTGAATTGTATATAATGCATGTGAATTGAAGAGTTGTGTGAAGTTTTTGCAAAGTATTTCTGCAGACCAACTCAAACCAGCTGCATCTGAGGCATGCAGCAGGCGTTTCTAATTAACCAGCCCTCGCTGCTGACCTCTGCTTGGAGTTCTCATTAATTCTGCACGAAAGAATGAAACAACAAACCCTGAAAGTCTACATTACAGACCGATTTTTGTTTTGTTTTTGTCGTTAATGGTTCGTGTGTTCGGTGCCACAGCTGAAAGAGGGTTCTTGGTTCTGGACATTTTGTGCCAGTAATAAGAATTCCACACTTCCTGTTCAACTGTTGTAACAGCTGGGGGAAACAGGAAGAGTAGCTCTCTGGATGGGCAAACTAAACACCAGTCTGGACAGTCTGTAAAGAATTAGGCCATAGCACAGCTCGGCAACAGCTGATTTTGTGACTTATCTTTAGCATCTTGGCTCTTGCCTCTAACTCACCCTCCTCCCTCTGTGCGTCCAGGTGCCTGCCAGCAGGTCAAGCGGAGAAAAGATGTAGGAGAGAACCGCATCCGTCCTGGGGGGAAGCGGATGAAGGCGCGACCTATCAAACCAAAAGATGGAGGAGGGAAAGGCCAGTCCCTGCTGACCCAGGTCTTAGATAAGGGGCGCTTCCTGCGCCTGGGCCCGAGCAACACCCTGACGCCCGGGAGGGACATGGAGCTGCGCTGCAAAGGCAATTCTATCGGATGGTCGTACCCGACCTACCTGGACACCTTCAACGACTCGCGCCTCAGGTGTCCGAAGCGCGCGTCAGCCATTTGTCCTGCTATAAGCTGATGCAAGTGTGAAAGTCTCATATATATTTTTTTTGTTTCCCGCCTCCAGCATCAATCCGAGCGACAAGTACAGCCAACTGATCCTGACGTCGCCCTCTGCTGCCGACACGGGGCCCTACAGCTGCTGGGTGATCGTGTGTGATGGCGCCGATTGTGAGAGGGACCACGATCGCACCTACGTCTCCTACATCTATTTCACAGGTGAGGCAAAGCACTCGCAGCACACTGAGCTTTACAGTTTCTAAAATGAGAAATAAGGGATATTTACAAAGAGCACACGATGCCACTTTAATAAATGGTTAATAATTCATTATAACATGAATATGATAGTTATTTATGCTTCGTTATCATTCAACCCTCTGGTCCATCAAACACATAGATCACCTTTGTGATTGGATGGCCTGTCTCCATTTAGGTGTCATAGAGGACAATACCACATCCGAACCTTACACCTGTCCCCCTAAACAGACAAAGACAACCTCTTCGTCCCCTCTGCCATCCACTTCGAGATCGTGTACCTGCGCCCAGACAGGCCCGCCGTGGTGCCCTGCCGCGTGACCGACCCGCAGGCCAAGGTGTCCCTGCACAGAGAAGTCCCTCCGGAGGAGATCCCAGCCAACGGGACGCAGGTGACCTACGACCCCACCAAGGGGTTTGTCTTGCAGAGCCCCAGCCCGGAGCACCAGGGGGTCTTCTACTGCAAGGCCGTGACCAAGGGCACCCCTCAGATCTCCACCAAGTACCAGCTGCTCTATGTGGAGGGTAAGGAGTCACAAAGGTGTCGCTGCTCAGAGGTCAGGGTCAGTGACCTTTTGTCTCCTGTGGGTTTAACTGCCAAACATAGAAACTTTAACTATGACTTTATTGATTAAAAGCAAGAACCACGGTGAGAGGCATTTTTTACAAAGTCATGAATCAAGTGCTGTTTTGTTTTTGCTTCATCAGCCTCTAGGAAAGGCTTTTATTTCTCAGCTGTCAAAAGCTTCCTCGGCCTCTCATGAGCTTGGTTCGTGTGGGCGATTTCCAACTGAAATGGAAACACAGTCTAGATTTTGCAAATGGGAGGAGGAAGAGAGGTGGATTCATGGAATGGAAATTGTGTGTGTGCGGTTTAGGTCAAATTAAGCTCCCGTGGCATGTTTGACTGGCAGGTGGAGAGAGACGGACTTTGGACGGAGGTTTAACTGGTTAAATAGCCCTCAGCGTTCACCTGTAAGTGTTAGAAGTCTTAACATTGTTCACCGTTTCTTGCTGCCAGTTCCGAGTGGGCCACCGTTTGTGAGCCTCGAAGCCTCTCCGGAGTCAGTGGGAGGAGGCGACAACGTCAACGTAACCTGCACAGTGTTGGGGGAGCCGGAGGTGGACGTGAGCTTCACCTGGTCTTATCCTGGTCAGGTAAGAGACAACTGGGCTTAACAACTACAGTCAGACCTGATTCAGGACAAAGACCAACAGTCAGCAACCTGCGTTTACACGTCAGTCCGCTTCAATTAAATCGTCCACACAGACACATTTTGATATTGTAAACAGGGTTAATAATAAGTGGGTCATAATGAGAACACATTTTTAATTGGAGGGTAACTTTTAGGTTGTGTCGTTGATAAACCATGGTGGATTTTGTGATTATCTAACAGTTTTGAATCATAGATCAATCCTTTTCCCGCCCCGATTGTCACCAGAAAACCCCACAGTGGCAGTAGATCATGTTTGTTTTATTGTGTAGGGCCGCCGCCCGGTTCACACCCAGACGTCCTGGAGGCTGGTTAACAGAGGAATGAGCTACACCACGAGGATCTCCCAGAGCGTCTTGACCGTAGAAGACATGGAGACCATCGACTTTGGAAACTACATCTGCAAAGTCAAGAACCGGAACGGCGAGACAATCGTGACGACCAACATCATCTCCAAATAACCTCGGCAGCGGAGCCCGTGTTACGGTTGAGTGTGTTGCCGAGATGTAAGTGGAACACACCAACCAGTGAGACCTGATGAAATCGACATGTATATACACATCACAATGGGGTGTATGTTTAGATTGCAGGTTGTGATAACATAATAAAGATTTGCTACATCTTTTGTTGGAGTTCATTCTCAGAACTGGACCCTTGCTGTACGTTTGCAGCCTACGTGACTGTAGGTTAGTGCACATATGCATGAAGCCACCGGTCCAACACAGAAGCCAAAGTGTTTGAGAGGTTTCTCTCATTTTTAGAGTGGCCAAAAAGTAGTTACGGAGGAGGGGATTCATTTTGCAGCAGCACAATGAGCAGACACATGAATGCAATCTGAATTCCAAAGAAGAACAAGGAGTGCTGACTTGTTTCCTCCACAGTCCAGCAGATCTACTGGGAACATTTGCTAAGTGAAAAGCCCAAAACCGTTTGACAACACGCTTCATGGGATTGCTCTACAGGAGTTCGGGTTTCACATATAGCTTCTCAAAACGTTTAAATTAAATGATGCTGGAAGCGAGAGCAGCGGCCATCGGAGACTTGCTCTGGCTTCGCAGCATGTTGTCAAGAGGAAAATCTGGTTTAAAGCTGATCTGTGTGCCAGGCTGACGTCCTAATGCACTCCGTATGTGGAATGTGATCTGCAGGCCCAGAACTCATTTCGGTCCAATGCAACACTTGCTGCAGTTTCCACTTTGCTGAATCGTTATTTGGTGGTTATGATTTTTGGAATATGCTTCAGTTTAGGAGATGAATTTTGTAGTTGAGAAAATAATCAAGGATATTTGATATGCCTGCTGAGTTCCAGAAAAAAATGAAATCCTATCGTATACCTATTAAATACAACCCGAAATCTCATCTGCTGCAATTCCAAATATGTAGATCAGTTATACAGCTCGACTTTGACACAACAGGTTAAATACAAGACTTTATTATTTGCATATTTCCAAAAAAAAAAAAAGGGTCAACAAACCAATAATATCAATTCCACACAAAATACTCATTGAAGAGTGTGACAATGTACAAACAAAGACCACATCTTTAAAGCTCTACTAGGAGGGTTCAATACGGGGTGATCACCGAGACGCAAACACATGCACAAAGACTCGGATTGGTCCCTTGGTCAAACAAACACGTGTGGAAAACAAAACATGTTTGAGGCAACAGATGATGCTTGAACTGACAAACTAGGTGTAAAAAAACCCTTAACCTTTAAAAAAAGAAACCCAAAGAAACTCTGAACATGGAGACTTGCACAGCCCTCTGGTGTACTGACTAGCAGTGGGATGTTAGTGACGTGACAATTTGACTCACTCTTGCGCAGTTAGCTGTGAGAAATGGTGCAGGAATCCAACAGGAGCCATTTCATGCACATTTTAAATAAAATGTGCCCTGAGGAGGGACAATGTCGTCTGAACTCCATCGCTGTGATCTCCAGAGACACAAGGGCCGTATCTGCACGTGTTGACATGCAAGCATTTGTGTATCTCTTACTGCATGTACTGTGTGTGTGTGTGTGTGTGTGTGTGTGTGTGTGTGTGTGTGTGTGTGTGTGTGTGTGTGTGTGTGTGCGCGCGCGATGAGCTTCAGGGCAGACAAGTCTGTCAACCAATAACAAAAGTAGTGGATCATTACATATAAGTCCTGAGATTTCCTCCATAGTACCAGACGTGAAAGGCAAAACAACAAGGCGACCTTGCCTATTAAGTGCATCTGTGCAACTAATTCTAATTTTTTATTTTATTTTTACACTCGGCAGTGTCTGTACAGAAAGTGTCAGAGTTCATCCAATCCTGAAGGAGCCACAGTCAGGCTGTTGTGTTGCTAAGCGAACAGGAAACAAACATGGCTCTTAATTCCAGATGGAAAACTCCAAAGACGGGGGGGTGCTTCCTGGAAGCAGGGGGCCGTCATTATCTGGGCGAGGCGGGCGAGCTGGAGAACACGGCGGAGCTGCGAGGTGATTGGAGGCTGAAGGACCGGGATGGGGAGGTGGAGGTGGGCGACACCTTGCGGGGGCTACTCGGGTCTCCGTTGTGGAGCTTCCACATCAGCTCCTCGTTCTCCATCGACAGACGCTTGTTGACCTTGGACTCCTTCTGAAGGGACTCGTGCAGCACTGCCTGCTCTGTCGACAGCTGTCTGTGACGCATCGACACAACAGACAAGTTAGACACGCTCTGAAGAACAAATGTTTACAGACGTGGAGATATTCAACCAGTGAACTGAAGCCAAATCATGTTACGAGACATATTCACTTTGTTATTGTCAACAAATGCCATGATAAGAGTCATAAACAATACATTAATCCACCTCCCAATACTTTCTGACTTCCCCAGCCTGTTTGATGCTCTCAGCCCTGAACCCATTGGTTCCTACTGAAGATGTACCGCAGACGTCAATCAAACTGGAGCATTTGTTGGGGACAATGTTCCGTCACAGACGGCGTATGTGGAATCAAGTCAGAATAAACTACAGTACCCATAGTCACAGAGGGAACCAGTTCAATTGGTTGGCTCATTGATTGATAGTTTGTGTTAAATAATGAAGGCATAATAATGATACATGGCACAGAGAAGCTGTCTGGAGTGGAGCCGTCTGGTTTCCATCTCTATAAATAGGAGTTGATGCGGTGAACTCTTACCTTGACAGTGCATAATGTCTTTCCATGCGGGCTTTGAGGTCCTCATTCTCCTGCTGGACCTTCTTCAGGCTCTCATCCAACTTCACATGTTTCTCTGTCTGGAGAGATTAAAAACAACAACACATGAATCAGTCATCAGAGTGCTGCTCGTCTTGATGCCCAGCAATCATGATCGTCGGCCTCAGGTCTCACCAGTGTGTCTATCTCCATCATCTTCTTCTCCTGCTGGTGGAGCTGTTTGTTTTTGATATCCAGCACCACTTTGAGGCTCTCTAGCTCCTGCTCCAGATACAGGGTGTGGGAGTCCTTCTGAGGGGACAAATGAGGAGCGCCAAGATGTTCAGGGACCGTCAAAGACTTCAAAAAAAAAAAAAAAGTTCAGCCAGCCTCGTAAAATGTCATGTGGCCATAAATCCAGAACCACACAACAGAGGGCGCCACGCATCACCAACAAATTCATCTAAAAATATCTGCTCTGGGCTCACAGGGACGATGAAGCTCTGGATGTTTAGGCAAACATAGTGTGCTCTGCATGAAGGTTGTGTTTAAAGGACTCCTGGTCCTTTTTAACAGGTGGTTAATACATTCTGAGCCTTATTATCTATTAATAGCAGACGTGGAGTGGCAGGGTAATGTGAGGTAGTTACCTTAATGACTCTACTGGGCCAGGGCAGAACGCCGAGTACATGTGGAAGCTACTTAACACTGACAATAGCACTCTGGGAAAATTTAAATCTACACTCTGGGCAGAGAGGGAGAGCAGAGTTTAACCCACTCAAACCAGTTCATAAAGAATAGTTAACTGACCTTATAGACAACCGTTCCTTTAAGATAACGTGTCATGTTTATCGTTCCTCTCTTGTAATCATTGGCTTTTGTCACCTTTTATGCTTAAAAAGGCAAACAACACTGGAGTCATGAGATGTTTCTCAAGTGGAGCGGTGCTATAAAAAGCACACAGATAAGAGTACCTGACTCTTCTCGGCCAGCTGTTTCCTCCTGTTGTCCACCGCAGTCAGCTTCTCAATCAGGCCATTGTTCTCCACAGTGAGCTCTTCGATCTGTCCCTGTGGATGTACGCAGCACAACATCAATTCACAAGTTATCCTCGTGACGTGACATGCAATCGTTTGTGCGAGTCTCTTCGATGAAAGGAAAAACAAAAGTCCAGCTTACAGACAGAGCGGCTCCCGTCTCTTTCAGAGTTCTTTCTGAGGACTGCAGCTCCTGGTTGTGGACTTTGTTGAGCTCTGAAGAGTTTTATGACACAAGAATTATTTCAGATAACTTTAACCGCACAACAAAGCTCAAGTCTGATGACAATTTAATGTTACAACACAAAAATCCATGCACGCATTTGCTAACTGAGGTAGAATATTCAAAGTTAAAATACACTCAAAGCTTCAGTTTCAAATTAAAAAAAAAAATCATAAAATGCAACTTTATAGAATAGCTTCATTAATTTGGTCTAACACTGTTCACTCACCTTCCAGTGACGTGTCATACTGCTGTGTAACAGACAGCAGCTGTTCTGCGTGGCTGCTCTCTAGTTCCAGCTTCATGGCTTCATGATTGGCTTCAAGCTCTCCCATCTTTAAGAAGAACACAGAGGTGGACTTCATTATGAAACCGCAGCATCACCGATCATAAGGCATCGCTAATCACTGCGGTTGTTTTTGTGTTTTCTGTTCATATATACTTTTGTACATGTATTTATACGTGTATGTAGCAGTAATACATGGCCAATAAAGCTGATTCGGATCATTTCAAAGGGGAGTCTGGACAAACCTGCTGTTGTATGAGAGTCTTGCACTTGTCAGTCTCCTCCTGGTAGGTGAGGTGGACCTTGTCCCACTCAGCCTGGTAGAAGGCCTGCAGTCTCTGCTCCAGCTCCACCAGGTCGATCTGGTGCTGCTCCTGCAGTTTGTGCAGAGCATCCTGCAGAGCGACACGCAGCTCATCCTTCTCCTTCTCCAGAAGTTCAGATGAGTGGACGGAGCAAACTGGAAATACAACAGAAAGTTAGTATGTCATCTTAGTAAACAGGTGACAGGACATGTGCATGGTGTCCAGTGATTGTATGCAGCTGTGTAGACTGTAATATTCATTAAAAAGGGCAGAGGAACAGTCGTATTAGTAACTGATTGTGTAAGAAAAAGTATACGTCCACTAGAAGAAACTCTGTTCAGCAAAATTCTCCCTTGGTGTAAATGTGCGACACAAAAAAGGAATGGAAAAACTGACTTTCAGGGGGAGGTTCCTCTTGCACTCGAGTGCATATGCCAACTACACTGCAGTTATTTATAGGCAGATAAAGATATGCTAACAACTTGTCTCCTAATTCTTTCACAATATCCAGAAATCAGTAACAGATTTCTTAGATCAGGCTTGTTCCCTTCACAGCTGGTAATTTGCCATTTTGAAGTTTGTGCAATTGGTGGCTTTTGTTCAGTAAACCAGTCTCACTATTGCCCAACTGTTTCCATTGCCAAGTGTTTATATCTGCTCTGGAGTGGGTGACACTGACCAACTCCATAACCTGTCTCCAGTTGAAGTGCTTGCGCACAAACACTGTTCAGACCAGCAAGCCGATGTCAACGTCAAGTCACTAGTGAAGTCACACCGACGGTGTGCAGCAAGAACAAGAACGTCTGCTGACATGTTAAGCAGGTGATTCCTTTTCAAACGGTTGGTATCAATAAACCACAACTACTCAGAACTTAAAACTGAACCCAGATGTTGCTCTGCTGCGATACAACATCTTACAATTTACATCCCGTTCTAAAATACAGATTTGGCGGCCACAGTATAATGCTACCATGGTCATGACAGGCGCTTTTTAACATCTTTTGCAGGTATGAAGACTCCCCTGTTAGCCATGAGGGCCACATGCTGTATTTAACGTCTTTACTGGTTCACACATCTGTATCGAGGGTTGCAATTTTAGTCATGTTGAACAACTTTGTCACAGACGAAATGATGTCTGAAAAGTCCCAAATGATTTGTATTCCTGATGCTGATAAATCTGGATCCAAATAAAAGTCCCAGAGTCTGTTTTTGCACAGTTAAAACTGAGCTACAGTATAAACTCTGCACTGCAGGAGCATGAAGATTCACCTTACCAAGAGTGGAATAACAGCAGCAGATCCAGGAACAGAGGCCAAGATAACATAGGGACTATCTATCAGGCTTTGGCATGTACAGCTCATCAAACAGAGACCAGCACTCCACAACCATGTGTAACAGAGATCTGGTCATATGAGCCTATGTCCAAACCCACCTCACAAAAACACCTCCCGGCTCATACTGGGGAGGAGGGCCCAGCTGATCTAAAGTTAGCCGCATTCTGGCAAACACTCAGCAGGGTGATGGGTGTTTGGAAGTGTCACCGATAATTCAGATCCCTCTAAGATATAATTTTACATGTGATGGATGATGAAAAGGGGTGTGGTTGTATCACAATTTGGGCTGTGGCCCAAGACTGTAGTTTATTGCTGTATGAGGAGTGAGATCACTGTGGAAGCAGGCAGCGACACAGTCTAAAGAGGAATTTACCTAAAAGCAGAGACTTCCAAACATCTTTTACTACACACAATACAAACAAAGGTCCATCTGAGGTCAGTGTAGGTTTCACAGCCTCCCGGACGTGAAGAATGTGGTAAAGCAGATATAACAGCGCTCAGCATATAAGAGCAGTCATGTGGAAGTCCCGAGGCTGTGAGTGAGAGGAGGAGCCTCAACACTGCTGCTGCCTCGGGTAAGAGGGATGAAAGCTGGTGAGTGAGCGTGTACTGGGAGCGCGCACGTGTCTGTACATACAAGTCTACTGTGTGTGACAGCACATAGGCTGGACAGAAAGCACGGGTCATTGTCCCTAAGCTCTCACAAGGCCTCTGGTGGCGTGGCATTCCACCACTGGGAGCCCCTCCCGCGTGGGGTCAGAGGTCAGCCTGACACTCCCTGGGGAACGGGCTGACCAGTCTACTCAGCAACATTTAAACACACATGCCTTGACAAATAGACATGCGTGTTTCAGCCGAGGACAAAGCAGTCAACGAGTGGAGGAAGAACCACAGGGGGTATCGATTTGGTGGGCAAAAGCAAGCCAGAGTAAGACCTCCCCTGCATACAGAGACGGTAATGTTTCATTTATGAAACTATTGTGCCACACTAGCTACGAGTACAGAGGAGTGTGCAATGCAATGGGAGACTAAATTCATCAATGTAGAATAATGCCTCACATACACATTGAATTTAAAGCATCAATAACTGCATTAGATCACAGCAACAAAATAAGTAAACAACCAGATAGGAAACAATAGGAAACTTTATTGTTCCTATTATTGATACAAACATGACCTTAAATGTTTCCTTATCGTCTAAAGTGAACAATCAAAAAAGGACAACAACGCAGCAGAAAGGTGGAACTAAAAGCAGAGCCTGTACCAGAAGTGTGTGCTTTGGTGATAACAACTTTAAACACAGCTGGTGTGTGACCAAGGTGACCTAACTTACCCAGATCTCCTCGAAGGCCGACCAGCTCCTGGGACAGATCCCTGCACTGCCTTGTTGCTTCATCACGCTGCAGAGAGAAAACACATGTAAACAGTCACGCACATGCTCATGAAGATGTCAGCGCAACGCTTTGAGCTTAAATCATCACATGAACAATGCCATCAGTTTGAAGTTGAATATATAGGACTTAAGTTATTCAGTATTAGAAGGAAGGCTCTGCCAGGGCAACACCCTTGACACATAACCATCTAATGAATTCGGTTTGTTCTTCCAGGATATTGTGTTTGACTGCTAAATGCAAATACATCAACAGCACCACGGCAGCAAGGGAGGGAGATTAAGGAAACAATCATCTCGTGTTCTCAGTCTTAGCACATGCTTTCTGTCAGCCCAACTCTTTCACTTCTCCCTGTCTGACTCAGTTGTGCAGTAAAGACGAGGCTGTAGCTGCAGTGCTCCTCCACAATTCAAACTGACGCATCCAATTCCAAAAACTGTTTACCTCTCGTGTGACACCGTTCTCTGACTATGACGGTTCACATAAACACCCCGACACACTAAACAGTACACCACACAGCCTGCATAATTCAAGTATGAACCAGAGACGACATAGCCAAGTAAGACAAAAGGAAATATAGTCCAGCCTGTCTTGCTCTATCCCAGAACTGCATCTATTCCTCACTGCAGAGTAGAACAATGTAGAAGCCGGTTACCCTCTCTGCAGCGTAGGGAGCACTAAGGCACGCTCTGCTGCCAGAACAGCCCATGATCCAGCCTCAGCCCGAGGCTTGCTAGCTGGAGACTCCCCCTCCAGCTATGGAGACCCAGTAGTCCAGCACAAACAGTGGTCCAGGTGGACGCACCACCTCCACACACACCTCCTCTCAGACTGCTCTGACTACATCGGAGGCAGGACTGAAAAAGCCGCTCTGCTGGCTGAGGAGAGAGACTGCAGAGTGCATTACCGTATTACACCTAAAGAAAACCCAAAAGGGGCAGGCTTCAGTGTGCATAAGAACAGCCTCCTCATCAGTGAGGCGAGGTCACTTTAAGACAGCACTAAAAGGCAGCCGGAGAGGAGCAAACAGATAAATTGCACAGAGCTGCCCGACATCAGGCTGATGGAACAGGACTAGTGCTGAGCAGTGACCTTCCCAGGGGATACATGGAGAGGCTTCATTACCACCATCCCCCACCCCTCATCCAAACCTACATTAAATCATCCCCTCACCCCTCTCTGCATCACTACCTTACACTCTGCTGCTAGGCTTCTTGGGTACGATCTATACAAGATGATAACATGCTGAGACGGATCACATTTCCAGCTTCTGTGTGAGCACAAGTCTTTACAGTCGATGTATAGCATTAAAGAAAATGATGTCACTTGTTGACCTCAGTAATCACTCAGACGGCATTAGAAACCATCTTAAAGCACAGTAAAGCTAATCTAGTTGGGTACAAAGAGTGGACACATCCCCAGTGTATATCCGTATGATACCATGTCAGGTGTAGAATAACACTTGATGGCAGACTAAGATCAATGACTAATTGCTTCAGATCAAGTTACAAGTTACAAAAAATATTGTGAACATCAGAAAGCAAGTGAAGTGAAGAGCATCAATCATTCATCTGGTTTTATTGGGGGGAATGTACTCGCATTCCTACGCTGAAACGCAGACACAGCATTTGCTCTCTGAGTGAAGGTATGTCAAACCAGACCCGGTGCTCACACACACACTTCGTCCAAACAGATGATAAGAAACCGTGTTCAGCCCTCGCTTAGTGTTACGCTGCTGTTCATAACCATATCAAGTCAACAGCTGGGACATTCTCACACCATGCTGGTGAGACCATGCCTCCTATTCTTGGTCTGATGAATTGCCACCAAATTCCATTGCACACTCAATCCACACACACTCGTCCATTAACACACATTGCACACAAATCTGATATTCTTGTGTACTGAATTGATGTTTTCATATTAAATGCAAGTTGTGTGCGTGATAGAACGTGTCCACTGGAATCACTGGTTTCAGTGGAGGGGTGTGTGTGTGTGTGTGTGTGAGTTAGTCAGTGAGAGGAACAAACATGTGTTTTTAGTAATTGTTGATGTAATCAGTTGCACAACCCTGCTAACCAGACAGAGCTATGAGTCAAACACACTGTGCCTTAAAACACCAGCCATCACATTACATGGGACAGTATCTTAACACATTTTTTTCTCTAGCTTTGTTTTTTTATAACTCCATATATATCAATCAGTCAATACTCTCTGCACTACTCTCATAAAATGAGTTACTACCGACTTTGTAATGAATGGAATGAGCACTCAAGTTACAACAAGCAAAAATGTTGATGCTCATGGTTTGGAATGATTCTAAAACATCTGAAGAGCAAATGTAAAAAAAACTTAAGACACTTTACTGCATTCACAAAATACCTGTATTTTTCACTTTTTTGGCAGCAGCAATTAAAAAAACACAACAGTAATCGCTGAAGCTCACGGAGGCTAAAAGTGGACTGACATGAACTCACATGACACAACTACAACTATCCAGAGCGCTGCCACAAGGGATCTGTGTGGTGTCAAACTCTGGAGTAAGGCCGGAGTAAAGTTAGTTAATCTAGGCCAAAGGAAACAAGTGCACGAGTGACTTTCTGTATTACGATTGAGAGAAGCAGTGGTTTATTTTTCTGAAATAACTCCGCTGCAGAGAGCTCAAGTGCACAACCACTTTAACACATTTGTTAAATTCTAGTCAACAAACATCCCCTTGTTTCTAGGCCACATGTTTCATGTTAGAAGCTAAGATACTCCGTTTCCTTTCCTCCAGAGACCCTGGCTCTTGTTAATATATACAGTAAGTAGCACATTGCCTGCAAACAACAGATTTTTACGATCCCTCACCCACAAACACTGCTGATGTGTGTGTGTGTGTGTGTGTGTGTGTGTGTGTGTGTGTGTGTGTGTGTGTGTGTGTGTGTGTGTGTGTGTGTGTGTGTGTGTGTGTGTGTGTGTGTGTGTGTGTGCCGGAGCGCTCCGCTAAGCTGGAGCCACAGCAGGTACAGTAGGGTTAGTAATAGGGTCATCCACACGTGTGTGATTCATGGATTTGGCCTCAACTCCCTGTGCTGATGTGTCAGAGGGGGAGCAACAATGTCAGATACGGTCCAGGGGATTGCAAAATAATGATGGTGAGTTCCCAGCGGCCTCTAGAGGAAAGTCCTGGCAGACCTGATGTCTGCCCTTTGTGCCACTCAATAAGGCCTCAACTGTCAAGGACATAAAACCCAACACAAAGTAACAAAGGGAAAAATATATCATTTTATATATGATAAAATGGGGTTTCTACAACTACTGCCTCAACTATCTTGGTGTTCTGATGTCAATGCAACAGCACTGTTAGCCAGGGGATAACGAAGAGTGGAGGAAGAAAATCAAATCTCACATACATCATGAACCCCCTTTGGTCGTCAGGCCCATCTCTGTTTATAGTTGTAACAGCACTGAACCACAAGATTCAGTATTTGTTATGCATATGTAAAGTGTTTGGTTGTTTCTCACTTAAATCTTTTTGTGAATTCAAAACAAGATAAAACATTATTTTGACTAAAATCTAATAAAGAAGAAGATGAAGTCGCTTGTTGGAGACACTCAACATCTCAACACTGACACACTAAATTCTGTAGTTGAAATTAAATCTGGATGAGTTAAAAGGTTGAGTGATGTGATCCTATGAAGTAAAGACCGGGTCATACAACTTAATGAGAGCCACTAAATATCATCTCATGTCTCGAATCAATTTAGATTTGGACGGTACATTCCAGTTGTTTCACTCAATCAACACACGTGAACACGTCTAAAGTTAACCAGAGGGACTGAAATAGCTCGTGACATTTGATCAAACAGGGTGACAGAGTGTGTCTGATTTTATCCTCTCGGTTTACACAACAAAGATATATAAATCTTAACAGCATCGGGCCAATTTCCTTTCATAATTCACTCCTATTAGACTGTAGAGTGACTAAATGTACTTTACACAGTCCAAGCACCGAATCATAATTTTGCTATGACAACACCTAAATGAGGGAGTACATGGTTGCGGTTGGGTGGGTAGCTGATAGGATAAGTCTGTTTGCACTGAACTGAGCGTAGATTAATCTCTTGGGGCACCCAGCTCCTGGAAGTCAATCACATGGCACCACTATTAAAACGGATCCAAAACAAACAGAACGTTTAATCTTCCATATTTTAAAAAGGCTCTCAGTGTCATGCTCGTCTACCTGAATGACCTACGAGTCCATGAAATGTACAACTGAACTGAAGCTTTTCGACAGAAGCCAGAATGAGTTCAGCTCTTCTGTTAAAATCTTCTGCTGCAATAAAGATTCATTCTGAAATGGAGCAGGTGTTCTCTTTGATCAAGGATGGCCTCAGTTGTTCAGGGGATGACAACAACGGGGCTGTTTTGTGTTGGACAGCTTCCAAGTATGCCGGTGTGTGCAGCCCCTCATACCCTTACAATCACCCCCCCCCCCATGCTTTGCTGTAAATAGAAATGGCATTTGGTTTGCCTTCTATCAACACACAGTTATGTGATATAGTAGTTATGTCATAAAGATATATTCAGACTTTGTGGGGACTAAACCACAAACTGTAAATTTAGAGATCAAGAGGCGATATCTTAAAAGTATCTGGGATAAAGAAGATCTCAGCTTTCCATAGAATGATGTTAAATGGAAAGCATAATGCAGGTAAAATAGGATAGATTTCTGCTTTCTGAATTGGACAGATATTGGGAATCTTCATGCCTGAAATACCCCCACCGGCCACTTTATTAGGCACACCTGTTCAATTGCTTGTCAACACAAATAGCTAATCAGCAAATCACATGGCAGCAACTCAATGCATGTAGGCATCTAGAGGAGGTGAAGACGACTTGCTGAAGTACAAACCGAGCATCAGAATGGAGAAGAAAGGGGATTTAAGTTACTTTGAACGTGGCATGTTTGTTGGTGTCAGACGGGCTGGTCTGAGTATTTCAAAAACTGCTGATCTACTGGGATTTTCACACACAACCATCTCTATGGTTTACAGAGAATGGTCCGAAAAAGAGGAGATATCAGTGAGTGGAAGTTGTGTGGACGAAAATGCCTTGTTGATGTCAGAGGAGAATGGGCAGAGTGGTTGGAGATGATAGAAAGGCAACAGTAACTCAAATAACCACTCGTTACAACCGAGGGATGCAGAACACCATCTCTGAACGCACAACACGTGGAACCTTGAAGCAGATGGGCTACAGCAGCAGAAGACCACACCGGGTAACACTCCTGTCAGCAAAGAACAGGAAACTGAGGCTACAATTCACACGGGCTCATTAAAATTGGACAACAGAAGATTGGAAAAACGTTGCCTGGTCTGATGAGTCTCGATTTCAGCTGCGTCATTCAGATGGTATATAGGGTCAGAATGTGACGTAAACAACATGAAAGCGTGGATCCATCCTGCCTTGTATCAACGGTTCAGGCTGCTGGTGGTGGTGTAATGGTGTGGGGGATATTTTCTTGGCACACTTTGGGCCCCTTAGTACCAATTGAGCATCGTTTAACGCCACGGCCTACCCGAGTATTGTTGCTGACCGTGTCCATCTCTTTATGACCACAGTGTACGCATCTTCTGATGGCTACTTCCAGCAGGATGATGCAGCATGTCACAAAGCTCAAATCATCTCAAACTAGTTTCTTGAACATGACAATGAGGTCACTGTACTCCAATGGCCTCCACAGTCACCAGATCTCAATCCAATAGAGCACCTTAGGGATGTGGTGAAACGGGAGATTGGCATCATGGATGTGCAGCCGACAAATCTGCAGCAACTACGTGATGCTATCACGTCAATATGGACCAAAAACTGTGAGGAATGTTTCAAACACCTTGTTGAATCTATGCTACGAAGAATTAAGACAGTTCTGAAGGCAAAAGGAGGTCCAACCCGGTACTATCAAGGTGTACCTAATAAAGTGGCCGGTGAGTGTATATGATACCTTTTGTATACTAGGTAACCTAACATGGTAATGTGAGCCACACTGTTGGTATTGGATTTATAATACCGCTGGAATCAATCTCAAACTGAACTAGGCCAGTGATCTGTGTCATGACTACTGACAGCAAATACATATTAATATCCAACAGGTCTTTGTTATTTAAAAAGACCTTTCCATTTTTCTGTGAATAAAAAGGTAGGTGAGGCTGAAAGCTGCAGTAATTTTACACTACATAAAATTTTAAAAATAATGTGCTTCCAGTCATAACTAAAATGTTCATACCTCAGCCAAAGTTTGCTGCAAGACGATGGCGACGGCCTGAAATCTGCTGTCACTGGCTGCCAGGAGTCCTCTGAGCTGCTGGGTGCTCTGGTCCGTCCTCCCACCCTCGGAGACACTCGCTGGCACCACATCCGGAGCTCCACTACGCTGGTTTGGTTGAGACGCTTGCTGCTGTGGGTGTTGCTGGCGGGAGCTGGCCTTGGGTTTGCCGTTGTCCACTGTGAAAGAACATGCGTTGAGTGTCGTGACAACGTTGATCATCATCATCAAACCCCCCCCTCTGTTGTAACCGTTACAGCTGGTCCGACAGCAGCACCACCCACCCTATATACACTCTCACTGTCAGGGTCACGGATGCAGCAAGATCCAGCATCAAAGCCCTGGATCTCTCTGCAGGACGGAACTGTTCTGTCCAACCAGCCGGTCGGATGAGTCCCAGTGCTGCTGCTCCTCAGACAGACCAGACGTAAAAATGGATCCCCTGAATGCAATTAGTTTTCCATATCCTAATTCAATCTAGTGCTGTGCAGACACTGGTCACCAAGGACAACTTATTTTAGCGAGGCTGTGGTACTGCAGCTTTGATTTACATCAGCTTTATAAATACATCACCCTCGTAAAATAGCTACCATCAATCCCACTAATGAAGAACACTTTGTTTACTCCTCTACAACACAGACATCAGAACACGAAACTGACAAACTCACGACCACTGAGGGAAGAAAAGCACACCTGTGTGTTTGTTTATGGAGGAGACTGGAGTGAGCGTTATGTAACACAGCAGTGAGAGCAGCCTGAGCCATATGGGGAAAACCAGTGAGTGGAATCTATTCTACCGCCTGTGGGGATACTCAATCAGCTGGTTTAGATAACTGCTGTGGGAGCCAATCAAGATTATTATGCAAAAAAAACTAATATTGATATATAAAAACAAATTTACTTTACAAGTGAATTAGTAAAAGTAAAACCAGTGATAAATCTAGTATAAAAAAGGTACTGTAAGTGAGTCCACTCAAGTGTGCTCCCCTAATACGGTGTAGGCACAACCCCAGCTTCAGTGTTTACAATCATGCCCTTTATACAAGACCTGGAGCATATTCAAGCTAAATTTAGATGCACTAAGCACCATAACATCCCAGAATAACACCAGCATGTAACTGTGGGATGTAGACATCTTTCAGAGCAAAGTAATGCTGCATTTAGTGAGATGCCTTTCAAAATAAAACCCCACATTTACTATTGGCAGTGAGGAGAAGGTCTTTAATCTAACCAGAGTTAGAATATCCTCCCTGCCGACTGTAGACCGCTGATCCAGGAGCTGCAGAGCGGCGAGCCCTGGCCCGATTGGGTCAACATAATACTGCAGAGAGAACAACACCCAGGCTGGCTGGCTGGCTCAACCCTGTGGTGACGGCGCAAAAACGAAAATCTTCTATGCGAGAGCATGATAATAAAGAGCCAGATCCATTTCCTCTGAATAATTCTATTCCACATTCATGCCAGAGGCTTGAGTTTACACAGCTCCGCATCCGGGTGTGCAGTTCACCTCAAAAAACTAGTTTCTCAGTGGCCTCTGTGTCTCAGAGCTAAAGTCAACTGTTCAGCCTTCAAGACAAACAAAACAAGACGCACCTTACTGTACCATTTAAAATTAATTTCACAATGTTTTGGCCTCTAATGCTTTAACTTTGTGAACAGTTTTACATCTATGTTCAGACTGAAATCGAGCAGAAAAACAGATTTCCATTTCAGTGTCCTGGCTGCATTCGCCCAATTCTTTTGACACCGTTTTTTTTCTATTATTTTTGCATCATGAGTAGTACAGCATGAGAAATGTCAAAACCGAAAACCTTTTTCTGATACAAGAGCCACACAACTGTGCTGCTCAGCTTTCAATCATTGCGATGATGTTGCCGTTCTCTACCAGGTTTCTTTAAATGAGGGGGCCCTCTGCTGGCTGTGCAAAGAGCAGGAAGGTGGAGCCATCTCCAGCACCATCACAACCAACATGAAACACAAACCGGCCGGCAGAATGAAGCCAACCTCAGTGACGTACTCAGGCTGTTGAGCTACTGCAGAGTGGCAGGATCACATCATATTGTGGAAATATCAGCTGTGTCTATGTGATAATGTAAACCAACATGTTGTGAACAATAAGTAGTTGTTAGTAAGTAGCATGTTAACCTCCTATACTGCTTTAATGTAATAGTTTGTATTTTCATATATGAGCTTCTTTTTACTGTGAAGCAAAACATTTTTTAACTGTAATGTGGCTTTTGTTTTCCGTTACCACACAATTCTGCGCTCTCATTTGAATTTGACCTTACATAAGCACATAGGACATCCCTCGCTTTGACTGCGGTTCCATGGCAACAGAGGACCTGCAGCTATTTCCATCAAAGTGTCTGAACACAGAGCTGGTGACACATGCTGTCCTCGTTTTGTATCATTTCATCATGTACGCTTTACATCAAATACCGAGTGATTTAGTGACTCCACTGCGTAGTGCTCTGCTGCTGCAAAGAGATAGCACACCATAGCACAAAGCATGATGGGTGAGCGCTCACAATCAGGCACTTGTTATAGTGCTCGGCTGACACAATACAAGACAATAACGGTCAGTGGAACATTCACTGGACACTTAAAAATAAATGAATTAAATATGTGTTTTAACTGACATGATTCATGGGACACCTTGTAAATACTAAAACAATGACTTTGAGTAAACTAATAATTATTTCCATTGTTTAATAATATATACAGTTACTATAATCGCAGTGAGTTATTGAAACCTTTGAGACTGTAAAACTAAATTACCATATTTGGTCATAAACCTTTTAAAAACAGGAGAATAATGCTTTAAATAATGTGGGAACCACAGGAAGCTGCTGTTTTCCCCACAGTCCTGTTCAACAAGGTTCAACCTAGAGACCAAGACCCAAAATAACTGCTACATCTCAGGGTGAAACAGGAGTACTATGTCCCAGTGAGCAGGAGAGCAAGCCCAAGTGCATTTTGACACATATAATAAGGTGGCCTCAAAAATAATAGAAGTCATTCTGAAAATACAATACGACAATTCTGAAATATTATAAAACACAATTATTGCTGATTTAAAGATCCATATCATACAATATCTATGCTCAGGGTTGCATGATTTGGTGAACAATGTGGCTAAATGAAAGATGAGATGAACCTCTTGCTTTGCCAACTAGTAAACAGCCATCTTAAAAATAGATTTCAGCAACAGCTAGCTGCCCAGGTCTACATGTGAGAAGCAAACACTGGTAGGATTGGCTTAATATTAGAGCAAAGAGGCACAAACAACACAACAATGTTGGCAGAAATATTAAATAATGAAATAACTGACAGACCTGCTTGGAAAACCACAGTGTTCTTCCTGCATCCTGACAGCAGCTGAATGTTTCGGAGTAAACCCTTGGCTGTCAGACGCACGTGGATGTTGGACAGGGAGAACTTCGGAGACCATAACATCTCTCCAAAACAAAGCGAGACGCCCAATGGTTTTAGCCAACAATTACTTTTAAAAAAAAAAAATGCAGAAGCTCGATGCTGGCTATGAACCACGTGCCATGGTGTGCCTCAGTGTATCATGCCTCAGGTAAAAGCACACCAGACAGCCAAAAAAATAAATAAAAAGAGTAGTAAGAGTTACACCACTGAAACAGCCCTGAAATAAGCAAAAGGCACTCAGTTCAGCATGGCAGATCTCCCAACTCAAAATCTAATTCCAAGCTGTGAAGGCTGGAAAATACAGAGACGGTTCAAGGCTGGCCAGTGGTTTGTGGCACAACCTAATAGAAGTGATTGGGGCAGGGAAAAAAATAGAAATCCCTTAATCCTCTTGGTAAAGCCAGGCTTCAGCTTATTCACCAAATACATGAATCGCCCACAGCAGAGCAACGCAGCATCTCCAAGCTTAATGATGGCGGTGCTGTAGCAGAGCCAGGATGCTAGGAAGAGAGCAGAGGGGGTGGGGTGGGAGGAGCCAACAGCATATAAGCAGCCAATGGGAATTCAAGCCCATTCCTCTCACTCTTCCTCTCGTTTACACTCTTTCCTTGTGTCACCAGCAGTGGGATGGCAGGAGATAACAGACATGCGTTTGTGTGATGAGCTGAGCTGAAAACGGCTTTGCTGGCACAGCTCTCTGTGAAAATGTGTCCTCAGCTATGACTGTGAAACATATTCAATCTAGGACTGAAAAGAATGTGCCCACTAATTGAGTGTTTTATAATGTTGCATGTTTTTCCATCTAGTTTCTGCAAAACTACCGTAAGCGTAACAGCGCTGTAACGACACTGTAAAAGACGGGACAAATTAAGAGAATGAAAATATGCATCAAGCATTGTATGCAAGCCGCAGAGAGCAATAAAACAGCACACATTACCGCTGTACACATACGTTTCTCATAGCACTGAGCAGCATTCAAATGTAAAATACTAGGATTATTTGTAGTAGTTTCAGCTGAAAGAAGAACTCTGGATACAAGCCACAGGGACGACCTACCTTTATCCCCCTCACTTTTATAGTTTCAGGTTAATTTTCTTACTAAAAGCTTGATTCATTATTCTATTATTGTCAGCCACAATATCTGAATGAGAGAGTTGATAAAAATATTGATTTACTTACATAGGGTCACCTTAAATTATTACTGTACACTCGGAGCAGCAGCAAGTGTTTTCGTGGACGTTTTTGCCCCGTATTTCGCTTCACAGGATACATACATTGCCCTATTTAATTGCTTTAAGTTGTTGGAACTGTATGCAGTCCGAGAGGATGACTGCAGACAATAATTAGGCCTTTAAAAAAAAGAAACACTTCCAACTTCTCAGTAAAAAAAAAAAAGGTAATCCATATTAGTTTTAAAGTTAATATTCCTCTAAAGACTTGAAACATCAATTTAAGATAAGGCAGCCGAGGTTCTTTGTAGTCAATACAAATACAACATTACCATAAAGTATCAGGTCTCTATTGAGAAAACTAAACACGACAACAATACAGGGGCTTAAACTGCATTTCTATTATGTTGTTATACTATACCATTATTACAGAAAGCAGAATAACCAATATCCTCTGAAAACAAGCCCACCTAAATATTAAGTTGAAACACGAATAATACACGTAAAAAAACAAATGGATACAGTTGAACTCTTACCAGGTCCACTTGAAGTTAGACGAACACGTCTTGTAGAAGCGGTCCGTTTCAGAGGACTGAATGTAGAATTTGAAGATCCTTTGCTGGTGAGAGCAGCAGGTCTGCAGGCGGTGGCCAAAGCTGTTACAAGCAGAAGACCCAGGTGAGACAAGCGGCTGGAGTTAATCGGACCCATAACGGAGCACAAACGGGCTACCGACCTCAACCGCTGACTGCTTTTAAGCTGGAAACAATTCACTAGGTTTGATCAAACGCACTGTTCAACTGAAAAGCAGAGATACAGCTAATTTAATTCAATCAACATCAAACAGCCCTCATCAAATATTACCACACAAGACAAACATTGGGTAGTAACAATAGCGTTTTGTGTTTTGGGAGGGTTTAATCACATGTCAGATTTAACAGGGCCGTTTCCTTATAGTGTGAGGATTTGACAGTGTTTGGAATGCAAAAATCAATGTGATATCACTCACATTGACTCTACAACCTTAAATCAAACTAAAATCCTTGGACAGGACAACGAGATAAAGGACAAATGAAGTCTGAAATGTAATGCGTGCATACATACAAATATATACACACACTGTATATAGAAAGAGATGTATTCTCACATGGTCCAGTGTTTTTCCCAGAGGTTGTGGTGAGTCTAGCTTTCAGCACCGTTTTGAAAGGAGATGGTTTATGTGGAGGTCCTCCAGAAACTGTTGAACAAATAGAGAAGCGCTGGTGAAATACTACAAATCACCACATGTTTTTATAAAAGCATTTCAAATTCACTGGGCACCTCAATGCCCCTTTGCTTTCAAATGTAGTACTGCTGTAATCACCACTGACATGACGGTCAACTTAGAGGATGTGAGCGGACCATAACAAGCACAACAGTAAGTGCAACAAGCCACAAGAGAATGATTGTGTCATTTTAAAGATGTGCTTAAATACAATAATTTAGGTAAAATACAATGAATAACATTAACAGGTAATGTTACTCTGACTTATGATTAAACTTACCATAGCAGAGGTAGCTAATAACTGAATGAATATCAAGTATGTAAAACAAATATTTGTGTCCTCTGAACTAAACTGATGAAAATATCCAGAAGCTCTTTCCATTGAACACTTCACCATGGATACTACAGTTAGGACTCAACTTCCAGTCTCACTTACTTCTCCAAAGCTTTCTCTCTTTGCCATTAAACACAGCTAACAAAGGGATGATACAAAATCGATAGGATCCAATGAGCAGGCATGTCAAGAGGGTGAGATCAAAGTTGGATGCTGCACGGCCCTGTGCTATTAAAGAGGAGCTGTTGAAAACATCGGATGGAAATTCGGTCCAAGTGCAGCTCCGGAGTCCTGTGTAGCCAGCCATTGGTTTTTAATGGAAAGAAAAACAGGGAAACTGCTGCTTTTCTTCACCTCAGACATCAGTTGTAGTGTGTGTGTGTGTGTGTCTGCTCACTATCCTCCAGGCTGTGTGTGTGTGTGAACTAGAGTGGAATAGAACCCGTTGCTGTGACAACCACAAGGGGGGTCCCCAGTTTGGAACATAGGTCCCCTCAGCCAATCACAGACTTGCAAGCTGTTGAAGATGCTGAGAGTGAGAGAGCCTGCAGTCTAACACCGCTCTCTCTTAATACTACACACCAGTAAGAATGTGAAATGCCATCAGAACCACTCGAAGCTCAGCAGCAACACATAATGATTTGCTGGCATTGAACTGGAGTTCAGCTCGTTCATACTGATTTTAAAATGAAGAAATCTGAAAAAATGTCGCAATGTTTTTAAGATGCCGAAGCGCCAGTATATTGGCAGATGTGGAGGTATTAAATCAGAGACAGATTTGCCCCAGGGAGATTTACATCCTAGCCTGATGCCTGAAGTGGGTCAACATTCAGAACAGAGGCTCCTCCCCTCCGTGTCCAGATGTGTTAAAAAGCACAATGAACACCGTGGCCAGATCCAGGAAAACACCTGCATTAAACTGATTTTTATACCTTTAGGTGGCCTGAGGGGACTGAACATTCTATTTCTAAAAACTATGTAAATCCTTGTTAGGTTTACCTTGTGTACTCCCAGCACCTACACTCAGCTCAGTGTGAACTCTGGCCTCAGCAAGGGTCCCGGATGGCCCCGGGGTCCTGCGTGGTAGTCTAGAAGTAGGGGGAGGGCCCATAAGAGAAGGCCGAGTGGGAGTACGAGGAGGTTGGGATCCGTGCAGTTGAGGCTTAATACTTGCTGTTGAGGCAGTTCCAGGGGATGGCTCTCCTGGTGCCTGCACTCTCTGACTGCCTGGGATGCAATGGAGCACAATTAAACATTAAGGTCAGCTGCATGAACCGCTTTATTAAGGACATACACACATACTGAGCTTACCAGTGCGTTGGTCAGGAATACAAACACAGGCAGTACAAATGTCCACAGAGCTTCCAGATCAAATCAGGCTTAATAAAGCAGCCAATATTATTCTCATAACGGGTAGTAGTATAATGAGTCGTTTTCATGGGATATGAGACATTTGTCCATAAGCAAAACTAGTTAAAGAAAATCATTTTAAAAAAAGCACATAGAAAACAATGTAAATATCAATTTCTGAAAAACTGAAATGATCCCAGCAGCTTACCTATATTTGGTTACATTTAATATATACATTGTACAAAACTTACCTGCATGCATTTCACTCACTACAGCAAACATGTCAAAGATTGATTTAATACAAAAAAAAAAACAAAAAAAAAAAAAAAAACTTCTGTTAAACTAAATAATGCATCTCAGTGGAGCGTCTGTCGCCGGTGCATGAGACGGTTACTGCTTTGTTACTGAGCTCAGGGCGCTCTTTCCAACATTGTGTTCTCACTTTAACACTATTGGTGAGCCCTAAACCTCCCTTTCCTTCCCCTGCTTTTTCCACTCGTACAGATGGCTTCCCATCAGAGGAAGAGTGCCTCTCCTTCCCCAGGACGCTTACTATCAAAAGACAGAGGGTGTTAGCTGTTTTTCCCCCCCAAGACCTGGACAAGAGACCGGAGGTGACATCTGTATCCAACAGTGTTCCTGTGGAACATGGCTGAGCTCATCAGGAGGGCAACAGTAAGTCTGTTAGGAGGAACAGCTCAATGTCACTCTCTGATGGAGAGAATGCTTTACTACAACCTGAATCATTTCAGTTTACAATGCCCCCCCCATAGCGGCAAACTTGTGAATAAATAAAAAATGATTAGTCATCTGAGGAGTATAAAACCTTATATTTGAAGGATCCTGCTGCAGCTTCAGTCCATAAACCACACAACAAACCATGAACGTCTGGTGCCGTCTTCATCCTACAGGGCCCATCAAGTACAGTCCAAGTCAACTTCTCTACTGGGCTCGTTTCAAGTACAAAAAGGGTTAAACAGGCGTATTACACAATTCTCTTTGTTTACACAACAGAGGAAATAGTTAAGAAATCATTAGCCCTCTGCTTAGTCAAAGGTTGGTCACAAGACTCCTGAGTGTTGACTGTGACCTTCTGTCAATGTTTATTTACTGACAGCTCAACTTCCTCATTTGTGAAACAAATGGAGAAACACCTTAAAGTATAACTTCAGCCCCAGGTCGGAGCCTAAGTGCACCCATTGCACAATTTTAAAGAATGCAAAAAACAAAATGGGAAAGGGGCGGAGAGATCAAACCAAGCCCACTTCTGTATGACAAAAGCCTCAATGCAGTGTCAACAAATATGACAGCTACAGTAGCTTGAAAATAGTAATATGTAATGGTGCAATGCCATCCCACCTGCTGGGAGACTACTTCTCTGAAAGTAACAAATCTGCAGTCTGTAGCAAATCAAAACAGACGGCACAGACCCCAGCAACTCAGTCTCTGAAAAGGTTGTCTGCTCTTCTCCAGGCTGTAGTCTCTACCAGCGGTGGGCTTGGGCCGAGCGCTGCTGCTGACCTCCAGTCCACTGTTCTGCTCAATTTGTGTTCTCAGTGTAACCTCAGCAGGAAAACATGGTTGAATGAGCACGCTAACGTTAGCTAGCCAGTCGCTAAATGATAACAACCAAACAACTTAATGCTTCATCTAAACACTCTTGTCAAAGTGTAGGAAAGAACATAGCTTTCACCATATTATCAGTCATTGATTCACCAGATTTTGTAATGTGCTGATATCCTAATTTCCAGTCCACAGACGGGAGAGAACAGGCTTGTGATTGTAATGTTACAAAGTTAAAAAGATAAACGCTGCGGGGAGAAGCGAGGAGGGGGGTCTGATTAGATGGTGTTAACATTCTCTCATTTAATGTTGAGGTTAGTCCCAAATGGTGGACTTGGACTTACAATATTAGTGCTGATTTAAAACAGTAAATGGCGTTTTTAGCCATTTTCAACAACGAAATGCAGATTTTCATAAATTTGGTAAGAAATATCAATATTAACATCAGCATTGATGCGTTTCACACAGTAAAGTTCTGTTATCACAGGCTCAGCTTAACTGGATAACAAAAAAAAACACAGAGCATGTACAGTATTTGGCCAGTTTTTGTGAGTCCTACCTGTGCTGCTCTTCTGCTTGTACTGTAGTGTCCCTACAGCTTTGGAGGTCTTGTATTCATCCCTCCATTGGGCTCCCGGCCACCGCCTGGTTAACAGAGTGGCTGGTGTGGGACTTGCAGCTGGAGGATGTGAAAGTGGTAGTCCATTTGATTGTCTAGGAGATGGCCGTCCTCGAAATCTGATCCTACTCTCATCCGAGGAGGCTCCCGCTGTTGTCGATTTGCTGGACTCTGCCTGCGAGGACAGCAATTTCTCACTCAAGTCACTCAGCTCTGTGCAATCGGCCCCGAATGGAACGAAACAAAAGCATTTTCCAACCAAATCTCTCGTTTCCAAAACATTTACAGAATAAGCTGCAAGAGCATGAATATTAACAGTACTTAAAATTGTTGCTGATTTTTTTATTGTTTACATCACAAGTCCATACTCACCACCAGGCTGATCCTCCTAACCTCTCTTGGGGAGATTTCAGCAGGTACGTTTGTGGCCTCAGGCTGTACGGCCCGTTTATTCAGGGAAGAGCAGTTCAGGTTCCCTGGTTTGGTTTGGTCCAGGTGGGTGTCAGCTTTAAGAATGAAAGTTGTTCCCTTCTCCCTGGATTGCGTAGATGACAATGATAAACTGTCCGATGAGCAGCGAGTCTTCAGCAGAGAAGGCTTGTCCTGGCCTAAAGCCGAGCCTGGCCTGACCCCAATTTTGTTGAACACGCCTTTTTTTGGAGTTGGTTTGGGATCCGTTTGGCCACTTCTGCTGGGATTTTTTCCTAAGGATGAGAAGCAAAGGGTCTGGTTGCCAGAATGCAGCGCTGCTGCGTCTGCTACTTGGCTTGAGGCAGCCTGTTCTGCTTCAGAGCTGGGGTTACTGCATTGGACTGCTGACGCATGTTTATTTGCAGCTGAGTGTTGGTAAGGTGGGGATGCTGTACTCTTTCCCTGTCCGTCCACAGCAATATGCCCAGACTGTACAAATGTTAGACCCCAATTCGCAGCCCCTGTATTCACTCGTCTCTGAGCATCATTGACCATTTTAGTGGTGGTAGAGAGAACTGCAGCGCTACTCCTAAACTTGGGAGGACTACTCTTGATAGGTGGTCCGCTTTGTGCTTCAGTGTGTTTATTGTTCACGTTTACTTGTGATGGTTTGTGCAGTGAAGAGGGGCCCGACACTGACCTTTGACGCACACTTCTCGTCACAACTTTAGATTTTACGCTGCTGAAGTCTGACCTGGGAAACTTCTTAATTTCCATTTTCTTGACTTTGCTGGCTGCAACCAAACAGTTGGCAGCCACAGAGATTTGCTGCTGTTTAACAGGGTGGAGTCCTGGGCTGCCCGCGTTTCCAGAGCAGGGAGACTCTGAAAAGGAGGGGCGGCTGGGCATCATGTTCCCAATGCTTTGCACTGGAGTGGAAGAATAAATATGCTTATCAGTGTGTTGTATAGCTGACAGAGTGGACAAAAAGGTCTCTCCTTGTTCCGGTGTAAATGCTCCAAGGAAACGGGGCACCAGCTCTGCTTCAGCACTAGCAAACGGAACCTCTTTTCCACTATCTGCAGGAGATGATTCACAGAGAAAAGTCATCAAAAGACCTCCCTCATTCTCACTTGGCAGAGCTACAAGAGAGTTGGATGTTGCCATATCGTTTTCCTCAGTGGGAAACTCTGCCTCAGTGAAAGTCATGCCAAGACACGGGTAGTCCATGTTCTCTTCAGTGACTCTTTCTGTGGATTTTGCAAGGACATCCGGCAGAGTGATTGGCAGCAGGTTAGATTCAGCAGGGAATGCTGGATGGCCTGCAGCCAGAGAGATAGACGACTCCTCCAAGGAAGAGATTACCAAATGTGACTGATCCTCCTGACAAAGACTGTTGCTCCTTATTACCATTTCCCCAGAGCTCAGGGAGCAGCAGTCATTCTCAGTGGATCCTCTACGGGAAGTCTCATCTGAACTCAGTTGGCTTTCTCTTCCAGCAGAGTCTGGAGACATCACTGCGCTGCTACTTCCATCCTCTGTGTCTAATCCCGTTTTATGGTTGCTCATCAGACTCAAGTTTTCATTCCAGAAATTCACACTGCCATCAACAGGTGTGGCAATAAAAGTTTGGTTCAGGTTCATTCTTACGCCACAGAATACGTCATCCTGTGGTGCGGTGGTGTTGTAGGAGTTATCCACAAAGGAGCCGTCGCTGAGGCAGCACTCCAGTATGTTGATGTCAGGGGAGCTGCTGGCTTCTCGGTCACTCAGGTTTGAAACGCTACTGTTGGAGTCGGGTGAAGGTGACGAGATGCTGTACTGACTCTCAGGGGTGAGGACCTCTCTGTGGGGAAGAAGAACTGTGCTCTCAACTTGGTCGGTGGACATGATGAATGTCCCATTAGACATTTTGGAGCTCAGACAGGATTTTGCCTTCTTCTGCAGCTTTAAATAACCTCACATTTGGTTAGAAGCACAGTGATCCATCAATTTTGTTGATCAGGCATGGATATCTGTAAAGAGATGGAACAGGTCAATATTTATAACAATGTTACTACGTACAATCTATGCTGACATCTTTGTAATTTCACTAAATGTTAACAGAAGCACCCCCAAACTGATATTCCAGTGCAACATTTAGCTCAGGGCTCCAAAAAGGCTTTGGCTTGCCCTGGTGAGTCTTTGAAGCCATTGGTCATTGTAACAGTATCTGTATACTCAAATTATTTATGACTTAGCTCAATGAAAGATGCAAAATTCATTAGGAACATGCTTAGAGCATACTGTAGTGCAGGTATGTCTAAATTAACTCCTAGCTGTGCAATTGCATTAAGATTGTTGAACATCAGATCACCTGAGCATCTACACTTTCTACATAAATGTTTCACCAGACACGCCTGCGGTCTCTCCTGAATCATGGTTTCATAAAAATACAAAATGTGAGGCTGGCCAAGCAGTTACAAGTCAGGCTTCTACTGAAATGAGCCAGCATGGGTTTGGCATGAGAAGTAAATGGCAGTCTTAACTGCTTTGTTGAGTACTGTTGTGTTTATTTAAGCTGACTGGACTGCTAAGCTTGCCAGCTACTCATACAGCAAAAGCACCATTGTGGTATGTACCCCTGGACAGTGACATATCAAGTCACTAACAGCCTGAAAGTGTTCCAGTATGCAGACCCCAGACATCCTGGTGCATAGAAAGAAAACTCCTGAGGTAAACTTAAGCACAGTAATAAATAATCTTACTCGTGGTTTTTCTTAATGTTTCTATAGCAAAAATTGGACCTTGTCCATCTTTCCAGGTGTCAATCACCCAATAACAGGGAATGAAACACTAGCCAAGTTTAACGAGACAGAGAATACTGGTTGAGGAAGGAGGGGCAGGATGAGTGAGGCTGCATGACTTTTGCAGGAAGCACACACCAAAATGCAGAAAACATGGAACATACAACTTAGTTTAACCTAATGTTTTCATTCTAGAGTGGAAGCTTGCTTGCCTTTGGCTCATCCGTGTGAAATAATGCTAAGATAGAAGTTTCTTTAGTAGCAATATCAAAATGTAATCCAGCAGTTGAATGTTAATTCCCTGTGTATAGAGGGGCAAACTAGGCTCTACTTAAAGAGAGTGATGCAACTGAAGAGTTAAAGAGTCATGGACACCTGTAGTCACTAGAGACGTGACAATACTAGAGCTAGCTGGAGGCCTGAGGACAGGTGATATATTTACATCGACAGTTCAGTAAACTCAAGTTTCAACTCAAATGTATTGATTTTCCTTTCAAAGAGACACTAATAGAGAAATCAAGAACACATTGTTGAGTATAATTCTGGCCTTCACTTCCAAACAGGCACACTTCAAAATGTTATTAGAAAAATGTTTGACCTTAGAGCAATGTTCAGTCTGTAAAGACAACAACCACACCATAAATACAAGTCCTCCGCTGAATAAGTGCTACTTCATTCCTTAAAGTCATGTTTAGCCTAAACATTTAGGGGAATGACAAAACAAAATATAAATATGCCACAATAGTACTAAGTGTCAACTTTTAAATCTGCCTTACTTTCAACACTACTGTTGATAAGATACATCAAAGCAGCTCTGCTTATATCAACATGGCCAACAGTCCAAATCTGGATGAATATTATGTTTGTTTAACAGGCAGAGAAACCACACACACCTACTACTGCACATTACAATCTGTGCAATCAAATACAACATACAAACTGCTGTGCACATTGAACCTTGGCAAGAACTGCTCCTCCAACGCTACTGCAGTATCTTCGCCCACACTATAACAATGCAGAAGGGATTTTGCTGGTTAGAAACGTGACTACGGATTACATTGTTGCTGTGTGTAAAGTACAACTGCACCTGAGACAAACCATGAACTGACAATGTTTATGGAAAATAAAACGAAAATAGGCTACATGACACAGAGCCAACAATTTAACATATTTAATGTTAACGACACTTACCTTTGACTAAAAAACGGATCAACTTTAGTATAAACTAACTCAATAACACCATTCTTGTCCTCTTCATTCAATGACAGCAGTGGAAAGAAAATGCCTCCAGTCAGCTCACGTCAGATCTCCCGGTTTTTGTAGGTTCATCCAGCTTATTTTACTCACTCAGAGACAATCCCATTACTGCTTTCCTTGCAAAGCGCTAAATCCAGCCAACTGGGCAGGCAGTGGTGTGCTTCAACTAGACGCCAGCGGTCCAACAACTCCTCCTTCCTCGTGTTCAGAGTCAACCGTGCATCAGTAACATCACAGCCTGAATGAGGGTGCCCCCTCTGCAGGGATTAGATTCTGCTTTTTCCTCCCCTCCCTGAGGTAACATGACCAGTCCAGCAGGCCTACTGCAGCAGTGGATCAGCAATCTCTCCAACAAGCTACTGTGTCACACAGATCAGTGCAGGCATGTCAAGGTCCAGCTACGGACTGTGCTCAGTCAAGTGCTCCACTCCCAAGTTTACAGAGAGAGCCAGGAAGAAAGCAACATGTTACCTTATCCACACCGAGCCCAGTGCAGGGGGGGGGAGTGGCCACGGCTTGCCAGGCTGAGTTGGCATTCACTGTTGCTAAGCAGCCCAAAGTCCCTCTTTTCTGAGGGAATGGATCAGGCTGCTGTTTAGTACGGAACAAGTGCAAAGGGGAGCAGAATTAGGGGAGGCCCGTGTTTCTAGAGGAATGTTGCCCTATGACAATTCCCAATTGCATAGAAACTAACTTACTCCAAGACGGCAAGACAGATTACAATGTTGGTTATTACGTCTGGTAAGTTCTCCCAAGTTCCACACTGATAATGTCACTGCCTCATGTTGTACACAAACGGCTCAACACTTTCTCCTGACATTACAGCAGTGGTCTGACACCAGAGTCTAAGACCCCTAAGACCTATGCTATTTCTACCTAATCTATACAAGGCCCCTGACCCTGGAAACTAAAGTCTAATCTTAACTAGAGACAAGAAGTAAATCATGGTATAGAGTGGGCTTATTATCTCCTCAGAGTTCTGAGAACTAGTCTTATATCTGGTGAAATCTGCTATTTAGTGAGTCTAGTTATGTAATCCAATTGTCTCAGATTCATCATCAACTATACTGTTTGACATGAGACCTCACTAAGTACCTCTGTTTGGCCGAGAGAAATTAAATCAAAGTTACAGCTTACAAACGGCCTTATACATAAAAAAATGGAGTGATGTGAACAGAATAATGCTTCTCTATGTCTGAAGCCCCTAAGGCACTGTGCAGAAAGACTCAAATGGCCTTTCCTTGCCTTTGCATGGGTGACTGGACATATCGGTACGATACAGTGAGCAGTTATGAGTAGCAGGGACAGCCATCAAAAACCCAGGCACAGAGCCGCACCACACTAAAGCAGGGCAGCAGGTCAAGCTGGGGGATTCCAGCCAGCATACCACAGGGACAACGCTGTCCTCTGTAAAGCAGGGAACAAAACCACACCAACGAGCCTGGTTAGAAGAATAGCGTGGCACTGTCTTTCAACAGCCGGGATATTAGTCCGTCTCCTCCAGCAAGAAGGAAAGGAAAAGGCTTTCAAGACAAAGCTGTGGGCCTATGCCATCTAGTGAAAAACAGATGCATGTCAGATGAGTCAGCGGCTATGCAAATGCATCTTGCTTAGCTCTTCATTCAGTCAGTCTAAACTGTGAGTGGACAACAACAACAACAACAACAACAACCACCAAACATTGAGTTGAACATTGTGTTAAGATCTTTTTTTGACACGCTGCAGGTCAGGAATGAGCCTTCAAGCTCCATCTGAGATGCCATGTAAGATATTTAACTATATGCTATAATAACAGTTGATAAAAGTGTTTGTTGTGTAGCACTATAAGGTGTCCCTGCTGAAGAAAATAATTTCACCATGCAATACTGTGCAATCAACACCAAGAGCATTTTGAAATTGCTCTTGAAAGTTTTTAGTTTCATCAATGTGAAAGCAGATAAACAGGGAGTACACAGGTCAAATGCGAGTATTTAAAGCCAACATGACATAAATCAATCTTGCTGGGTGTGTTTGGAGTAACATTACCTCGTTCCTCTCTGGCTTCTGTACAGTTTCTGATCAAAACAACTGACAGATTATCCTGCGAGTGCTCTTCCAGCCAGCTAGGTCTATAATTAGACCAGTAGTAAACGTAGTATGCGTCTACAAATAGCAAGGAAAATACTCTTTCAAGTCTACAAATGGTTTAAAACAGACTACACACCATGTCTGAGGCCCTTTAAAGGATTAAGGAATAAGCTAACGTTAGCTAGTAGTATGTTAAAATGAGCCGGTATTAGCAAACGTTAGCAGGTTTGTATATTTTTACAAACATAGCAGAATACCATTTTCTAAAGTTACATTATCTTTCAAACATAGACTGTAGAAGCAGGATTTCAACGGACGAAATCAAAGATAAAAGAACTCCCAATAAGCTAGCTTCACATTAGCTTTACATGAGCTAACTGTTAGCTATCACGAAACAAACGTCAGCTCTGCGCGCTAACGTTAATGTCGGTTGACTGGAACTTTTTGGTACATCAGGTACGTTAACTGTTAGCTAACTTACTCAATTAAAGTATTGGGAGAAACATAAAAACTGACTTACCACTTTGCCCAGCAATTAAGACAAACAGTTGTCAATTAAGTAACTAAAAAGCACAACGTTAAAACACTGCACTGGATTGTTAGCGTGTAACGTTATTTGCCGTCTACTGAACAAACAAAAGCATTTATTTAGCCATCGGTTTAATGATCTGTTACAGTCGCGAGAAGGACCGACGGGAGCGCGTGACTAACGAGGTCCTAATTATAAACTGTTCTCACCTGGTCGTTTCCCAGGAGAGCATCCTGAACAAACAAATGTCATCTGTCATTCAAAAATACCGGCCGCTCATACCAGAGTTCATCTTATTGTGTCCCGCGGTAGGGATAAAGAAGTGTCGTTTGTTTGAACTCTGACACAGTGTGATGAGTTGAGAGACTCTTAACAGTTGTAATCAATTAATGAAAGAATCAGTTCAGCTCTTATCAGTGCAATTAGGTCAGGTGTCTATAATGAAAGCCACAAATGTCAAAACACTTTTTTTTCCATCTGAAGAGATCACCAACTTGATTATATTTTATTATGTCAAATCTGGATGTACAATAATTCAATAATTACATGATTATAAACCACATTATGCTAAGAAGCAAATCTATGTACAATGTAAAAAGTGCACTGTGTTAACAGAATGAACATATGAACACTGAACATCCTAGCAGAGGTGAAAAGGTGAAAGGGAGCCTCCTTTAAAAGGCAGGAAAGAGATCAGGATTTGCTCAAATGTCAGGCTTGATTTAAAAGAACCATTACATCTTTTGAGTCAGTAAAATTAATCAAATTTACAATATTTATTTGTGTGATCATATCTGGTATTTTACAACATCCATTCTAGAATATACGACTGTGCTTTGCGATAAAACAAGAAGGAAATCAGAAAATCTGTGACTCCGAGCAAATTCATGAGACATCTACAACATGGTTCATTGGACACTTGCCACTTAAGACGTACTGAATATACTGCAGTGTTTTTTGTCAAAAAAATAGTTTTCAGTTATGTAACAGAGGACCAGACACTGTATTGTGGGATTCCTTCTTGATGGATCTGCAACATGCTACTTATACTTACAGGTCCCATATGTCACTTCCAAAGGAAAATTACAAAGCTATCTCTGCTATCTGTGTGGTTCATGACGGTATCAGTCTGAATGGATGAAATACATAGGTAGGTGCAGGGCAGTATCACAAACGGATACATCAGGCCACTAAGTGCGTGAGACAGAATGAATGTACCAGACTAGTATAAGACAAGATTGTTGTTCCACATCAGTTTTAGGCCACATGGCTGCTGTCCATTAGTGTGGGTATGAGGTGGGACTCCCTGTCCAGAAGGCAAGTCAATGTGCACACTATCAAAGAAGGGCAGAGGAAGGAGGCCGGAGGAGGAGCAGCATGTGTCTGCCGGCGATGTTGAAGCTAGAGGAGTAGGGGAAGTTTCCTTTGGTGTCCACTGGCGGGCAGGGTTGAACAGGTACATCTCCCCCTCTTCCTTTTCCCCCCCTCTCTCCACTCATTTGACACATGAGGGCCAGTTGAGGCCTCCACAGGCAGCAGAAACGATAACGTAAAGGATCACCTGAAAGGAGGACGGGTACAAAGTTAAGTTCCTGCACCGCTGTTTGACCAATCACGCCGTGAGCCATGCTGTCGCAACACACAGGAGGAGATCCTTCAGTCAACGTGCTGAAGGGCCCTCTGAGGAATGAGCACTGCTGCATTTAGGGCTGGGCGATAATTCAATATGATAGGTTATCATCTTTCAACTGAATCATATCGCAATTAAATCGTATGTAGAGACATCATGATACACATTTACGTTGTTTAAATTGATAATAATTAGCACATGCTAATTCAAATTGGATTCATTTGCACTGAAGCTCTTAATTAAATGAGAAAATACTCAGTAGCCTACTTTTCATTTGTCATAGAGATTATATATAAACTATTTATTTATTGAATTATCAGAAAACATGCTAAATCGTGATATATATATATATATATATATATATATATATATCCGTATCGGGATTTGCAATGACTGGAAGATTTTTGGCCATATCGCCCAGCCTTAGCTGCAGTGTTGTTATTGATGTGAAGTTAACTACAGGAGATTTACAGCACAGCTGAGCCGCATCATAGCTGGAAATCACAGCTGTAGTAGCTAGTAAGTAATCTGGGTCATTTTCCATGTTAATGGAAAAAAAACATTTAATATATTATATGTAATAATCCACTAAATTGGCGAGAGAACAATTACCCTGCATCCCAAATAACAACCGTTTCTATCCAGTACTCACCAGGCACACCAGCACAATGACAACAGTCAGCTTGAGGTTCTTCATACACATGGCTCGTGCCAGGTTACGACTCGTGGTTTTGAATGTGACCGACTAAATGGAGTGAAGAGAGAGAAAGTAACACCAGTGACGACACGTGTGGATAAGTCGCTTGCTAGATTACTGTCAAAAGATCAAAATGTACACTGCCTATTGAAAACACAAAACAAACACTGGACTTTAAACTCACAGAATCAACCAGATTTTCTGTCTTGTCAATCAGCAACTCCAGCTTTTCTCCTCTCTGAGCTACCAAGTCTGTAAAGAGACACAAAGAGAGCCAGAAATAACCCGGGAGACTCAAACAGGTCCAGTGTAGTGAGATTCATATCCAATGGTTTGTGAAATCTGCATAGCTTTTTGTGCTTTGGGCAACAAAACCAGTGCTTTACCGGCACAACATACTGAAGAGGTCACTGGTGCAACCACAATGCAGTGCACTCATTTAAAAGTAAAGAAACTACATTTTCTCTGATTCAATTAAATTAACATTTCATTTCATTATCTTATGGCCACAAAAAAAATTAAAAAAGAGGTCCTTTCACTGCCACTGTGCCGTGGGTACACTCATGAGAAGCTCACCTATGTTGCGGACCATAATGCCTTTCAGGTCATCCACATGCATCTGAGTCTCAGTGACACGATCTGATCCTCGGGGGTCCGAGTGGTGTTTCTACAAAGACAAAGGAAGAGGAAATGGAGCGTACATTGTGATTACTAAAATCTGCATGTGTGACTACAGAAGTAAAAAGCCGTCACAGAGCCCTCACAACACAATGGTGCTCTACATGCTCCAGCTCTTTGTCCACACTCACCATCTGAGCGGCCAGTGTTGAGGAGAACTCGCTGTTCATGGCGTAAGGCAGAGCCGTTTGCGCTCGCGACCCGTACGTTGTCTGGAAGCGCTTCTTGACTTCACTGAGGAAGCTGAATGCGCGCGACCTCTCGAAGTCCTTCAGTACAAAGACAGTAAAATATTGGAGTTATTACTTTAAGCACATTCCTATTTATATTGTCAGCTTGTGTCTGTTGAGTGTACTGTTCTACTTCCTGTTGTAAAAGCTCAATGTATCACTTCAAAAACGTGGGTTGGAGACGCATTTGGGTGCAATACCTATATTTCTGTCAACTATTTACATAAAGTGCATTTCAAGGGACCTTAAAATCTATCACTTAATTTCCCACTCACCCCGACTCAAATAAATACAGATAGCTGAGCCAACTCTATACTTACGTCATCGGTGATACACAGGTATATGATTCTGTCATGGCAGATGTAATGAAAGAGATAGCTATAAAAGAAAAAGACAAAAAATGTCAACATTACGTGTATACAATTTAAAGCACAGTTTAATACAGTACACTACGTGCTCTGTAAAATGTGTCTAAGGAAACATTAACTACAGATAAACCGTAGTAAGAGGGCTGTGACTCGAAATGACACCTCTCAACCATTCTACTTTGAGTGAGGACACATTGCGTTGTGCCTTTGCGGCATGTGATGCCACTTTATTGAGTCATGTTGGGGTTTCCTGTAATGCACCTTCTGTGTTTCTAGAGCTCATCAAGTGCTCAAATTATCACAGTCCACACTGAGCATACAAATCCTTACATCACTTATACTGTAAGAAAATGCTTTAATTCTGTATGCATTACCACCCATAGGATAAATACGGGCTTCTCATGTTGAAGTAGCGTGTTTATATAAACTGTAATAATCAGATTATATTTAGAATTCGCCATGAAAATGCAAACGCTGTTACCTTTTTGGAGTTTTAAAAATAAATCTGTATTTATGCTTGAAAATCCTGATTACTTATTTTTTTGTGAAGTGTGTCAATGTGCATGAAAATGACTCTTAGTGACGATGGTTACATCACGCCGGAGGATAATGATGTCGGAGGAGTTCATCATGTCTATCGGCAACAATACATTGCGGTACCCAAGTGGCTGCTAACGTTGTGATTTGCAAGAAATTGAGTTCTACATGGCTGACGGCTGTCATTTGCTGACGTTTGAAATTTGCCCTAAACTAATGACAAGTAAAGCCTGTTTTTGTGTGCATATTAATAGCTGACAAACAATGTTTACACTTGTTTTCACAATTTAGGCATTTTATACAGCACTCTAGATAAGTGTGCCACAGTTTTTACCCATGGTGGACTCTATTTATCACAATATACACTATCTGATCACTTCACCACTTGTACATATTAGTAGGACATGATCTTTCCTAAGCTGGGAAAGACCTGCATCCTGCATGCTACATGCTACATGCTACATGCTACATGCAGACCCATGTAGCCACATAATAGAGCGAGCCAGTGACTGATGTGTGTCAATCCTACCTGCCGTGGCTGTAGGTCAATTTGTTGTTCTCTGACGGGATTTTGGCTAAAATCTGTTCAGTCACTTCCAGGAAGTTGCCACCACACCACGCATGCTTTGCCAGGATGGTGGTTCCACGAGCCACCACTGCAAACAGGATTGCCATGGCAACACCTGTGGTTTCAGCTCTATTGCTTCGCTGCAACACACGAGACCACAGCAGAGAGGTGTTAGTGACAGGGCCACGGGCACGAGGAGGTAGCTTAACTGAGGATCACATGACATGTAATACAGAAAGAGAGGTGTGTGTGTGTGCCTGTGTGTGTGTGTAACTAACGTTAATAATGTTAAAGCCTAACCAAGCTCACTGGCGACGTGATCCAGTTGGCACGAGAAACGAAAGCGAAAGCCAGATGAATGGTGGCTGGTAAACAACAGGCTCACTAGCTCATAACGTTGTTGACTAAAGTATATGACGGCGTTTGGTAAGGTTAGCTGGGTGTCGCAATAACGTTAGCGTTACTCGTTTCTAGCAACGGTGCTGACGCAATTAGCGGTTATATATAATAATGAACCCAATACCTCGGTCTGTCGGCGCTGTTCAAAGTAGCCAATGTGGCGCAAATCCCAACATCTAAAGGAGTCTAATCTGCTAGCAAACTAGCTAATCCCTTTCGAGTGACTTCTGCTTTGCAAATCGCCCAGACCTCCAGACAGGAACACGAACTCACACCTGTGTTGTGTTGTTAATGTAGTTTTTAACACACTCCGTAGGCCACTTACTCCATCCAATTGTTTTGTTTCAAGAACTACATTTTTAACTTCCTGTTTTGCAGTGAATTGTCACGTGTTTTTATACCTACGTCAAGATATGGCGACAGGTCTAGTGTGGTATTGGAGCCTTTGGCACGGTCTTACAGGCAACTTAACAGATAATGCGATGTGCACGTATCACTCAATTGTTATTCTTCAACATACCAGAGCAGGGGTGGTCTCTTGATAAAAAGAAGTCAATATATTGTATCACTACCGTATACACTACATTTATATGCCCACTAAATGCAGCGTCACAAAGCCCTGAACCTTCCTTCTTGCCTGTCAGACTACAGTCAGGGCTGTAACCCCTCTTCTCTTTATTGACGTACAGAGTCGGAATGTGAAGCATGGCTGGTGAAGGCGAAAAGAAACCTGTGCTGGAGATGGTAAGATGCTTAAACTCCTTATGGTGTTTGACACTGTATATAGCTAAATGTATTTGTCATCGTTAAACTCTGTTTGTAAGAAGATATTCAATTAAAGAAGCTAATTACAGTATTTCGACCTTCCCGTACACGCCTCACGTGGGTAGCTACTAGAAGCTAGCAGTGCGAAAACAATTATAGCACCAGAAACACAAACTACATCAAAAGCTGTTCCCTTTACTGGAACAGAGGTTGTTTTGTGGACTGATATTGAGAGTGGCATTATGTAAAGCTGAACTAAAGCTACCTGAACGTAATTTACTTCACATACTTTACATTTGCTTCTCTGTCCATAGCTGACTCAGAGCTTCTCCACGTGGGGGCAGTATAGCAACAGAACCAAGTGTTCCCTCACTTTCTCTGTGTGCTGTCCAATATGTTACACACATGCTTGTCAATGTGATAATAAATAATGGATGTATTGGAAATGCATAATAGTTTAATCTCTTATGTGATTGCTTGTCCCACTAAATAATCTTTAAGGAAGTAATGTTTCTGTTTCGAGTTGAATGTGCATGTGTGTGCTTTATGTTGTAATAAATACTTCTTATTTTTCGGTTTTAGGTCCAGACTGATGGGGCCGACGAGGGGTGTGTGACATTTGTGCTGCATGATGAGGACCATACACTGGGCAATTCAGTCAGATATATGATCATGAAGACGTAAGTTGTTGTATTTTCTTTAACAAAGTGCTGCTTTTAACAGCAGGTCGTCAAGGGTTTGACCTTTTGTATTAAAACAGATTTAACCCCTCTACTCCCATGCGGCACGTTTTGAAGAACAAAGAGCATGACTGATGGTTAACTTGTGTCATTTTGGGATTTGACTCCAGCTTTTTCTCCTCACAACTCATACAAGTCATTCCGACAATTATGTATGATAATAATAGCAACAATGTTGATATTCCAAAGGGACTCTTCTCAGTGCGTATGCGGTTTTGTTCTCCAGTGTTTTTGTCAGTTTGTCAGTCAGCTGGGATGAGTCGAAAGTGGAGAAATTGTAATACCGCTAACACGCCTCCACCCATTTTTAACAAAACATTGATAATAATCACAAATCTCTCTTCTCCGCCCCTGTTTTTTTCCCTGTCAGGGTGGATGTGGATTTTTGTGGCTACACCATCACCCATCCGTCCGAGAGCAAGATCAACTTTCGCATTCAAACACGAGGTGAGAGACACCACCCCCTTAAAACCCCACGGCGTTCCGTCTTCCCTTTCTCCTTCTTGCAATCTATGTTCGCTTGTGTGTGCACACATGCGTAGGAAGAGCCAGAGAGGAAATGTTTTGGGGCTGTGTTGCAGAGTAAACACGTTGATTGGAGTCTGGTGCATTCACTTGTCCACTCAGCCGGTGGCTGACTTTGAGCAACACACACACACACACACACACTCTTGTTCTTGTCTGCAGAGAATTATAACTACTTGCCTTGTTACAAAAAAACAAAGTGCCTAAAGATAACAGGATCCCTGACCGTCGCATGAAAGGACTCTGCGAGACTTAGACAACAACTTGTTTTTCTTGTTGAGCTAAGAATCAGGTTGCCGGGGGAATCTTTTCTCCACGGCACGGAAGCACAAATTTATCCACATCAATCGGGAGAAGAGGACCGGTACAGGACCGCAACAAACAAAAAATCGATTAGATAACCACAACAACATACTCAAATATAGACTGATGTGGCTGCCTAAGTTGTCAGCAAACATATTTTATCATGTAAAGCAAATCGGTCCAACTTTCGCCGAGTCCTGCAGAGATGATTGATGAATGTGTTGTCATTATTATTAGTTGCGGTGGGTTTCTTACGGTGTCCTCCGTCTGTTTCAGGGGGGATTCCGGCTACCGAGCCGCTGCGCAGGGGCCTGAATGAGCTCAGTGATGTTTGTCAACATGTCCTCAACACCTTCCAGGTGAGCCTGCGTGTCCACTGCTTACTGAGAGAGGCTGACCAGCAGCGGTTCAGCATTGATCCGTTTAAGTGGGTGCAAGTGGAATGCGGTCCAACCAACATTTGGCCGGCTCACAGATAAATCACAAGCACACATTTCCTGTTGACTCGCTGACATAAATTGGACGTCAGCGGATCTACATTGAAAGCTTGTGCACTGAGCTGGTAGCATTGTACGTGACCTTCCTGTGTCAGAGGCTGAACCTCTCTCTACACAGGGGGGGGTGTCAACTCCAATTCTGACAACGTTTTCTTTCATTTTGTTCCAGGCAAGAGTCAATGAGTTCAAAGAGAGGCAGGAGCAGCCGATGGAATGAAGAGCATCACATATGTTTGACTGCGAAGCTGCCAGACACAGTTTCTACCAACAAACATGTCCCTTTTTTTTATATATATATAATAGTTTGATCATGTCACATTCAAACACTTGTACAGTTTTCTTTTTTCGCAGTATGTTGCGTGTGGTGTGTGACGCATGTGTTCATGGATTTTTGGAACGATTGGTGTAATAAATTTAAGACATTAAACTTGATATCATCTTTCTTCTTGTTTTTGTGTTATTGTGACACGAACTGTAAATTGCTCTCATCTGTCCTTTGAAGCCGTGTTTGTCAAGTGGAGGAAGACGTGGAAGCTTTATGTCCTTATTAGCAGAGGATTGTGGTGCGAGGGGGGGGGGGGGGGCTTCGTATGGTTCTAGGAAGACGGAGAAAATGAGGAGACGAGTGTAAATATTGAGGTTTAAGTTATTTTTTTAAAAGTTATTCACATCTGGCTGTCAGTCACATGTTCACGTCTTTCAGTCAAAAATGAAGCCACAGCCTACCAGCACTGATCAACACCTTATCTGTCGTTTGTTTAATCTGTACAAACACCTTTGGGCAGCGGCAGGTTAGCTGCTTCTCCCTGCTCCCAGTCCCCTTCATGCTAAGCTAACCGTCTCTGGGGCGTAGCTTCACTTTTAAGCCACTCAACAAGAAAACAAGTAGAGAAAAGTGAATAAGTGTAGGAGGATGGTGAGAGCCAAGTGTAGCAACACATTAGAGTCATAAAAGTTAGCTGACCGTATCATAAGGGTGCCTTTTTTACTGCGAACAAATTCAACTTTCCCTTGGTAGGAGAAGGAATGTGTTTTACTGTGATCCTGTAAATGTTCATGACAGGGCTGCCAATGTTAATTTTACAAAGTGATTTCAATTTCTTTCTTTTTTTGCAACGACGCAGCACAATTTAAAGTGCATGCTGTGGAAAGGAAATTCCCCAAAACCAAGTCAAATGTTCAAGACCACATCAAGGGTGAGCACAAGACTTGAAATATTGTTTGTGCAGAAAACAATTGACTAACAGGGACACGGACACTGGGAAACTGCTGTGAATAAACATTTCTCTAGGCTAAAGAATAACGTTGCAGCGTTATTCTTTGGGACCTTTGTTAGATAGTACAGCTGAAGATAGACAGGAGAGAAAGGGGGGGGGGGGGGGGGGACTGTGGGTCGGATTGAAATAAGAGGACGCTGCTGGACTTCGCTCGTTTAATGTGGTTTTGGGGGGGAAATGTGATGAAGCTCAGATTTTCGTACAGGAAGTCCTCATTTGAAACACATTCTGACATTTCAGTGTATGTTTGGTTCACAATCAATAAGCCTTTCTCTGTTTCTCCTTGTTTTTCAAATATCTTATAATGCAGCACTTGTAAAGTTGCCACTATGAATTGTTGCAATAATGATTTTCTTTCATGCAGTTATTTTCATCGGGGTTTATTAATACAGCATTGACCTCGGGGTCCGTCGACTACAACCAGGCCTTTGTGGTTTCTGAGATGTCAAGAGAAGAGATGAAAAGATTAAACACACAAAATGATTTTCTCCGGTCTTGCTTAATAGTTTTCACTGAAACATGGATATTGAACCTCAAAAGCAAAAACTTTTTTTTTAATTACTCTGAGGCAAAGTGAAAAAAAAGGAACAAATTGGATGCCCTGCCTTGTAAAACTTGTGGCTGTTTCCAAGAAGCGGTTTCGCCAAATTAAAAAGATGTGGCCGATGTGAAAGATCTTTTTTGGGGATTTGGCAGTTATCTCTGTAAATCTGCTTCTTGGGACCGGCCCATGTCTAGTTGTCCAAAGCAATGAGTTCAAACCAGCGGAAGCCTTGTAAACGGGACTCTGCAATACATTCGACATGGTTTCTTGTCTTCTGAAATGAGATGTAAACAAAGTGTAACCTGTCATCAGGAAAAACAGCCAAAGACACGGAGCCCGTGACGAGATATGTAACCTCTGACACTCTGTTAGTAACAGAGATGATTGTTTATGTTCACTCCTGTCAAGGGTGCACCGCTCCGTCACACCACAGCTGTGCACGGATTTTATACGGGGAGTCAAAGACATTTTTTTGCGTTTTGTAAAAGCGCTCTCGGGCAGCTAAAGATATGTAAAGCGCATTACATGATACACGAACAGTAAAAGTCAGCAAGACTTAAAATATATATTCCAAACTCCCTACTTACTTAAAGGTGTTTCTTTGTAAATAAAACTCGGCTAAACACAGTCAAGTCAAGTTTGACTAGATAGCACATTGAGCCGTAGACTCAATGTGCTTCAAAAGAAAAAGAAAATATATAATAGGAAAGTATTTCTATCTTCAATTTCAGTGATATCTTGAGAAAAGAAATGCAAAACTAACTAACTAAAATGATTGACCAAATCTTCCCCCGAAGTCAAGGAAGACCAAATTGAATCAGAATGTGACCAGAGGCACCTAACAGAGTACTGCACCAATGGAGCGTCTTGTGACTCACTTTAAACCAGATACATGTCTGGTCTTCCAGGCAACGCTGAACACAAATATTATGAGTAGGCCCGGTAGTGCGCTGCATGAACTCAAAGATTGATAGCATGTGACATAGCAAGTCACCAGAGAATCAGAATACCGTTGAGTGCCGGTAGGTTCTCACAAAGGCTACAAGGAATTTTGCTTTGGTGCATATGCAGGAAACAGAAATAGAACAAGATATTTAAAAATATTATTTAAGAATGAAGAAATATCTATAATGTAACTGTTTAAAATGAATGTGCTAAAATATGTATTTCAAGGGAGGTGCAAAGGTTCACAGTATTAAGAAGAAAAGCTCTGGAGGTGAACAGGTGCTGGCGGGTCGGCAGATTGCAGCCAATCGCCTTCTCTGCAGAGCGAACGGTACTCTGCAGTGTGTCCTTGTCCTTGGCAGTGGCTGCAGCGTACCAGTTGGTGATGTAGGAGGTGAGGATGCACTCAATGATGGCAGCCTTTGTTGACTTGGGCAGGTCAACCTACTTCAGCTGCTGCAGAAAGGACATCCTCTGTTGTGAGTTTTAGTGCTCGAGGCCCTGGGCGATGATGGATGCCAGGAAGCGGAAGGACTCCACAGCGTTGACTGGGGAGTCACGCAGGCCGATGGAAACGAGTGGGGGTCGGTTCTTCTTAAAAATCCACAACCATCTTCACCGTCTTTAGAGCATTTAGCTCTAAGTTGTTCTGTCTGCACCAGGTCACCAGATGGTCAATCTCCCACCTGTGGACGGACTCATCCCCCCCCAGAGGTGAGTCCAGTGAGGGTGGTGTCGTCCGCGAACATTAGGCGCTTGACGGAGATGAAGCCTTGGAAGGCGGTAAAACTCTGAGCACTAGACGGGAAGATGATAAAATATCTGAAAAAAATAGCAACACCACCACCCTTCTCTTTAGAGCTGGTACAAGTAGGAAAATTAAATATTAGACGGAGAAGCTTCAATCAGTTCTTCACAGAATGAGTAGACTGTAAACTGTGTTTGAGAGTCAAGAGTCCACAGTGGCAGGACTCACACTGTTAGAACGTATCAAACTCGTCAAACTTCCGACGCTTGGTCACTAGTGCCCCTGGGCGTCTGATTCCGCCACGCCACGCTTTCACCTAACTCCAGTGTAAACCCACCCGCATCATTATTAGCCCTCAGAGCAGCCAGCGTCGTGTAAAGAGCGAAATTAGCCACACGGGGTTGGTGGGTCGGCGTATGGGTCAAACTCACAGTCATGGCAACGTGACTCGTTTGTCACTCGGTAGTCACGTGAGTTAACCATGTTCTTTTTTACTGGTTGTGGAGACGGACGTCCATTTTGAAAAGACACATGTAACGAGCGTACATTGACACGCCGACACTGGAGGGGTACGTAGAGCGTCACAGTTTGAAGCTTGTGGCCACCGACCAAGCGTATTTGTCCGTGAAGTTGGGAGTGAGAATATGTAGTTGCAGCTGAATGTAATAATGGGAGACACAAGGCTCTGGATCAGGTCTTTTCTTGATACATATCGGAGTCAAAAGCTATAAACTGGATATTTACAGTCGACTGTTCTGCTTCCTTTCCATTAGGGTGCATGGCCATCTGCTTTGTACATGCTTGATTGGTCCAAAAGTAAAGTTTCAGATGAGGTCATATCCTGCAGCAGAACACAAGTTCTTTAGGAATTCTGAATCCAGCATAGTTTACATCTGTTAACTTGCTAGCAGTCTCCTTGTTCTGCGAATTGGAGCACATGTTGGTGCATGAGAGCCGCTTGTCAATCGGTGGAATAATGTGAAACCCAGATAAAGTAACAGCTCTATTAGAGGTCAAAAACTCCACAGGGAACCTTCAACGTATGCAGATATATTAATGTGTAATAATTTGTACTCTACTATGAGACTGCATCACTACTGACCCTAAATACATGCACACTATTTTAGTCAATAACTCAAACAACACAAATGCTATAAAATAATATTTATTACAGCACACTCTCAACAAATAAGTATAAAGTATAAATGGGATTTAAAACACCAGGGCCAATATTCACATTGCATTTGATCTTCAAACCTAAAATTACTTATAAAAGTCTTAGCTTGGTCCCACTTTCCAGTACACAGTCGCCTCTAGATGCATCTAAAAACAGGGAGAAATACATATCCATATAAATACATATGACAACCTAATGGCACACATACCGCATCATCAGCCAGTTCATTCTTTCACAGCGGAAATGGAAATACTCTGTCCGAACATACTGCATAAATCAAATCTACTTCAGTGTGGACAAACACCGTGTCCGGTTTCTCAGCACAGATTTGGTTTTGCAAGAGAAAACATTTACCTCGATTACATTTAAAAGGAAGCAACTAGTATATCTAAATATTTTCTACGACCATTACAAAGTTAAATAAATGTATTCCCCACTAAAACAACTCACATCGTAATACACAAATTGGTCCATTTTTGGAGCGATTTCCCCGCCAGCTGCTCTCAGAAGACCTTTTCCGGCCACATGGAAAATGTTTGCAACATGACCACTGGAGGGGAAATATTTGGAAACAATAAATGGACAGCTCACGCTGGGAGGCTAAACGGGCTTCACATCTTTTGTGATTTACTTCGTAGAAAAATAGAAAAGCTTCATTGTAGGAGAGGTTAAGTCTCACACAGTGGGACGGGCGGTTACACGCGTACGCCAGCACAAACGCTGCGAGAATGAAAGCACTGATAAGGATCTCCTCTGTGTAGCATGACTGGAATCATCTGGTGTTATTCAGAGTACCAGGACAACAGCTGGCCTCCACATGACTCCGAGCGGCGATGATTTCCAGATAAAAGATTTTCGATGATTGGTTCTTAACATGACAGTGGGCCCCATTTCACTGTGGTATGATGTCCCCGGGGCACATGGGATGTCGGGGAGCTCAGTGACACTATGCAGTTGATTGTCAGATTTTTAGCTTTTGTGTTTATATGCCGAGGCGCAGTCGTGCATTTTTATAAAAATAAAACCAAAAAAAAAGACCTTTGGGAACACAACTCGGGGATCACAGTTCCCCTCTATCTTTCCCTGTGAGGTATCGAAGCCTCAACAGGTAGCACTTACCGGAAACGGTTTTATACGTTGGCTAGGTATAATCATCGGTCTGCAGTCTGCTCGTAAATAATCCTGTACATATATTTACATGTGGCTTTAAACCTTCTTTATAAATGTGTGGATCGTGTTGGTCCACTGAGAAAACCTTCAGTCCTCTGCACAAGCCTCAGTGTTCGGGAGCATGAACGTATTCATCATACGTTGTTTTTTGCAGTTAGTATGGCGGCCTGCAACAGGTACAGTCCTGTTGTTTCATTCATCAGTTTGGCTCCATCCTGGTTTTTGGTTTTCAGTCTGCTGTGAGTCCCGTAGAAGTGGCTTCTACCTCGCTCCGTTTTCTCTCTCCTCACTGGTCGGTTTGTCATCGGCAGCTGTTTCTCGTTGATTGGAGCTGATTGGAACGTGTGGTGTTTGGCAGAAGAGTTGTGTGCCGTGCTGGTGTGTGTGTGTGTTCATGTGTTTATGAAGAGCTGGTGTATTTCTGACTGGAGCGGGAGCTAGAGCGGTCCAGTCCGTTCCCGTGACAGGAGCCCTTCCAGCGTCCTCCTGAACCTCGTTCGTCCAGTGGAGACGTTCTGTAGCACCAGCAGCACAGGCAAGACTGCGAGACAAGAAAACACACACACACACACACACACACACACACACACACACACACACACACACACACACACACACACACACGCAGTTGTTTACTTTTAGCTGACTGCGTTTCCTAGTAATACAATATTTTTTAGTCCCAGTGTGTACCCTCTGACCTGGAAGCAGTTTTTAAACTTCTGGCTGACAAAGTAGAGGGCAATCGGGTTAATGCAGGAGTTTAGGGAGGCCATGTTGATGCCGATGTAATCCATCACTAACAGGAAGCTGGGCGGGTGAAAAGGGCAAAGTTTACAGTAAGGACTACAGGAAGTCGCAGAGCGGAGAACAATGCTCTGGTGACATTTGCGGTGCGTCTACGGTACCTGAGCAGTTCACAGCGGTTGGGGTCGTTTTGGTCGTAGATTGTTTTCTTCAGAATACGGCTGAGATGAAGGGGCAGCCAGCAGAGAGCAAAAATCAACACGAGGCAGAACACCGTCTTTGCTACTTCCCTCCGCTGCACACACACACACACAAAAGACAAACGTTGAGGCCTCCGCCTTTACAAGCCTCGTGGCTACAGTGGATCCGAGAGAGTCGTTCACGCGCGTACCTGTTTCATGTGGTCGTTGAGTGCGATGCGCATGCCCTTCTTGCGACTGAGCATCTCGCACGACATCAGTGTGTAGAAGATTCCTGTGCAGGCCAGCGGAAGGCAGAAATAGAAGCCAAACAGCCACCAGTCTTTCACGTCCTGGTAGAACTGGACAAAGAAAAAAAGACCGTCAAAAAAAAGTACAACAAAAAAAATACAGTGTTACGGAAAATTCTTAGATACATTTTTTAAAGACTCAAGACTCAACATACAGCTGTGTATAAATTGTTACTTCTGCCTCAAAACACTTTATTCCTAATATTTTTACGTCAGAGATTTTTGACAGGACGTCCTGTAGACAAAAACAACCTTGAATTTCAATCTGAAGAATAAACTCACTTTCCTAATAGCACAGACGGTAAAATATTCTTTATCTTATCTTACTGCAATGATATTCTGTTCTTAAAACTGCACGGTCAATAAGTAAACTATTATTTGTTTTGATTTATTAAAAAAAAGGAATGAACGTTCTGTGACCGCCGGTTTGGCATCGACTATGGAGACGATGTTATCGCACATCCACAACTTGAAATTTGGCACAAATATGCTAAATAAGTTCCAGACTTGTTTTGGTTTGGCACAAATTCTTCCAATTTCCTCATCAAAGTAATCCACCAGCTCAGGCTGAATTATGTCTTTTGGAAAAATGACATCAAGCTCGAGTTACAATCCACCGATTCAAAATGACACATGAAAAGAGCTTAATGCTTTATTTCCACCGTCTCCTGCAACCCAGACCCTTCGGTTTCAAATAAAAAAAACACTTTGTAATTTCACGTCTTGGGTTGCAACTCCATGAACGCACCGTGAATGTTAGAATGAGTCACATTCGGAGGATTTGTACCTTCATAAAGCTGGTGGTCTGTTCCGGATGGAGCAGACACACGCGCAGCTTGTTGCCTCTGTACGGCATCTCCAGCATGTCGAATGCCAGCGCCTCTGGGACCGCGAGCATCACGGCGACCAGCCAGATCAGAGTCACCTCCACCGCTTTCCACAGAGGGATGCCCATCCCCTTCACCCTGCTCCACGACGTCACTGCGTGGTAGCTACGCAAACAGCACAGACGTGCGCATCAGCACTGACTTTCGGTGTGTGTGTGTGTGTGTGTGTGTGTGTGTGTGTGTGTGTGTGTGTGTGTGTGTGTGTGTGTGTGAAGAGAAG